>VYZX01031065.1:0-23096 GCA_013401335.1 Brachypteracias leptosomus | reverse complement strand
CCCTCCACCTCCCGCTGCCCGCCCGCCCCCATCATCCCGTCCCGGGGGTCGCTCTACCCTGCCCCGGCGCTCAGCCATCCCCCTTTCCCACGGACGCGGTCGCCCCTGGTCCCTCCAGCCCCGAAATTGAGGTCTGGGGGAGCTGAGCATCGCCGCGGTTGCCCCGACGGGAGCGCGGAGGGTGAAATTCGCCCGAACTCAGGTTATTTATGTGCAGTTTTGCCGCCCGTCGAGCAGCAGCCGGGGCTGGGATCGCATGTAATTAGTTTTGGATAAGGAATTGCCCGAAATTAAACAAACAAACACCACCGGCGTGCTCGCTGTACTGCGTGAGGACGCGATTTAATGAATAAAAGTTGATTTTCGCCTTCGTACTCCGAGGGAAGCTTGAGGGAAAGCGCATCCTTTGCGGAGGAAAAGCTCTCGGTATTCACAGCGACCCCCATACCCTGGGGCTTATACTGGGACCAGCTCCGACAAACCCGTCTCGTCCGGGGCAAAGCACACGTATGACAAGAAAAACACCATAAGTAGTACGGGAGAATTTCTCGGTCACTGAGAAGATGCAAATCCTCGGATCTTAAAGGGGATTGTTAGTTTTCGGCTGATAAAAATGCCTAAAAATCCCATTTCCAGGTACACATACCAAGCCCCCTCCCCAGGGTTGCAAGCCCTGGGTGTCTGGATTTGACATCAGGATTTTGGGGAGAGAGGAGCATTTGGGAAAAGTCTTTACCTTTTGTGTCTTAGATAAAGCAGTTACAAACACCCAGGTCCATCAGCGAAGCTGAATCGGGGCAGCTTTCCCCGGCTACCTCCAAACCCAAATTTTCATCCTTCGTGTGATCTAAGCAAGGATATAATGACTGGAGGATTTTCACCATTATATTTCGTTTTGAAACAAGCGGACAGACAGTTTGGAGACAGAGAGTCATTTTAAAATTGAGTGTGATAAAGAATTATGATTTTTAGTTTCCCCCTTTAATCCTAAAGGGAGGCATTTGTCGGGGTTTTTTTGTTTGTTTTGAGGGTTTTTTAAGGGTCTGGATCATTTTTTTTTCCTGTTATTACTTTGTTTCTGTCACTGTTGCCGCTGCTGATTCTATTTTGCATCTTTTGGGGAGTTTACCGTGTGTATTTAGATAGCCACAACAGCAGGAGAAAATGTTACATTTTATTTTGCAAGGTGCCTTTTCCCTTCTCCGCTTCCTTGCCTTTATTATTTATAAGAGCTCCGCATCTCTTTGGAGAAGGGTCGCACTGGAAAATGCTGATTTCAAGTCTGACCGCACAACAGGCTTCTAAACCAAGCAGTTTACAGGAAAATTGCTGTTAGAAAGGACATCTAAAGGACAAGAAGGAGGTAGATTTTTAAAAAGCAACTTCCCTCTGTGTTTGAAGAGCTAAGCCGAAAATGTTATTCTCTAAAATGACAACAAATCTGTATTTATCCGTTTGCTCAAAAACTCCACGCTCGTTGCAGGAGGGAGAGGGATCGCCGGATCGCTCGGAATTGGGATTTTTGCTTGAGGGGTTTGATGTATTTGGGCAAAGGCAGAGCCATCTAGAGGAACAGCCCGGCTAGGACATGGTGGGACAGGCAGCTTCCCTCAGAGGCATCCCATGCTGCCTTCGAGTTTTCTGTAGTTGATTTCTCTGCTTCCAACAAAGGAAACGGGTGAGAAAATAAGGCTGAGTTAGCTCCTATAAAAATCTGTGTCCTCAGAAAACTCCAGCTCGCTTTACCAAATAGTTAGGAACATGAAACAAAAATAGAGAGGTGATTACTTAGCTGGGATGGCACAGATGGGCAAACCAACGCTTAATTCAAAAAGTGGAGAAAAGAGAGCTTTGATGGTGTGGTGGCTGTAAATACGTTCAATTTTCTTAATGTATTTTTCCTGCTGTGCAGCATTGCCTTGAAACACCAACAGTTCTGAGTACAAACCTGTTGCTGTTCCCCTCTGCCAGGGCACAAGGAGAGCAGCATGAAGAGACCAGAGCTCTGCCTCTCTGCTTTCTAAATGCTGCTTTTTTCCAGAGAGGTCTGGGAGATGTTTCAGAAACACACCAAGAAGCTGGCAAGCAAGGTGCCGAAACCTAAACTGAAAATAAAACTGCCGAAACTGAACTCAGTTTCAAGGTAAGAGTCTGAAGCTACTGTCCATCACTACGAGCAGGTTTGGGGCTGGGCTTCAGCAACGCCGTGAAATTACTCTGTTATTTACTGGGTTGCTGGGACATTCATTAACATTGGCACTGTGAGGGTGGCAGTGAAGTCCGCCAGGTAGAGGAGCCCATGGGAGTCGGGGCTGAACCGTATCCCCAGCCAGCTGTGAGTACGTGCAAACCTCTCCAGCCAGCTGCCTTGGAAAGTGTTTCAGGACTTCTTGAGGAAAAGTGCTGCAGGAGAGCAAGATCCTCCACATCCCTGCTTTGTGCTAGCTACACCATTCGCTTTGGTGTTGTGCTTGTCTGTGTCGTGCACGCAGCAAGTGCTTTTCCCCCTGCTAGGAAGACACAGTCTTTGCCTCTAAGGCCCTGCTCCTCTGAACATGTAGGTACAGGCTTAACTTCCCTGCTGTGAATCTCAGGTGTGTACAGCTGAGCATAGAAACCTGAAAATGCTTCAGATTTGAGCAGCCAGCCTCGCAGCAGGACCCAATACCTGCACCCACCTGGGGTTCTCTCTGTTTCCTGAGGATGCTGAGGTCTAGGCATGGGGAATGTGTTGGAGAATCAGGACCTAATAGCCCATATTGGCTTCTATTGACTTTACAGGAGGAAGAGACCAGGATCCCTTCGATGGCTCTGAATCATAGAATCATAGAATGCCAGGTTGGAAGAGACCTCAAGGATCATCTAGTCCAACCTTTCAAGATAGAAAAATATAGTTTGAATGAGCTGTCTCAGCACCCTGTCAAGCTGAGTCTTAAAACTGTCTAATGTAAGGGAATCTACTGCTTCCCTTGGGAGACTATTCCAACGCTTAATTGTTTTCATTGTAAAGAATTTTCTTCTGGAATCTCTCGGAGATTAGTTTGCAACCATTCCCCCTTGTTTTTTCCATATGAATTGCTGCAGGGAAGCAGGAACCACAGGTTTGGTTTGGTTTGGCTGTGTTTGCAATATAAGTCTCACTTTCTCCCTAGGGCTGGCAAGGCAGTAACTCGATGGCCCACATATAAAAGACTTCTTCATGTGCAGATTGTATCTTTCTTCAGAGTCATCAGCGAAATTGGGAATGAGTTCTTCATCTTCTGGGACAAGATAGGAGAATCTTCTTTCTCGCAGTGGTCCAGGACTGTTGCTCCACTCTCGAAGAATATAAAGGAATTGATTAAGACCAGCTCAGATTAAATTTAAGTTGTAGTACCACTCCCTTATTTACAACTAAGCCTATTCCTTCCTAGACTGGGTTCTTTACACCTATAATATACTATAAGAAAGTCTCTTTTTGTCCTGTGTAACAACAGATGAATTTGGAAAGGGTGTTCTGTGTACATGTATAGTGTCAAGGTAATTTTTCTCCCTTACCTAAGGAGAATAATGTATATTCCTCCCTCCCTGTATCTATTCATCTCTTGGACTGAAGTTCTGGTGACCAAATTTTTCCAACTTACCTGATGATAAGATCAGAGGTTTTCAAATCTTTCTTGATTTTTCAGACCCTACAACATTTCCTGGGGAGGTGTTCTCCTTCCATGATTTTCAGGCTATAGACAACAGGTTTGGTTTGATTTTGTTTCTCCTTCATGATCGCCAAAAGAACACTGCAGACTGCAGACTGCAGACCGAGGGTTAGTGTTTTGGAGCAGCAAATATATTCCCAATGCATTTATATGGTGCTGAGCATGATGGAGCCCCTGGACTCTGCCACAGAGCAAGGAATAAATCATAATTTATTGCAAGCCATAGTTACTCCATCACTTCAGGCTGTTGTGAGTGAACACCAATGTGGAAAGAAGCAGTTCTGCTCTGTGTCCACTCCTGGCTGCTTCTCCTGGCTGCTGTGCTCACACAAGTGTTTCTGTGGCTGTGGACTGGGGCACTGATCCAGGTTGAGAAGAACACCCTCTTCCTAATCCTTTTTCTTTTCCTTTTTTTACCCCCTCAGGTTAGTTTTAGCCTGGGCCTGCCTAGCCCCTTCCTGAATGAGAGCTTGTTAGTGACTGATTAGCCAAAGTTTTGATAAAAGCTTCATTGTTGGTAACCTCTGTAAGTTACCCAGAGCTGTGCTCCTAATAAAAGTGGGTTTAAACAGACACCTTGAGAGTGAGACACTTGCAAGTGGGGATTTCAGAGTTTGGGGGACAAAGGGATGTGGCCAGGCTTCAGTAACTCTGCGTATCAGAAGTGATTTCACCAAAACTGGAAAGAAGCCTGACTTTTGTGTTTTGGGGGAAAGAGGAGCCTGGTGGGAGACAGAAGGAAGCCAAGTGTTTGCGGGTGGGTTAAGCACACACTCCAGTTGTTTGGAAACACGTTTGCAAAAGCTCTTGGTGCCCTGCATTCCTCCTGCCTCTCCTCAGGCTTGAGAGTCATGAAAAGTATTTAAAAATCACCATTCTCATCCCACAAATTTAATTCTTCCTCATTTTATTTTTGGAACAATAAAAAAATCCACCTGACAATGAGGTGTGACTGACTGGGCACTGTTGGATAGGATCTTTCCTGGGAGGAGTGTTAAGCAGGGGGCTTCATCCTTTCTGCTTTAAGCTAGAAGCTGACCTGGGCTGAAATAAAGCAACATTTTTGTGCTTTTTACATCTTTCTGATGTGTAATGGGATATTTGAAATGGATCCTGGTGCTCAGAGCTGGTTGCCCTCCAGCCATCACTCCTACAGAGTAAGGTAAAGACCAGTATCTTTTGGTCTTGATTCATATGACTAGGCCACCTCTGCCCTGGAATGAGTGAGTAATGGAAGTAGAAAAGCATGAAGATAAATTTATGGTCAGCTAAGGTAAAAATAATCGAAACTACAAGTAGATAAAGGCAGTAGCTGCCACCACCAACACCACAAGGAAATGGAGTAGTATTAAATTAATATTTTTCTCAATGTTTGTCTGGGGGAGAAAATCAGATAGTGTATTAGTATTAGGTGCTGATGAAAGAGCATTTTGGGCTCCATTAATAACTAAGGATTATGTTAAACAGCAACCACATAAATCAAATATTTTATGATCGGCCAGTCCCAGTAATTCACAGCCAAGAGTTTTAGAACTCTTAAAACCAGGAACATATTGTGCGGGCCATTGATGCTGCCTTTTCATTTTGGGACACTAGAAAGATTTGAGAGGACTAGGAAAGCTGATATTGGCTTATTATTCAAAAGGATCAGGCAAATGACTTGGGTACTTGCTAAAACTGTCAGGCTGTCACTGTTAAAGGCAAGAAATAGTGGGCATGTCACTTGATTAATGAATTCTTAAAGCAAGGCAATGAAATCAGTGCAAATGAGCGTGCATATGTAGAAGATAGGATTTGCTGCTGTTCCCCAGTAAGAGTGAGCAGCTCTTGGTGTAACTGTTTTCTTGTGTTTGGTTAATACCATCTTGGAGGTGGATGCTTAAAAAGTGGTATAAAATCAACATGCTGCAAATGAAGTGGATCTAACTGGTTAGAGAGCTCAGAATGTCACCGTGAAAAATGAATCCTTGAGTCTCTTTGCAGGGAAATCCTGTGGAAAACAGTTTATTATCCTGCTTCTTTCACTGTTTTGAGGGGAAAATAAAGAATCATTGCCTATTGAATGTGTAGGAGTCTAAAAGTGGGGCTACGGAGTGTTAAATAATGAAGAGGACAGTTTGTTGACACAGAGCTACCTTGATCTCTGCATGGGAGCAAATGAGCGGGGTGCATTTTCGTATGGAGAAGAAAAAGGACACATTTAGGAAAAAAATCTGAGGTTGATGAGGTGGTGGAGTCCATCTCAGAAATTAATAGTATTTTTAAAAGTTGTCGTGGTTCTTGTGAATAATCATCTGCTCCTTGTTGTGATCTTGGGGTGAAAGAGGCATAGGAATAAGGAAATATAATAATTTCGTGTTGGTGCTGTATCAAATGATGATAGCACCTATAAAAACATGAGTAGCACACAAAAGTAACAGGGATGGAGTTGTTCACTATCCAGTCAAACAGAGCTATGGGACATCAAATAAAACCATGTTCATGGTAAGATACCACTACACAAAACGTGCAGCTATGCCTTTAAGCTTCTCAAGGAACTCTAATCACTTACGGGAAGGGAATATTATGGGTGGCTTGTTTGCAGTCTATAAATATCTATGCGAGAGCAGAAGCATGAGGATGAAGGACAAAGTTGGAACAGGAATTAGTGGCCAGAACTGAAGCAGGACAGATGAAAGGTGCTCAATTCAGCTGCTCACTGTGTTCTTTGCTGGAGGATTCAGAAGACAGAGTCAGTTTTCACACGTAAGAAGGACAGTATAGCAAAACCAGGGATAGCTGGGACAGTTTGAGGTGCTTGGCAGTCTCTGTGGTCTTGCACTAGTGCTGTTTCAAAGATGACATCTCAGATATCCGAAGGACCCTCAGACAGCTCTAAACATCCTTGTGTGCAACTGAATTAAGTACAAAGTATAAATTTTTGCTGTCATGCATGATTATTAGAACAACTTACCAAGACTTACTGTGGGAGGGTGGTGAAAAACTGGAACAGGTTGCCCAGGGAAGCTGTGGATGCTCCATCACTGGATGTGTTCAAGGCCAGCTTGGATGGGACTTTGAGCAACCTGGTCTAGTGAGAGGTGTCCCTGCTCACAGCAGGGGAGTTGGAACTAGATGATCTTTGAGGTCCCTTCCAACCCAAACCATTCTATGATTCTTTGATTCTACGAATTCTAAAATCAAGATGGGACATTTTTTTCTAATACATTCTTGAAAGGCGACAGCTACTAAGAGAAACCTTAGCCTGGTTCCACCTATATGCAGGTGGGCTCTCCACTGTGATCTCCTTTGTCCCCATTTTCCCACCAGCAGTTCTACCTTAAGCATTGCACCATACTCCAGCTCCAGACACAAAGTTTTCCTCAGTGAGTTTGCTGTCTTTGCACCATGTTTAACTTTGCCCAGTACAGTCAAGTCCAGTGACACTTCTGTCCAGGTTTTGTTGCCCAGACAGGCAGGTGATTTTGGTGATCTGGATACTGCTGTGATACCTAAGTAAGATTTGCTCTCTCTTGCAAATGTGCCTCTTATGAGAAGGGCTGAGCACCTTGTTATCTCCTAAGCCAAAAATCCACTCATGAGAAATGCTCAAAAGATGCAGAGCAATGTGTGCTGAGATCCACAGGGCTCAGGCTACTGGCAAGAAACATTTTGAGCTCTGTTCGGTCTTCTTGGCCACGTAGATGCTATCTGATACCTGTAACTAGGTCAGCGTCTGATGAGGGGAAGTGGTCCAGCAAAAGGATTGCTGCTAATGGAAGCTTTGGCCATCAGAAACAGGAATCTGAGATCACTTTGGGCAAAATCTCACTGCTAATGAGCAAGTTAAGAGATGCACCAGCATAATACTGTATGCCTTTGGAAAATCAGGTGGGCAGACAAGGCAGCAATGCCGTATGGGAAAACCTCATTTTAAGGCAGTGATGCAAGACACAAGAGAGGCATCAACAGGAGTCACAGTAGTAAAAAGAAAACCCTGGTCAGCTCAAGCTTTGTCACCTTTCAGGGCTGTGGAATGGGTTCTGTAGACACATGGGTTTGTATGACAGATACAGAGCAAGAATTTCCTTGTTTTCTGTGAAGAATTTCAGGCGACTTTGCTACCAGTCAAGGCATGCCTGAGCCGTGCGTTGGGAGTGAACCATTCATGTACCCAGTGACTGATTGGCACGTGCCAAAGATTGGCAAAGACAATAATAACCAGGAGAAAATATGGCAAGTGCCTGCGGGCTTTCACAGGGTTCTACAGACTCTACATATGCAAAAAAGAGGTGCAAGTGCAAACTAAACAGGCAGCAGAGCTGAAAAGCTCTGACTGGCATTTAGGAAAACCAAAATTAGCAAGCAGAGGAAGAGCAAGCTCTGGACATCCCCTGGAGCAGTGGTCTTCTGCAGTCATAACCTCACCATCTGTCTCAGCACTATTTATTTAACATGGCTTGGTGAGGAAGGAAGCAGGCAGCCACGGAGCCTGAACATTGGAAGACTTTCTACACCTGGCCAGTGCTAAGCAGAATGTGCAGGGGAAAAGACAGACCCTGAGCAGGTATGCCCAGAACTGGGCAAAAGTCACAGAGCAAGGGCAGTCCAGGAGAATTGGAAGAGAGAAAGGAGGATTGGAAGGAGAAAAGCAAGCCAGCATGAAACTCTTCTTGTGAAAGTCCATATTGAGATGGTCTTTTATAACAGAAACTAAGGAAGAAGAACTGGTGTATCCTCAACAACATTGATGTTGAGGAGAGCTCCCTGCCTTCAGAAAAGGGCGGGGTGAAGAGATGAGTGAAATATTGCTTGAGTTTTTACAGATGACTGATCAAGAGATGGAGAGACTCTCAGTGTTTGAGAGATTATAACGCTTCAGGAGCAGGATGACAAGAAGAATCTTGCTAGCAGAGACTGCAAAAAAAGGGTCAGGAGACTGAAGAAATCTGAGGGGCTGAGAATGGATTGATGGGGCTGCAGCATGGGTCATTGACCAAGCCAGGCAATTGTATGTTACCAGGGAAGAAAAAGTCCCCTAAAGGAAAAGTGGACCCCAGTAAGTGAATTCCCACATTGGTGACCTTCCAAATTCTGTGTGTTTCCTGATAACTAAGCATTTCCTCACTGTGTTCCTTGCTGGAGGATTCAGAAGGTAAATTTAGTTTCCACAAAGCAAGAGGGACGGTATAGCAAAACCAGTGCAAGAGGCTGGTCACTGGCAATTTCAGAAGTATCAAGAAGAACTTCAGTTGCACAATTTGAAAAAGTCATTTGACCCAGTGTGTTGCAATAGGTGTGTGGAGTGTCCTAGGGCTATATGATATGTGTAAGAAGCTGCTGAAAAACATTATGAAGAGGTGAGGTCAGCAGTCCTGGTCAAGAGCAAGCTGAACAACTGGTTCAACACAATGGCTGGTAGCAGCCAGGGTGACTTGATAATTTGCAGTAACTTCTGGAGCTACCTGTAGAAAGTGAAGGATGGAGTTACGGTCACCAAAGACTTTGGGCAAAGTCAGAGAAGGAGATCAAAAGCCTGAGGATGATCACATCTTCAGTGGTGGTGCCAGTTCATCAGATGTGCCAGGTCAGGTTGCAGTATCCCATGATGAATGGTGCAGATCAAACACTGATGTGAGCCAGACAAAGACCAAGAGGAAAAGGAGAAAAGATGAGAACTACACAGGCAGGTAGCAGCCGGGTGGACAAGATGGACAACCCCATTTATCTGAGAAATTTCACCACAGAGGACAACAACAGAGATCTAAAGGAGGATGTAACTGGCACTCATGGGTGTAGATCACCTGAAGCAGCCATGAAAAGATGCAGACAAATCATGGAAGCAAAAATCAGGCTACTCAGGAGGTCCCTGTTCTTGCTCTACGTGCTCTATGGTCAGGAAGGTAAACCAAAAAAAGACAGTTTGCAATGAAATGGTGCAGGTTGTGAGACTGCGTCTGACATGGGACAGCCAGCAGTAGGAGGTCAAAGAAGGACAGTCACCTGTGTGAGAAAACTGGCTGCTGGCTGGACAACCACTTCCAAGGTACCCTGTTCTTTGTTCTGCTAAAAGGAAGGGGATTATGATCCTCATGGTAGGAGAAATGAGAGGATTGGTTTTCATTTTGATTTTTTGTTTACAGTTTTTTCCACAGAGGTGTGGACCCCTACATACTGAATTTACACCTACCTCTGTAAGCTGCTACTTCTTAACCTTCCTTCATAGACCCTTTGGAGCTGCAGTCTGTGAATTGGAGAGGTGGGTAATGTAAGAAAATGAGTCTGTATTTGCTGAAGACAGTGGAGCACTTGAGAATGACTTGTACCTGTCCTTTATGGCCATTAGTCTGCGGGACAAAAAATAAAGGGCAATCTTCTCTGAAAACGGAGATGGGAAAGACAAGGGAACTGAGAGGGAAACGGGACAGACGGAAGGTTTATACATGCAGCAGTTTCAAGTTCATCCTTGAGCAATGAAGCCACTTTGAGTTTCCAAACACTGGACCTATGACACCAGGTCACTCTAATGGGCCAGTCAGACAGAGCCCTGACAGACAGCAACCAGCACCAAGCATGCAGAAGAAGAGGCAAAATCCACCTCAGATTTTCCTCTTGATGGTTGTATGGCTCTTGACGAGTCAGGAGGTTTCTGCAGAGTGGTGAATTCACATTGTGTAGTCCCAAAGTTTTGGATGAGATCCCTAAAAAGAAATAATAATCAAATGTGCAGGATGGGGGGAACCAGATGATTTAATCTGGGTTGTAGGAAGGGTGAGTGAGATAGAGGTGATTGAGCAGCATCAAAGGGTGACAATCAATTTGAATTTCCCCAGAAGTGATGTTGATGCTTGTGCTGCTTCTCCCTGCACTTTTTCTTTAATTAAATACTGAATGTTCCATTAGTAGTTGGAATAACACGCTGTTCTCGGGGAAAAGAAAACCCAAGTAATCCCTTTATCTGCTAAAATAGATGATTTCTAGTAGATTAAACAATGGCCTTTCAGCTACCAGAGCATAGTTCAGGCCATAATTGATGTCCTCTCCTTGGCCTCTTCTCAGTCCCTCGCAGCCAGTAGTCCGTAGAGCCCCATCATCAGAGATAACCTCGGTGACTCTTGTTTGCAGTGAGTGTTTCTCCAGATGAGGAGATTAGTCAGAGATAAAGCATATTACCTGAAAATAATAAGTGATTACGGTCCCGGACTGTCTCTCCACATTCATTTCATGCTGGTTAACCCTTGCAAAACTGGCTGCTGTGAGGGTTTAGGTCTTTAAAGAGGAGGGAGGGTGAAGGAAGGTTTCCCATGTGTGAGTGGAAAAGGAGAAATTTCGCCTTTTGTTTCCTTTTCTTGCCCTGGGCAGGGATTTCTGGGCATGGCAGGAGGCTCTTGACTCTTCACATTGCTGCAGCCCATGAGTCCATGGAGGAGCTGGAGCTGTGCCTTGCAGTGTCCTCTCAGGGTGCCACCACCCTCTGCCTCCTCGTGCTGGTCAGCTTGAAGCTGTGAGGTCTTAAAAATTTCTCACAAGTCATCTACCATTTACTTGGTAGCAAAATAGAAAAATACTGGGTGCCCAGTGTGTGCAGACTGGCTGCATTTCCACTGCTGCATTAAACAGGACCAGGTCGTGGGCACAGCCAGTGACCTCAGGTAGTCCATGCTGATAAATTATTAGCATGGGCCAGACATGTTTTGGGGTTAACAGTACCATACCCAGACATGGCTCAAAAGCTATAAAGTTCTCAGTGGGAAGTTTCCATGGGACCAGTCTGCTACTGGAAGTGCTGGCTGGGCTATGTGGATGTGAGCTCAAGGCCAAAGAAGAGCCCCCAGTATTTTTTCTAGCATGGATGCAGCTACTCTGACTTGACAACACAAAACCATTTATAGCTTCCATATTCATTCATCAACAGGAGATCCAGAGAAATAAAAAACCTCACAATGTTTTTGTAGCAAGTTGTCAACATGTCTAGGAGAAAAAAATGAACATATTGTGGTTTACTAGAAATGCAGGTTGGTTGCCTAAGTAGGATGGAGAGAAGGAATGTAAAAGAAAATACGGGTTGAAGAAATGCCTTGAAATCTGCTTATGGGGTGTTGCTGTTGTTATCAGTGCTGGGAACAAGCTCCCATGCTGCAGAAAGCAAGTGTCCTGATGGGAAGATCTTTTCCTTGGTCTCCCTGCAAATATTACAGGTAAAGTCACTGGGAGTTTTGTTAATGACTTCATTAGGACCACTGCTGTTTCATTCATAAAAGGCATCTTCTCAGCTCTCGTGCCATTACAGCATCCTCTGTCTGTCATCAGGCAGGTCTCTGTGAGTGAGGGACGAGCAGGTTCATCCTTCTTCCTCTAAATGTTTCATCAGCCGCTCCCTTGAAAACTGTAAATAAAGGCCGCTGGGGAGAGCTTTTCTGCTTGACCCCTCACCTGAAATGAAAATAAAGGTGACTGAATTTCATCCTGACGCGGAGCTCCTTCCCGGGCCGGCTCTTTCCCGTAGCTGTTGACAGTTACCTGCCAGGCCCCATGGTTACCTTTGATTTTGCCGTAATGACATCTCAGTACTTAGGATGGCTCTGGGACTATAATCCTCTCTGCAGCCTTAACCAATTTATGGGGTAACCTGAGACCAGGCTCTCACTTCCCCCTGATTTTGCTGCTTGTTAACAATCACCAAGGGTATCAACAAACTAAATGCAAAGGGTTTATTTTATTGCATGCCCAGGGTTGGCAAATACCTGCACACACGTCTGCTGTAATTCTCGGCTTTTAGAAGGTAGCTCCCTGTGCTTGCCACATTAAAATTGCACAGTGTTTTATTTAATATTTATTTAAGTGTGCTGCTAACTCAAATGCTTTGTTAGCAAACCCCAGGCAGTGCTCCAAGGAGCTGTTAAGAGCAGAAGTGAAGATTCAGCAAAGTGGGATCTATCCACAGTTTTTGCCACAGATTTTCTGTGTGATCTCTCGTTCCTTTGTCTCAGAGCACTTAATCTTTAAAATCCTTCCAGTTAAAGTTCTTTATCTGTCTCTTGTGTTTAGATTGTGAGCTTTTCAGGGCCAGGGCTTTTTTGTTTGCATAACAGCTTTTACAATAACTCTCCTCTGATGTTTGGAGGACCTACCTGTGGGTGTAAAATACAGTTATAAAAGAGCAGTCTCAACTTCATCACTGTGAATGATCCTGGCATTGGAGGAGGACACAAGTCCTGGTCTTGTTCCCTAACCTGTATTAATTGGCTTTTGTAAAGGAAATCTCAGAGCAGATGATTTACACGGCGGCGGAAGTACAAGGAGGATCCCCGAGGAAAGCAAACACTTGAGACTTCAAGGTGGGATGATTTTGGTGGCACACTTCTCTAATGACCATCTGATCCAGGAGATGCCCACTTCCTAAGCGCAGATCAAAGACAAAAGGTGACTTCTGAAATGACATGCAGCCACCTCTTGCATTGCTTAAATTCTCTCCTCCTGCTAGCGTTTGATCTCACTTTACTTTTCCCGTCACTGGAAGCAGGTGGTCACTTTATTCTCCCCGACAAGTTTAGATCAGCTAAACAGCTAATGGCTGCAGTGGGAAAATCTCCCAGTTGAATATCTATCCCAAATGTTGGTGTGGCCAATGGAAAGACTCCTCTTCACTGTAGTCAGTTGTGGATGAGGTTTAGATGAGCTGATCTGGAGTGATTATTATCCTGACAAACTTGCCTTTAAGAAGTAGATGTGATTGTATTGTGGGGTGAGACTTAAGGAAAGTCCAACCAGCTGAAACCCCTGAGCTCCTCCAGATGCGTGGGTTTAAGGATTTTCCATGATATGCTATAGATGCACATTTCCATTTTGATTTTTTGCAGCAAAGGCACAGTGCTGTGTCTGCAACCTGGGACTAGTTATCAATGTTGCATCCTAAAATAACAAAAATTGTTATTCAGGGCTCTCAGCTCTATATGGTGGCTCCATTGACTGCTGGTGAAAACACCAGGCTTTTGGTCATTGTGAGATCTGAGGTGAATGATAAGTCAAACCAATGTCACATTGTTACGTTAGATCAAGAGCCTCCCCAGGACTTGAGCCACTTTTATGCACTGCTCTGAATTTCATCTGTTATTCCTATTTGTCCTAATGCAAGGTGCTGCTCTGCCATACTCCTGTGAACCTATCTCTAATTGTAACCTTCTCCTTCCAAGGGGGAAGAAAAGCAGAATTTACCTAACAGGCAAGCTCTTAACAAAGCCTCGGATATCTGATACACATAATGGTCCCAGAGGCATGTTTACTTTGGACTGAGTGAATGAGTGAAAACCATTTTGGAAGGACTTTTTCACCTCTAGCAACTTAACCTAACGAGGAGAAAAGTGATGTGGTTAAAGGGCTATTTAAACAAGGGCTTTAGTGAACAGATTTAGGTTCCCCACAATACATATATATGTATTTGCCTTACACAGGTGCCTATATATGCATTGATTTGTATCACAGGACACATGGCAGAGACAGTGATGAGATTTCAGCCACCCTCTACTGATGAATGCTTTTGGGGGGGGCCCATGAGCAAACAGCTCATTGTTTTAGCAGGCTACAGCAGAACTGCCCAAAGATGTGGGACACCACTGCTGAGTCCACCAGCTGCCCTTGTCTTCTGCAGAGAGGAGTGTCTGTGCACTAAAGAGTTTGACTTTATGGGTTCAGTCCTGGAAGTGGCTGGAAGAGAGCTACAGGTTGCCTCAAGGACACTGCTTATTTCTTATCGCAAGATGCCATAAATGCCCCAACCAATTTATCAAGAAAACTGGAGAGAAGCATGAAATAACTCCCTGGGAAACATCCCCATGCTGGACTGCTGCACTGCCACCAAAGTTCATGTTTTTAGACCCAAATGGATGAGTGACCTCATGCTGACAGAACGGGCTGTCAACACTCATCCCTTGAAGAAGGGTCTCTCCTTGGCGCTTTGTCTCCTGGTGGTGATGACCTGAATGGAGATTCACAGATTACACCCTGCCTCTTTCACGCGATGGAGGTCCTGCTTACCCATCACTACCCTCTTTCAACATCCTCACAGGGGCAATGAATCTTATTCCTCACCCAAAAAGCACTTCTCAAGAGCTGGGTTGACAGGGAGATATGTCCTTCTCGGCCATGTTTTCTTCCATTGAGTTGTTAATAGCTGAGATGGTTCACCTGAACCCTGCCAGTACCTAGTGCAGCGCCTTGCAGAAGAGCAATATAGGCTTAGATAGCACTCTTGCCATTTCACAAGTGGAAAATGATCCAGGTGGGAAGTTAGGGCCAAATTGAGGTGAAATTCTTCTCTGTGTCATGTCTACATGCTACTGCAGTCTTCCTGAGGCTATGAGATCAACTTTCCAGAGATATATAGATACCTCTAAGCATAGGGAAATGTCCAGCAGGATGTCAGGAAGGAGCTGCACAGATCAGGCACACAAATCTCATTGTTTTACATTATAATTAAGGTCCTTGACTTTAATTTAAACTCTTCCCATCTGATTTTAAAGGACCTGAACTCAGCTGTCACGCATTTGAGCCCAATGGGAAATTCTCCCAAGGTGCTACTAAAACATGTAATTATCTGCCTTTGACAATCTGATCCCGTCTGGTTTGTTGTAATTTCTTTGTATCCATGCACAGAGCATGATGTGGAGAGGTCAAAAGTATCAGCACCCTCTGAAAACCTCCCTGGATGTTTGGGGTGATCATTGCCTTGGGAAACAGGGACACTTGCAGCCAGGTTTAGGCTCCTGACTCTGGGAATCTCAGCTGTTGCCTCCCTGGAGTATTGTGAAAATAAACCAACTATTTAAGAACAATTTTCTCCTGCAGGTGTTTATGGCACAGGGTTGGTCTTCAGCATTAATTTCTGTCTTAGAGATGTGCAGACGTCTGGACAGACAGACAGCAGCCATGCAGGGTACAGTGAGCCCTCTTCAACAAACTGCTCCTAGGGCAGGGAACCTTCAGAAGAACATATAGAAAATATTTAATGGGGGGAGGTGGGGAGAAAAAGGCACAGGAAAAGCTGCCTGGTCAAAAAAATGCTGGCAAAGCAACCCCATGGCTGAGATTCACAGGTAACACTGGAGCACTCAGTGCTGCTTGGTGTAGCCCAGCAGAGTTTGAATGATCGTGCAGTGGTTAACGCTGCAGGGAAGGGGCAATTCCAGCTTATGTGAAGCCAACGTGATGTTTCCATTCATTCTGGTTGGATGTCTCCCTCCTGGTGCTTCTCATGAGCAGCCCACACATGGCCATGTGTGGGGGATGCCAGGGGAGGCTTCTGACATGCAGGAGCATCCTTCTGCTGAGATTCCTTGTATAGAGGGCTCAAGAGAAATCTGGGACCATTGCAGGGAGCCGGTATCTAGAGAGATAATGGCACCACAGCCCACGGGTGTCTGTGAGGGAAGCTTGAAAAAATTCTCTCTATCTATAACCACTTTAAAAAAAAAGGCACATTTACTTTTTCTCCATATCTGAATTAGCAACAAGAAGGCAGATAAGCTCTCTCGGAGGTAGGGGAATATGAGAGCTGGGAGTTTGGTTCCTACCCACTTCTAATTGGGATTATGCTGGCAATTATCAGCCCCATCATTTGGTATTTGGGAAGAAGAAATGGGAAGCTGAACAGCACTAGTGGGCTGCTCCTGCATGAACTATCCTGGCAAAATGCCTTTTAATTTCATGTGAGCTGCGCCTGCGAGGAGACGGAAGGATCAAGCCATCATCAAGGAAGATAAGGATTTGGAGCCAGGTTTTGGAAATTGTCTCCTATCTCAGTAATGAATCAGACACCTTAGGTGAAATTCAGATCCTACTGAATAAGCATTTTGGGTTTTGAGTTTAGCAGGGCCAGGATTTCACCCCTCACTTCAAATATATCCAAGCACTGCTGTGCCTACAGCTGGGAGCTAGTTACCAATGTTACATCCTAAAATTGTACCTCATTTACATTAGCCTTGTGGGCCCTGATTCTGCACCCATGGGGGTTCAGATGCTGGGACTGCCCCTCCTTTACCGTGCTGCTTTACAGAATTGCCATCTTTTAAAAAGTGAATCTTCTTAATTTATATTATTCCTGCTAATTCTAGAATGCAGACCTGGTTTCATTTACATCAGAAATAGGATCCATTTTCCCTGCCCTGGAAGGAAGACACTCTCAAGGGCTTACTGATATTTGTGTGTTTGACTTTAAGGCAGAAGTTTGTTCCTAATTAATTGAATAAGTGCTTTAATCCCTGGCCTGAGGGCTTCCCATAGAGCATTAGCTGTATTAAGGAGGAAATGGAGTGTAATCCCTTTAATATAAGCACAGGAGAACATGCGAGTTTCACATTTCTGGAAATAATTTATTTCCTTGTTGTATCATTTATCCTAATAATAATTTGCATAAAATACAGCGGGGATGAAGGTCTCCTTCTGCCTGACTCCAGCGCTGAGCTGTTAGCAGCTCATGACCCTTGCTGGAGTGTTCCCATCCTTGGGCTGTAGATACACACTGGTGCCTAGCAGTGTGCAAAGAGAAATAACTCCAGAAGTTAAGCTCATTCTGATGGTGCCTGAGAACACAGGTCCATGACTGACTCTCCTCTGTGGAGGATTCTGGAGCTGAGATGTCATTCTTCTGACTCATGCATCGTCACCACCATTTGCCACTATTTGCATTACTTCAGTGCCACAGAATCCTGCTTCTCAACCCGTAGCCAGGCTCATGTGTAGCTACAGAAATTGGAGCCTTGGGTGAGGTTCAGCTCACCAAACTGTTTCTGAGAAAGCAGTTTATTTCATCCCCAAGCATGTATCTACTACATATCTATTGGTCACATGAACTGGGCTAAACAAGCCAGGAAGGATCAGCTCAGAGGGAGACATCTTCTTTTGGACATCTAGAATGAGGTGAGATTAGTCTTGGATGAGGTGCATCCAAACCTGGTTAATGTTTCACATTTTTTAAAGAGTAAACACTGCTTCGTGGATCTTGTCTGAGGTTTCTGTCCACTCATGTAAGAATAAATCTTACATCTTATGTTGCAGGTCATTAGAGGAAAAGAACAGCAGTATCTGATGGGACAGATCAGGTGTACTAGGCTGTCCTCCAAGGCCACGTGGAGATCCCAGCCTGCCTTACCTCTGCAATGTTTCCCACCCTTCCATGCAGTGGGGTGAGAATGCTGTTTTCTTCCACCCAACACACCCACAAAATAGACCTTTCCTCCCTAGTTTCCCCATCTTTTGCTCCCATCTTTATCTTTAGCAGGAGCTGGGGGCGCTTCAAGAGCTTGTGAAGGATGGGCTTTGTCCCTCTCTTGGCCACATGTCCCCAGCATGACTGGCTGCAGCTGAAGGAGTGGGTAGCAGCTCCCCAGCTATGACTGCAGGGTGCCATAGAATCATAGAATTGTCAGGGTTGGAAGGGACCTTAAAGATCATCTAGTTCCAACCCCCCTGCCATGGCCAGGGACACCTCCCACTACATCAGGTTACTCAGAGCCCCATCCAGCCTGGCCTTCAAAATTTCCAGGGATGGGGCTTCCACCACCTCTCTGGGCAACCTGTTCCAGTGTCTCCCCACCCTCATGGGGAAGAACTTCTTCCTAACATCTAATCTGAATCTACCCACCTCTAGTTTTGATCCATTCCCCCTAGTCCTACCACTACCCGACATCCTAAAAAGTCCCTCCCCAGCTTTCTTGCAGGCCTCCTTAAGATACTGGAAGTGTACGAGGAGTACAAGCCACCCAACATTTCCTCTAAGAAGTCTTTACCCCACACCTTCAGGGGGCCCCTCCTCCCACCAAGGCTTCCAGGGTTCTGGAGTTCAGGTACCTCACAAAGGGACAAAGTTTTCCCTTGTCCCTGGAAACACTGTGCCCACGCAGGTGCTGGTGGATCTCATTGAACACCTACCATATCTCAGGAGGGGACACCTGTATTTGCCCCTGGCTGGCTCTGGGGCTGCTGCTGGTGGGATGCCACCATCTCTTCCCTGCTAGGTCCCACCCTGAGGTGTCCAGCTCCATACATGCTGGTTGCTGGGCTGGACAGGCATATTTTGCATTGCTGAAGTTGGATGAAGTCAGGCATGCTCTATCTGCCAATTTGGGGTTCACAGGGGTCTTACAGCCCCAACTGAGTCTACTTCCTCCTGCCAGTACCCAACCACAGGTGTCTATGTCCCTTGTCCCTTGGGGAGGTGTGGAGGAAAGGATCTGCTTTTCTGGTTGTTAACTGAGTGACTTTTCTGGTCCAGGTTCCTGGTTCACCATGGTGGACACAATGAAGAAAGCAGTACACTGGAAGGTGAAGTATACACGGGACGTTTGAATAATGGGTTTGCAGAGTCTGCCAAGCTGGGAAGATAATAGGAGCTGGTGACAACGAGGTTCTGGGTCCTGGCCAAAGGCAGCTATTGGTCTGGGAAGCCCAGAAGGGGAGATGTTAGAAAAAAGGAATGAGAATATAAAATATATTCTTGCTCATAATGGGTGGAATTGTTGCCAAGGCATGAGGAGCCCTCCCAAAGGTGCTTGGTGCATTTATTGGTTCCTTTTTACTGCATAGACTGGACCCATGGCTGGCCAAGCCACCCCTGCATGGCCAACATATTCATGTAGCTGTGGAGATCCCAGTAACACCTTCAATTACCACATGAGAGCTCATGTCCCCCAGCCCTCTGCTGTGCATGACAAGTTAGCACATTTAATGCTTTAGCATAAAAACAGCTCTCTTGGGTCAGCCTGAAGGCTCCTCACACCCACTTTCCCAGCTCCACCAGTGCCCAGAGTGGATGCTGAGGGAGAAGACACACTTTTCCCTTTTTCCCTAAAATATCCAGAGGTTTTCACTGCAGTGATTTTTGGTGTTAGGGCAGGTGTCACTGGCTTAACATCCCTTGTCATGGTTCTCCTCCGCAATTCCTCCTATCGATTTGCAGGATGAGTATTGGCATCAGCCAGCACTTAACTTTAAATATGTGATAAGTGCATGGGAAATATGACTGAAATAGAAGACGGAAGCACATGCTGATTTAACCTGAGTGACACTGGACCTCAGCAGCTGATCAAAGTATTTCAGCAGCTTTATCTTAGTGCTCTGCCCAGGGGGCATCTGAGCAGTAGGAGGAGGCTTGAGAAAGGCAGGAGGAAAGTGTGGCAAGAGACTGCCAGGGACAAGAAATTCCCCAGAAACCATTGCCAAGGAGTGTAGGACCTTCCTGGCCACCCTGCTTGGGACTCAACTGAGCAAGGGGTTGCCCCTGTTGAACTGCTCCCCAGGTGGCCCAGGGGACAGAGGCTGTGCCTGGAAAAGCAGCTCACCCTCTCCTGAGCTATGAGGGAGCATTTTGGATTTGTTCCACCACTTTTGAAGACTTCCTCCAAGTCCTAGTAGCTGTTTGTGTTTGCCTCCTCTCATTTCAGGTGCCTGTGTCACCGGGCATGTACTGGACTTCGTACAAGAGAGACTACCAGCCGTGTGAGTACAAGCCACCCAGCGAAGAGGACTTACAGGTACCATGTGCTTTTCCCTGCTTGGCTTTTCAGTCTGTGGTGTCAGATCCCTTCTCATAGCTACATGAGAGCCAAGGACCAGGTCGGTGCCAAGGGCACTGCAGGCATGGGTGCTGTCTGCACTGGCAGGGTCTGCTTTGGTCCCCACCGCTGTGACCCACCAGCAGGTCCCATCACGCCCAAATGCCCTTGGCTTGTGTCCCCATCCCTTCTTTGGGAAATCCCCCTTGCACCCTCTGGTAAAGCTGTTTGGGGCGGGCGATGCTAATTATGCTCATTAAGTCAGGGCACTAACGAACACTTGCTGAACTGGTGCCTAAGCCTTGGACTCCTGTTGCTCCCCGTGGGGCTGGTGGAGTGTGTCAGGATCCGACCCATCCCTTGAGGAGGGGGATTGCGCTTGGGATGGAGATGGCTCCTTGCCCTGACACGGGCCTGAGAAGACTTCTGCGGGGGAAGCTGAGGTTGTTTTTTTCTCTAATCTCCTTGCAGTGTGAGCGACCCCCTGAGCTATTTAATCTGATTTGCCTCGCTCCGCCTGCCCTGCCTTAATTGCTTGTGGCAGCGCAGTGGGGACAGCTGCGGTTTGCACTGGGCCACTGCGGGGAAGTGGCGGGGGGCATGTTCACTTCCTAAAGTGCTTTGGGCTCCCGTGCTCATGAGAGAGGGGAAAAAAAAGAAAAAAAAAATTTTTAAAAAGTTCAGGCTGGGGAGGAGAAGGGGAGGACAACAGAGCAATCATTGTGTGAAGGTGCCCGCTGGGGCTGAGGGGCTGTCTGTGGCCACCGCTGCCATCCTCGCCTGGGCAGCAGCCTGGAGAGCCCTCTCTTCTGCTCTCCTCTCCTCTCTTCTCCTCTCCTCCCCTCCGCCTGCCCTGGGGAGTGCTCCTGCTGCCAGCAGCCTTCATTAGTGGTCCTGCTCGGGGCTCCCGCTGTTCTCCGGGGCTGGCGAGAGCTTCCCGGGCAGCCCCAGCCTTAGGTGGCTGCTCCACTTCCAGGAGCTGAGATCCTGGTTGGAAGGGCAGGGTTTAACCCCTGCCTGCTGGAGCAGTTTCCAAGTCTCAATTTCTTTCTCTTTTCTGCTTTTCCTTTATATATATATATATATTTAAAAATTTTTGGAAGGCTGCAAGGTTCCTGTGGAGGTCCTGATGTAGTTTAGGAGACAAGAAGGGAAGGAGCACCTGAGATATGTCTACTTTCCTCGGGTTGCAGCTCCCTTTGACTCTTTATTAACTTCCAAGACCTGCAGAGGAAAGCTGTCCCTCTGGTACTGTGATCACAGAGTCACAGAATTAGAAAAGACCTTTAAGATCATCGAGTTCAATCATCAATCCAACACTGACAAGTCCTTGACTAAACCGCATCTACACAACTCTTAAATACCTCCAGGGATGGGGGCACCACCAATGCCCTGGGCAACCCAATGCCTGATGAGATACTCAGGAGGCCCAGGTTTCCCTCTTAGCCCTGCTAGGATTTGAGGGTCTTTGGAGAGGGTAAAACCACTGTGGTGTTTTCATCTGTGGAATTTCAGACGGCAGCCTGCTCCCATGGGAAAGGCAGGGAGCTCCTTGGGTTAGGGAAGAAAGCACTGGCTGGTGAGCCATCCTCATCATGGGCTCATGGAGGCTCCTATCTGCCTGGAGATGCCTCATGAGGAGCTCTGGTCATCCACACTGGGAGAAGCCCCTGGATAGAGGTAGTTCCCATAGCTCTGAAGCCTCCACCTGCCCACCTCTCAGGATGGTGAAGGGGACGCCACCCTGGGGACAGCCCTGAGGACCTTGGAGGTTGAGAGACAAACAGAAACCCCTGGGGATCCAAAACAATGATGGTCAAACCCTATGAGGATGCTCCTTGCTGGGCCCAGCAGCCTGGCAGAGCTCACAGCAGGACAGTCTCTTTCTGAGCCCCTAGAAAGAAGGAACTGTCTCATGATGGAGTTGTTGTGTGCAGCTGAGGAGGCTGGAGCCAGCAGACCCCCAGAGCAGCCATACCAGCAGCTCCATTAGCCTTTCCCCAACATGAACTCTGCAGCCATTCCCTCTCCCTCCATCAAACTGCTTCTTGTTCTGGGGCTCACTCCCTCCCTCCTCCTGTGCACCTGGGGCCCAGCAGAGTCCAGAACCATAAGACAGGCAGAAGGAGGAAGCTGTGATGGTTCCTTCATTTTTAATGACACTTATGGAGCTGCTTTGTGGCTGTTGTATCCCCAGAGGTGCTGACCCCACCAGAACCCAGGCTTTGCTGTGGACAGGTAGCTTTGCCTGACAATGCTTTAGCAACTGCCCTTCCCACTCACTGCCTCTCCATTCACATGGACCATTTTTCTGCAGAAGCTGCAAATTGCAGACTCCCAGCTCAAAGCCAAGGAGTTTGCCGTGCCCCAGGAGGAGCGAGCGATGACCTACAGTGACAGCATTGTCGGGGAGAGGGGAGAAGTCATCCCAGCACCCAGCACCAAAGCCACCGGTCATGCTGACGATGCAGGAGGGAGGAGGCCAGAAGAAAGCATCTCCAGCCCCAGAGCCTTGCAGCAGAGAAACCCCTTCACCTCGGTCCTGCCAGCTGCAGAAGGCTACCGACCAACCTACTGCCCTGCCACTGAGCTGGCAGCAGCCCAGGCAGAGCAATCGGAGAGGCTGCAGGCTCTGGCTGAGCTGGAGGACAAGCTGTCTTCTTGCCAGCGTCTTCCAGCTGCTGCTCAGACTGCTGGAACAGCAGGTAACCCCCCATGCCGGCGCCGGCCGCTCGCCAAGGGCTGCCTGGCCATGCCCAGCTCCCCCAGGGGCTGTCTGCCTGGGCCTCTGCCAGCTGAGCCCCCCCAGCCCGTCGTCCATGCTGGCTGGACACGTGCTGATGACAGCATCCTGATGAAAGACTGAGAGACCTGGGGG
>VYZX01031064.1:6906-39828 GCA_013401335.1 Brachypteracias leptosomus | reverse complement strand
ACCCCTAACATTCTGTGATTCAGAACCCTTTTTATTATGAAATTCATGGTGTTCACAGTGCTTGAAAGTGAGTGCGGAATGTGCCTGTCTTCTCTAATGGGTTTTGGAATCAGAAAAATATATAAATGCCTAAAGATCTTTTCTGTGATGTTGTCATCATCCATCTGCATTACATTTTTTCCTTAAATAGAAGATTCCTTCAAGGTGAATAGAATGCTTAAAGGGGGGGCTTCTATTGCCTCTTTTATTGATTATTAATGAAATCACAGATCACAGTGTTCTCAGTCTGTTAAAGCTGCAGTCCTAAAGTAAAACTCGACAGTGGTACTTCTTTTAAATCATGAATATATTAAGAAAGGGAGCTTTTCTGGAATATATTATGATTTGTGAAAATTGTGTAATAATTGTTGCCTGATTTGCTGGGAATTTAGAAAAGTATTTGAAGCTTCTTAGGAGAATCAAGCATATTTCATGTTTCTTGAACTTCAAGGCATTGTGTTAGGAGGAATAGCTGAAAACCCCCAACAGATAATGATAAAAAATGTGACTACACTGAAGACTCTTAGTAAAAGGACACTATAGAAAGCCTTTGTCTGGCTTAGTAGCTAAGAAAGGAGAGAGCAAGTGATTATAAAGAAATAATACTTGTATTTTTACTGTTTTTCAAAAAGTGGTATGTGCCTACAACCATATGCGTTTGCCACGTGAAATGTGAAGGCAGACTAACAGAAGAAATGCATGCCTAGGTAGCGAAAGCACAGGGGGACACAGCTCCTACAGAGAGGACAGGGAGCTGTCCTCTCACGTGTCCTCAGAGCTGAAGGACACCCTCAGCACAGCTACTTCAAAGCATGTTGCGTGCAATAGGTGCCTTGATCTCTGCACATTTTAGTAATGAGTGCTCATGTGTGTTTAGTTTCTCTACTGTCACAGTCCAAGCAACATTTTGTATCCTGGACTGGGAGAAGCCGCTGGCTTGCATTGGGCTCCACGTGCAGGCATATCTGTGGGCTCATCCCATGGACACACAAAGCAGATTTGCTCCATAGAGCTTCTTCTGTGGCTGCAGGACATGTTCCCAGCTAAGACAAATCTCTCTGAGTGGGCCAACAGTGCAAAGCCTGAGATGTTTACAGTGATGTCCATATGAATTATGCAATGATATCCATGGCCGCCTCATTATTTTGGTCAACTCGTGAGAGTGGTCATGCCACTGCATTGGAGCAATGTACAAGTAGTGTGGTAGATCTCATCCTAATGCTCACTTCATCGTAAGTTCAGGAATATGCCTTAGTCACAAGTGTTTCTTTGCTCTGTCTTAGCATAAGCCATCTATTCACATCAATGTTTTCTTTCAATAGGAGAAAAAAAAAAAAAAGAAATAAAATGGACATTACACTAGTTACCACTTCTCTTGTAAGAATCTTATTGCAGAGCATTTTACAAAGATTGCAGATTTCCCAGTGGATCTGTGCTTGCATGTGTCTTTAGAAAGGACAAGAGCAAAATGTCTTATGCTCCAGAGTGCATATCCTGATGTTACAGAGGAAACTGAAGTTGGTTATAGAGGGACAGAATAATTTCCTGTAAAGATACAGGAACTATGCTTTATGTAGTAAACCATTTTAAGGAAACAGTTTTAGAATTGGTCAAAGCTAATTAGTTAACTAAGTCCTGTGGGGTCAAAGAAAATAATGAAAACAATTATTCAGGGGTTATTGGAGGAAGAGTTTAAATTCAAAATTTTAAATTGCAGATAGAATAACATCGTTTCTTAACATTTCTCAACATTAACTGCCACCTCCTTTCTGGTTGCATAATCCCACCTCAAGTGGGCGAAGTGTATGGTAGAGAAGCTGATGGTATTTTGTCTTACATCATCCTCTAGTTATTCCATAAAGGCATTAAAAGACCCATTTGAATACAACTCTTTGCCAGAGCTTTGGTCCACTCAACCTCTTCCAAACCAGTGAAAAAAAGCAGCTAAAACAGCAGGGTGGTTTGGGCAAAGCTGTATCCCAACATCTCTGCTGCTATGGAACTGGGGCTGGGAGGGGACCTACCATGCTCTTCCCTTATCTGCAGGGGCTTACACTCACCTGGCATCACCACATGTGACACAGCAGGAGACACCACCTCTGCCAGGCACTGGCTGATAAAAATCCTCATTCCCTTCCTTTTTGTCATTTCCCCAGTGTTTCCATGGAGTTACCATGCCAGCAGGATCAGGTCATGTCTACTTAATATGCTGCAACACGTGCAGTTGGGTTATAATTTTTACTGAGCTTGATGACTGCGTGTCCTTTGGGCAGAAATTGCTGCATATTGTAAAAGTTTCCATTTTATTTTTTTCATGCAGGACATTTCTTGTCCTGAAACCTTTAAGTTTCTGTGGGTTTTAAAAGGAGCCAAAATGCTGTTTCAGGTCAGTTCATTCTTATTTGAACAAAGAAAGACTTCCAGCTTTATGCATGTCTTCTTAAATTCAGTTCTCACAAAGCTTTGCATGGAGTGATCAGCAAAGCAGGTATTGTCTCTTTTTAAGTATCTTTGTAGGGATATTTCTTGCTGGTTTTGGCAAGGAAATTGCTTAAGAATTGCCAGATAATGGCTGCCTAAAGAGTATTAATGCTTTTTAGCTTTTTGACTGTGTAGTCTGTTGAAGGAAGAGCTAAATGACACAAAATGTAATTTTCAGAGCTTTCATCTAAACATGTTCTGTAATTTTGATTACAGGAAAACACAAACCACCTGAAAATAGACACATCAGAGGAACATATCGCATTTGGGACTATTAAGAAATGTATGTAAGTTTTCACCTTTAAGCAGGCAGATGGATTTAGCAGTAAGAAACTTTTCCTACAAAACATTTCTCAGCAGTAAATGTTCTTAACATTTGAGGAATTAAGAGTTTAGAATGCTTATAAAAAGGATTAATTTACTAAGAATTTTTCAAGCCCACACAAAGGCATCTAGAAATGAGATCTTTTCCTGCAAATATGGATAAGAAAAGAGCTATGGATGTGCTGTTTTGAGGGTTTGCTGTTCTCCTGCTGTTGGAGCAGGAAGGGCATCTCAAGCTCCCTGTTACTGCTGGTGACCATGCTGTGGCAGGTTAGAAGACACTGAGATGAGATCAGGGTAGCTGAGGCGCTGCAAAAGGCCATCTCCTTTGTGCAGCATAGATGAGACTCCCAAAGTGTGATTTTTCATGATGCACAGTGGAAGAATACGGTATGTGAATCAAAGACTCACCTCACTATGCAACTTTAGCTTTCTATCTGCTCTTCTCTGAGATAGCAACATCATCATTAATGTATATGTCCAGAGGTAGAAGCTTAGCATATCTCACTCAGTGCTATTTAGATTTTACACTTAAAAAGATCTTAAGCAGCTTTTGTTTGGGATTTGTTTGTTTGTTTGTGAGGTTGTTTTCTAAACCATCTCTCTCAAGTTTTCACCATTCCCACCTTAGAGACCAAGCCTTCAAGTGAATAATTATTTTGCAGATCAATTTTACTTACAAACCCAATGGAAAGCCCACATGCTCTCTTCATCCAGCAGGTAGAAACAAAAATCAAACCAGTACCCAAAGCTATATATAATTCTTTTTCTCTTTGATTTTCAGATGAAGAGCTCCACCTGTGCATCTTCTGCAGCTTTCACAGACATCAACTTCATCTTCTCCCTTCTCATCTCCCTCAAAACCACCACTGAAAATTTCTGACTATGCCCATCCTATATTAGAAGTCCCATACTGACGGAGGGTAAGTGCCCAGGACAGACTTTGATCTTTTCTCACCTTTCATGTCCTCTCCTTTCCTTCTTCTGATCACTAGTGCTGTGGATGGGTCTAATCACCCACTGATCTCCTTCAGTCTCTTTCTGTCCTAAGCCAGAGCACTTCTGGTGACA
This sequence comes from Brachypteracias leptosomus, assembly GCA_013401335.1. Lineage (NCBI taxonomy): Eukaryota > Metazoa > Chordata > Aves > Coraciiformes > Brachypteraciidae > Brachypteracias > Brachypteracias leptosomus. Next base: position 35,913 of record VYZX01031064.1, on the reverse strand, counting down.
CTCCAGAGTAAAGAGGAGAGAAAGCAGATGGAAATGTGGGTACTTAAAGCCCACTACAAGGACCCAGGTAAAGAACCTACCCTCTCACTTTATTTTTACAGTTCTCATCTTTAAAAGTCACCTTGAGCTTTGCCTGGATAATTGTGAGCCTTTCCAGAAAGCAGGGTAGAATTTTGCAAATAAACTGTTAAAGATTTATGGCTTTGCTGCATTTGCACAGTCTTTTATACCTTGGAGTTTATTAAGTTACTATGAAATGTAGTATTCAAAGAGTATCATGTTGCAGTATTTGTTTTGCATATGTAATGCATATAATGCTTCTTTTAATGGAAATTTTACAAAGATATGTAGAGTTAAATATGCTTATAGATAATCACAGTCTTTTGTTTGTTTGTTAAAAATTGCTATCATTTAATTTAAGTACATATGGTTCTTTTTCTAAAGCAAAACAAGATTTTCTAATTGATAAAAGGGATATATACATCTGTGTGTTCCCTGTTGAAGTGCTAGGGCCTGAGCAAGTCCTGAATTCAAGTTGACATATGGATGAATCTCACAACTGAACAGTATACTGAAACTAGCAGAGGATTTTTCTCTGCTGGGAAACTAGCTGATTGTCTGCGAGAACAGACACAGCTAGCCTAATAAAAGGATGAGCTGAACCCAAAGTAGATAAAAGTACCTCCTCTTAGTTCTTTCCCAGGTCTGGCCAACTTTGGATGGAATCCAAGGAGGAGGAAAAATAGCAGATGTCCCGCTGTTGAAGTTTTTTTGAGGTTGCCTATGCAACCTGAGTTGTTTATTCAGTAATATACCTGTATTCTACAATATCTTTCAGCAATAGTCTTTGAATTCAAGTAGTTATTACAATCTGTGCTAATTTTGCCTGGGATAGAGTTAATTTTCTTCACAGTAGCTAGTTCATAGGAGGTTGAGGGAACACCACAGGCCCAGCTGACCAAAGGGATATGGATCCATATGATGTCATGCTCAGCATATAAAGCTGGGGGAAGAAGGAGGAAGGGGAGGACGTTCACAGTGATGGTGTTTGTCTCCCCAAGTAGCTGTTACACGTCATTGAGTTCTCCTGTCCTGAGGATGACTGAACACCTGTCTGCCCATGGGAAGTGGTGAATGAATTCCTTAGTCTGTTTTGCTCGTGAGTACAGCTTTTGCTTTACCTGTTAAAATGTCTTTATCTCAACCCATGAGTTTTCTCACTTTCACTCTTCTGGTTTTCTGATTGTCTCCCCCATCCTGCTGCAGAGTAATGAGCGAGTGGCTGTGTGGTGCTTAGCTGTCGGGTGGGATTAAACCATGACACAATCAAATATAAAAAAAGTACTGTAGATGTTGTCTGAGTCATACAGACTGAAATTTAATAAGTACTAAGTTATTCAGGTTTCCAACTATATTAAACTGTAGTTCTCAGAGAACCAAATACTTCAGGTTCCCTTGAAAATTTCTGGCTTTAAAACTTGGAATGAGATTTTGTCAGCACAAAGTTAATGTTTCATCTTTTCTAGGTTATTAAGTTTTAGTCTTACACTACCAGTAAGAACAGTGATAGGTACATAGAGAGGGCAATTGACTGTCTCAAAAGGTTAACCGTCTTCTGGCTGAAAATGAGTACAATTACTCACCAAAAAGCAAATGACTAAACCCCTCAACTGAGGAGTTTTCAAATGCAACTGGAATGGACACTGTGCAGCTGAGGAAGGATGGAATTTATAGAAATAAATAAAAAAAAAATCTTAAGAAAGGAAGGATTAAAGTGATTCATAGTAGCGTTCCAAAACAAATGTAGATTATTTTGGCTTTGGGAAGAGAATACACCATTTACTGTCCTTTCTAAACTTGATTGCCTTGTAGTTGTGTTACTCTGTTTAGCTGCATGGTGGAAGGTAGGGGAACGAGAGAAGGACACAGGTCACTGCATGGATCAGTTCACTCTGTTTGCAGTACCACGAGAAAAGATTATTTACCAAATTGAACGGAGCATTAGATACTGTTCTTTTCAGTCCAAGCCTGGCTCTGTTAAAACCATTGAAAGGTTTGCTGTGTGCTTCCATTGAAGGCATATCATGGCATAACTGCATGGGACTGTGTGGGAGTAAGAGATGCAGAAACTGTCAGATAACTCTGGTGAGCTGAGAGCTTCAGTGTGCTGGAACAAGGACTGCAGAGCTGCAGCCCTGCTCCTGCATCACCAGAGGTGCCAGAGCATTGGGTGATGTGAAACAAAATATAAAAGAAGGAGAAAAAGCAGTAGTGCATTATTGAGAGTTTGGAGGCTTTTTTCCCTTTTGCTCTCCTTTCTATCTTGTTTTAAAGAGGAGTTCAGCATTTCATCCTTCTAACAGGCCAGCCCAACCCCACCTGAACACAAGTGATGATAATTTCAGAAGTGGGTGAGTTTTCTGGCTTTCTGGGATGATCCAGCAGTGGAAGGATGAGAAGGGAAGTCTGACTAGCATAAAATAGTAAAAAGAGGAAACACAAAATAGTTTGGGCAATCAGAGTGTTTAATTCAACCTAATCTGATAAATCCTGTAGCATTTTCAAGTTACGTTTTTCTTTACTGTTTGATCAACTTTTGATTGGAAAGAAAAATGGAATCTTGTCCAAAACAAATCTTTTATTTCTAAAGTATTGAAATGAAATATTTTCAAAATCTTTCACTAGATTAAAAAAAAAAAAGCCACACCCCAGCTTATTAAATTTGAGTAAAAATTGCAGAGAACTTTTCTGCTGCATCCACTCTGTGCCCCAGAATCTCCAAAACCACCAGGTAGGAAAGGCTACTTTTCTTCCCTTTCTTTTCCTTACACCCGTCTTTTCTTTAGAGGCTTCTCCTGTTCTTAATTGTGGGGACATTGCATAGCACTAGTTGACCCAAAAATATTTGTAAGTCATAGTAGTTGCTGGGTCTACTCAGTAGCAACATTTTCTGGGTATGCAACTCAATGCCCTCATGTGTGATCTGCAGAAATGCTGAGGACTTGCAGATGCAGCTGATGGCAATAGAAAGGGTGTGCTGCACGTACCTAATGTCACATAATGCTGAACAGACTAAAAAATTTGGATCCCAGAGGTCTCAGACTGGACATCCAAAATTATCACATCATTTTGACCTTCATCTGTTTGTACTTCCATTCCCTACAATGGAATTAACAGGTTACTGCCATGTCATTGTGGTGTTGATGTGAAGATCAAATGGTCTCTCCATTAAAAACTGGGGAAATAATGACTGTGGTTTGAAAATCAGTGAGGAGTTTAGCAGTTCAGTCCTCAGCACAATGTTTAAACAATGCTGGTAGGTGTGATATGACTGCACAATTAACAGTGGGGCTGAAATAAAATATTGACTATCTGTACTCATTAAAGGAGCCCTGGTTGATCCATGCATCAAATGAGTCAAGGGTCCTACGGAAATAATAGCATGTCATGGTGTAATTACAGGTCACATCAATATAGTGCACGAGAGAGCAAAGAAGAAGGTTGTCCAAGACAACCTGGCTTATGAATGCTTGACTTTGCAATATTAATGACAAGTGTTAATGAATTATTAACATTTGTATTTTGTATATGCTGGGAATGAAATGTAACAGAAAGCTTATCTAACCTTTCTGTCGGGTGTGGTTTGGCAAGACAGACCCAGCTCAACAGCTAAGACACATCAAGTAGGATTCATCCAGGCTTTCCTGGAACCCTGAACTACCTCACTCTGGTTCCTACTAGGAGCAGTTTTTCTCCAACCACAGAAAAGAAGCTAAGGGGTCTAAACCAAAGGAAACTTTGCTAGGGGGAAAGAAAATCAGAGAAATGCTAAGTTTGGGGAAAAAAAAAAAAAAGAGTGAGAAGTTGATAGCAGATAAGCCTATCATGCCCTCAGGGACCTGAATGAAAGCTATGTTCCTCCTCCTCAGGGACTGTGAAAGCAGCCCCTTTATAACTTACTGCCCCTGGTTCCCTTGGTCTTATTGTTAATAAAATTGCCAGTAATGGCTTATACGGAGTCAAGAAAATTAAATGCTAATATAATTTTTTAAAAGATTGTCAGGATATAGAAGGACAATAGGATATGTGGCTTTATCTCATCAAAGTGTGCTACCACTCTGGGTTGTTGTCCAGGAGTGTATCTTGCAGGGCTAGAGCATTTCCTTAGCCTGAAAACTAAGTTTTCTTCAAATGCCCCATAAATGCAAGTGCAACAGAAAACAGAGTTTTGTAGTGGCACAGATCTCATACTTTAGAGGGCAGATAACTGCATTGCTTGCAAAGCTCCTTGCACTGTTAGAGAGGACATGTCATGACAGCAGTGGGTAACATCAGCAATCCACTGTGTACCAAGCTACTTGTGATCCAAGAGGTAGGGAATTGCTCATGTGGCTGGCTAGCATGAAATTAAAAGGGTCTGAGACAGTATGAAAACTGTGTTTTCCAGTGAGCAGTAAACAACCAAAGTTAAACATATTCTAGTACTCCACTGGCAGCAGATAAAGTTTGCTGTTTTTTCTCCATTGATAATATGCTCCGAAGGTTGTGCTGAGAAAAGACATAGGCTCTTAGTTTCCAAACAAAAGTCTGAATTTTTAGTGCTGTTTTCTTAAGCAAAAATTGACTGCTGGTACAATATCCATAGATTTTTCCAGACTTCAATTAATTTCACTTATTTAGGCATAAATCATGGCAGTGAGCTCTGATATAGACCTGCCAGCTTCAGCTCCCTTCCTCTGAGACATAGCCTGCTCTGCCCACTAGAGCCAGTGGGGGGTATCATCTGGATGAACAAAAGTTGCAGCTGATCTGGAGCTATGCCTTTATATCTTTTGGCTTTTAGTAACAAAAAGTTACGACATTTTCCTTTCTTTTTCCTTTCTGCTTTTGATTGATCTTAACTGACCCACAGCATTTCGTATGAAAAACAAGCTTTTTCCTAAAGCTCTTCTGAGTATACGTCATGTTGTTTCCTAAACTCATTAACAGCTCCATCTGTTTCGCAATCTTCATTTTCAAACGTCGCAAGATATGCAGGAATAGTAAAAGGTCATTTAGGCCTTTCAGCTTTGTTCTCTCTATCTCTGAGAGTTTTGTACCCAGCCATCTTAAGTTCTGTCTGGTCTCTTGGGCAATATATTTTAATAAGCCTCTAATGCAGAACTTAATTATCTGAATCTGAAAATCCCAGCACCTAAGCATCCTTTTTCTTTTCGAGAGACTCAAAAATACAGAGAAGTACATAATTTCCTTAATTACAGTTTGTTTTCTTTTGGCCATTAGCTGAACTTTAGTAATGCATTTAGAAGCGAGTAATTTCTTAGTTTACATGACCAGTATTGATTATTGCTGGGTGTTGCTGCCTGCTCAGAGCTGCACCCTGAGGTTTTCACTGGTGGCATGTGACTGCCCTCTCCTACCAGGGGCTCCAGTGTGGCCAGGGTCACTGTGAGGCCTCTTGTGTACAGGGAAATCTCAGAATATAAAACGTAAAACTGACTGTGCTGGGCCAGGATATAAAGCCATCAGGTTCAGTGTTTCATCTCTGTCAGTGGCTATCAGCAAATGCATGAGGAATAAGAGTACACCTGCAGTTTGGCCTTCTGCTCTCACTCTAACAGTTTAGTGGGGTCTGAACCCAAGGTTCTGTCCACGTCTTATGTAGATTAGCCCCAGAAGTACGCTTCTTTCTTGTATTAGTTTAATTACTTTTGAACCTTTTTATGATTTCAGCATCTGTAGCGCCCTATAAGTTTCACAGTTTAATTGTGAATGCCTGAAAAAAATGCTGCCCTTTGCCTGTTCTTAAATTACAAAAATTAATTTAGTTCACCATCCCAAACTCTTCTATGGTAAGAAATAGCGAATAATTGCTCCCTATTAACTTTTTCTACGTTGTTCATAACTTTTCCTCGTGACATCCCACCTCAGCCATCTCTTTCAAAACCAGATTATGTATCCTATTGAATCTCTCCCTGCATGGAGGCTACTCCCTATATCTAAAAGTCTTTGCCTTTCTTCTATACGCCTTTCCTAGCACTCCTACATTTCTCATATTAAATAACTACCTACTTGGTTTCTAGTCCAAGTTGTATCAGTTGAATTGTATAAAGTCAACTCTGTAATACATGTAAGAAAAACTCTTCTAAAATCCTGCTTTGATGTTACTTCAGATATAACTTTAGACTAGAGATCAAACTGAAACACTAAATAGGGTCCCAGTGTGAACACATACATTTCAACAGAGCAGTACTTAGGTTTCTTTTACAGAAGACAGTTCCACAATTTCTGTTTCAAAGAAATCTGAGACATGGAGGTGTGAGCAAAATGAGAGCAAGACCCTCAAATTCTGTATTTATTCCCTCTATATGAGAAAATACAGTCCTTTCCTTCATTCACTGCTTATTATTATGGGTTATGCAACTGACCTTGCTGTTGCAAGAGCAGGAAACTCCAGATCTGCATAACCAGGAGCAAGTCGTGGGATTGTCCATGGAGCAGGAAGGGGGAGTGACTCCTAAATTGCTTTACAGAAACTAATTTTTGAGGAAGGCTTCTGAGGATTTGTACTAATTATATTTGAAACATTTACTCATGCTTAAAGATAGTTCACAATCTGATCTTATAAACCAATCATCCCCTGACACCCAGATTTTAATTTGAATTAGGTTATACCGCTTTTGCAGCCTACTGAGAAGATGCTCTCAGGCTGTTCTGGCACATTTGTAGCTGGTGGAACACCACTGTAAGGAGTGCTGCTCACAGGCATGAGTGGTCTGCTTGCAAACCAAACTTCGGAAATTGGTGGGTTTTGTTAGGGTGTGTGGTTAAAGGCTCAGCCTCACACACTCTTGTGCTGTTGTGCCCTGGGCCCCTTCAAGATGTGTTGTGGGATATTGAGGGATGGAATCAAAGGTGGGGAAAATCATAAATCAAAGCTAGCTCTGGAGACCAGCAGATCTGTGGGTTGGCCTCTGAAGGGACCGGGGTCCATATTTGCTCCAGGGAAGATTGTAATATCTGGAGACTGGCTGGGAGACATGCTTGTATATGTGTGTATGTTTCTATGTGCAAGGCAGAGTGAGATAAAACCATCTGGGGCTAGTTACAGGGTGAACTAGGTGTCTAAGTCCACCTGGTGGAGGGAGCGACACCTCATATGTGTATGTACTTCACACAAATGGGCATTCATCTAGATCAGCCAGAGAGAACAATTAGGACATTGATACCCTGTATGTTAACATGAATGTTACTGTCTGTGTCAACCTGTACATGTGTGTTGTATGTGTGTGTTTGTGGTGTGTCTGTCGGGAATGCATGCTCAACCTCACTACTGGTTGGATCTCAGCATGTGGAGTTGCACCAGCCTCACATCCACAAGGCTACTGGATTGGGGAACTTTTAAGACTTTTAAAGGTGAATTAGGGAAAATAGCTAGTAAACAGAAAATTGCTGATTGGCCCAATGAGTATTCCTTTCTTCTGTGTGTGTATTCTGCTTTTAGCTGTTGGAATTTGCTTGCTTAAATCAAAACATATAGCTAATGCAGGTTCTTCAGGAGAGGGCTTATGGCTCAGGCTTCATGTTTCAGATACATTTGTTTGAGATTAAAGAAAATTCAGTCGTTTACTGAAGATGCATTAGAAGTTAGGTCAGGTCTACTGAATTCATACAGCTTTGATGGAATTGTCTATGATGTATCAGTTGGCCCAGTTACCAAATATTTTTAAAATGCAAGCATGGAATTTTTCTTTGTTTCTTATAGTTTACAACTGTATGTTTAAATCTTCCCTAACCTCTGCATGTTCCCAGCTAACCTGCTTGAGGGGAATGATCAGGCTTGCTGTGAATATGGTAATTAAATTACAGGCTTCATGTTACCTGTTAATTTTACCAGATAAGAAACCTACAACCAAGTGGTAATTGCCACGCTGTCTACATTTTTGCTGCCTTAAAGGTGGTTAAATAATATGTTTTCTTGTGAATAATAGCAACATACTATGTGGTATTGGTCCTTCTCCTTAAGATCTGTCTCATGGGAATCAATAACCGAAGTCATACTTTATGGTGAGTGTCTGGCTGGGTAGAACATCAGCCAACAGCGCTATTAGTTCTCTGCTGAGAAAATTACTCAGAAAATGTAAATGCAAAAGAAGATGCATTTCAGATAATCTTAGAAAATGAAGGAGGAATAAACAAGCCAGGTGGGACTCAGTGGCATCTCCTGATTTGTGTAGGTGCTGTTCCCCTCTTGTTACCAGCATGTGTGCAAACAGTGGCCATGCATTTTGTACTGATTAGCCTGACGGTTTGAAAGATTAGCTTGGTTTGACGTGTAACAGTGAATGCAATTAGGAAAATAGGACCATATGTTATAAGGACCTTAGCTGGATAATGAGAATGGAGAGAGATGAAAAGTGTGTTTCAAAGTCTCAGTGAAGTGATACGTTTAGCAAACAGAGGCTGTCAAATCTCAACTGACTAGACAGAAGGGCTGTTGCATGTAGCTATTACTGCAGAGGATTTACAGAACATGATGAGTAAATGGCAGATAATTTCACAAAGAAAAGACAAATAAGTTAACAAAGACAAAGTCATCAAGAGTCTACTTGAACTGAAAACAAAATTGTCATGGGCACCAATTCTCTTCAGCCACAATATTTAAAGTTACAAATAACACATTTACAGAGAGAGACAACCTGCAAAATTATGGCAATTTGTAAGTTGTTTTGAAAATGAGAATCAAACCGATCTGAACATTGCACACCAATTTTTCTATGGTGGGTTAAGTTTTTCTTATTCAAGATGTGTGGTTTCTGCTTGTCAGAGACACTGAGAAAGCTTCTTCCCTTTTTCTTTTCTTGACAACTTTTTTTGAGAAGTGCAAAAGCTTCAAAGAAACCCAAGAGTGACCTAGTCAAGTTCAGTTAGAATAACTTGTACCTAGAATCAATCTGACCTCAAACATTTTTATTCTTGTCATTACCTATGAAATCACTGTCTGTATCACCTTGTTATTTAGTACCATGCCTGTTCTTTCCCCAGAATCAACGATGGTAGCCACATGTACATGCCTATGTGAGTTGCATATTTTCTAAAACTCTCATCGTACTTTCTGCTCTTCTCAGCTGCTGTTTGTTGAGCTCTACATCATTTTCTGATTTACAGCACCCCTAACTAGACATTCTTCACCATCCTGTACTTATGCAGCTGATTGTTCTGGTTTTAACTTGAAATTTGTTCCTATTGCACCCTTATCTTTCTTTCCAGATCGACTCCATAGTTCATCAAGATCATTTTGATTTTTTTAATTATTACTTCTTTTCATGGTCCAGTGTGTTTGCGGTTCCCTTCTGTTTCATGTTAAGTGTAAATTTTATGTCTGTGCACTGACCTTCACAAGTCGCTGATGAAACGTGGATTTGCAGGAAGCTCAGGATGCAGCAGCTCTCTGAGGACCTGCTTGCCAGGTCCTCACCTTCTGATACTCATGCCTCTCCTGCCTTCCTTCTCAATGTGAGTTTGCTGACAGTTTTGCACTGTCCACCCTAGCAAGCTCATCTAAGCCGTGCTAGCATAAGAAAATTTCACGGATGTAGCACATGTCTCTTGCCTTATGATAGAAGGAAAGAGTTGACACGATTCTCAATGAAGAATCCTATCACAACAGTGTCACAATTCTTGAACTTGTGTTGGCTATTACCCATTTCCCTACTACCTTCTGGGTATTTGCAATTAGTTTAACTATTTGTTCCAATATTTTACTGGTAAAAGAGGTTAAACTGACTGGTTTGTAAATCTCTGGCTCCTCTTTTGTTTTTTTGTGGGGGTTTTTTCTGTTTTAAAAATCTTTGACACCTTCCAGTCTTCCTTTTCCTCAATGTATTCTAGCTGACAGACTCAGACTGAGCCACTCATCATAAAAGATCATCTTGTAAAACATTCTCTAAAAGTGCACAATATATTTGCAAATGTTCATCAAAATCTACATACTTTATTTTTCAAAATATCAACAAAAAATACCCTCTGGGAGCAGAGAAATGCAAACACAGAGAGCAGATGAAACCCTCAAAGTACTGGTGTCTTACAGTATTAGCCCAGCAATCTTACCAAAGGTTATCAAACATTTTAAAGAGACCTTTTCCCTACTCTGAGTGATTGTACTTTTTCTCCTGTGATGCTCTCATTCCTCCTACAGAGAAGACAGGATTTTTTCTAATCTTTGCCTAATTAAAAACAAAAACAAAGAGCTCTAATAAAATAATGACTACTACTTGGGGCCATCAGCTCTCCCAGCTAGTCATTAATCCCCAGAAAATGAGTCAGGCTTGATTGTTATTACTAAAATGTATTGCTAATGTAATTTAGTGCTTCCTAGAAGCAGATTTCTTGAATATATTCTAGTCCTTCTGCTCCACCTAGGAAACCATGCATGAATTTATCTATATACAAATAAAAATATGATTCCAATAAAGAAATTTAGGGTGTTACTCAGAAAAGTAAGATAGTAAAAATTTAAAACACAATGGAAATGACAAATTTAACATCTTTATATCAAATTTGAGTGCATCTCTGGAAGACAGGTGTTTGGTACACAGTACAGAAGGTCCGACTACATTGATCCAGAGTCCCTTCTTGTCTCAAAGAAATTAGAAAAAAACCCCAGTCATTAGGGAGTAGTGGTGTTTGCAAAAAGAGGCTGCACCACAATCAGTGTGAAAGGTGCAATTACTTTGGCAACATTTGGAAGAAGAAAGAAACCAGAGAAAACAAGTGTGAGGTGGTTTAGAGATGATTAATACAGAAATATTATCCCAGGGACTGAAAGAGTGCATCTTTATAAACACCTGTGTGTATGAGACATTTTGCTTCATTTTGGGGGACAAGCCATGCAATCAGGTGTGATGCCTGATGATGACCTTGCTGGGATGGGCACGTGTGGGGGCAACATGACCCCTTGCACCAGCATGACATTCAGATACATTTTGTGCACAAACCTCCCCGCAAACCTGAGCAGAGCTGCTCATTTGGTCTTGCAGGTTGATCAGTGCTGCTGGCTCTGCTTGAAGAGCTGTTGAGGTCATAACAGAGGGGTCATTCCAACCAGAATGGACCGCCAGAGGAGGGGAACAAGTTGTATTTGATACCTGAAAGCAATATGCTGAAGCCTTCTGTCTGTGCTACCCCTGCTTTCAGCCATGCTTTTGTCATGTATCTGAAAGTTTGTGAGTAGTTCCTCTTTTAAAATTTTATTTTTCATGATATGGATCTTAATTGCTAAATCACATTAATGTAAATGGCTAAACCCCCCCCCCCAGTTTTATAGTGATATTGAGTATAGCTAATTACATAATTAATTTGAAACATTTATCTATTACATGCAGAAAGAAGTCCATCACAATCAATGAGATTTCTTATACGTGAATGGCTATTGAACTTGGAGAGTTTAGTCTAACATGACATAAAAAATAGTTTTTTAAAAAATCATATATGCTAACAAATTCAGAAATTTTGTTAGTGCTCTAGAGGTACTACAGGCTTTTAAATATTTCCCCATTTGCAGAGAGTGATATGAATAGTGTTCTGGAAAGACAAGGACACCAAAACTGCCTCTTTGTGGATTCAATGTTGAAGTATTTGAGAGATGGTAAGTTCTTCAGTTTGGAACTCCATAAAAAGAAAGGCAGCCAACACCAGCTCCAGGCTGAGTTTAAATAGTGTGAGTGCAGAACTCAATGAGTAAGTGAGGCTGCAGTATGCTGTACAAATGGCAAAAAAGATATGATAAACCATGATGTGGAAATGTTTTACGTCAGTCTTCTGAGTGATTAGAAGATGCCTTTGTCTTCTTAGAGCTTTATTTGTCAAGCTGGAAATAGGTCTAGAAAGATCAGGATTTAACAGATGGGTTGCGAAATTTATAATGTAGGTACTGTACCTCTGGTGGACTCTTATGCCCTTTCTTTCATGATTGTCACCTCCTAAATATATATGATAGCAGTAACCCTGAATTTCACCTGTGTTTTGCAGCTGGAAGTGCTGCGCTAAGAACAAACTTCACAGCTTGGTGGAAACCCTGACCTTGCTGTCATCCATGGTTATGTGCTCAGTGACTTCACCAGCTCTCACTCTTACACAGATGGAAAAAAAAGGCAAATGACCGAAATTTCCAACGCATGGTTTATGTACTCAAGATATGCCTCAGTGTCCTTCTTGTACTGGCTCTGCCCACCTCTGCTGCAGCCCTCAAGCTGAGGTTTCAAGAGGGACCCACAGATGTCCATGTTGGGCCAGTAACGTACAGCTGTCACACAGGACTTACCAGACCCCTGTGCTGTTCAGGTTAACCAGTACATCCTCCATCTGGTTAGCTTCTAAAGCTTCACTTTTATATCAGCAATATGTTTGTACCAACTTAATTGCCTTCATAAACAAAAGCGCTGTGTCGGCAAGGTCCGAAGATTCCCACAAAGATTGGTTTTGCTATATCCTAGATGCATTTCATGTGCTGTAGTTCTTTTATTATTTTTCCTCTCTCCAACACGATAGCTTTTGGGTTGCTATGATACATATTTGATGATGTTGGCTGATTAGTTTGAACTTCTGTTACTGATGTTCCTATGGATGTGTGGGGAGCTGATGCCTCCCCTGCACTCTCCCTCCAGCAAATAACAAGAATACCAAGTTGCCAAACGATGAATGTAAAGTGTCAGCCAGGAAAAGCTTAATATCACAACAGGAAGACTGTGAATATAAGATCACATCACATTTACCTTAGGTTGAATGGAACAGACTGACTGGTGATTAGCAATCAGGGAATAAGGAAAATATCCATTTCTTTGCTAAACCAAACTGCCTCCAAGTCATCATCTATGAGCAATGCACAAATTATCCTTGCTATGCTGTCCTAAATCAATAGTTCTTATATATTTTACAGAAGTAATTTTAAAATTGTAGGTACGTTCTCAATGCACATGTGCACGTAGAGGAAGGCAGCTCGCAGGCTGAAGGGCAGGACGAGTAGCCATGCTTCTTTGGTGTGAACCCTCCTGTAGCAAGATTCCCACTTCACTCATCTTTTTTTGTGAGCCCCACCTCAAACTTCTGACATGAAACATACTGAAGTTAAAGGAAACTCTTACATGGACTTCAATTAACTTTAGCCCTGACCCTAATAGAAAAATGAAAAAGTTTGCCAATGAGGAAGGATGCATTTTGGTTGGTGCATTAAAGCGTGCTTCATTACACTAGGTTTATTTATTCTGTTGCTTTGAATTTAAAGTTAGAAATTGGTAAGTCGCATCATCTGCAAGGCCCTAGTGAAAAGAAAACACCTCGTAGAAATTTTGATTTGATGGACAGAATAATTGCTGGATGCTTCAGGCTACTGATGTACCCAGCACCTAGATCATAGGCGAGACAGGGGATCTTTGTACAGTGCAGTCCCATTTGTAATTAGTCAGTGATGGGTATTGTTTTCTGCCTTTCTGGTATGTACAGAGTGATTTCTGCCTCATTGATGACTGTAAACATTGTTCTAAGTACTATTTTATGATCCCTGTAGGAATAACAATGTAAACAGCATAATTATGTTCACCTTTGAGGCATATCTAGAAACTTTGTTCTTCCAGAAGAGTGATAACAGAAATGAATACTGCTGACAAGGTAAACAGAGAGACACCATAACCTGCTTGTTAGAGACAGCTAATGCTGGAGGGAACTACGCATTCAACACCAGAAAAGATAGTGTTATATATTTATCCTGTGCACATATTGAGGTTTATTCATAAATGTATTACTACATAGAAAAAACATTAAAAGCCGTACATTTGGAGATCTTTCTTCTTCTGAAGAAAGCATGAAGACTTATTATCAGTACATTGTATTTCTCTAGATAGTTATTATGGGTACCATAGATTGTATGCACATTTGTGTCTGTGTTTACCCACACTTTTACATCACTGTCAGGGTTCCTCCAGGGTAGATCTGTATTTGGAAGACACATATTAGTTTCAAACTTCAGCTTTCTTTGTCTGTACAGAGTACAGCAAGGCATCCTGCTTTAGACTCAGGTTGTTAGTTCTTCACGGCAAGGAAACCTCAGGAATAATTCTTATCCCTTGAGCTCCTTGATGTAACACAAATAGATCCTTTTTCACAACTGCAGGTATTTTCAAGGGGGATAAACACATATATATGGTTAGGGGTTACAGAGCATAATTTAACAAATTGCTTTAGATTTAGCTACCATAAAATAGTAAGATAGAGGTGGGGAGGGGGGAGAAAAATGTCTAGATATAATTCTGAGAAAATTCTCCACAGCTTTCTCAGTTTCTGTATGAAAACTGAGTATTATTTTGAGTTCTGGTTGGAGACACTGAAAGGCTGTTGGGTCCTTACACATAACTTTTTTTCCAGTGCTCACAGTTTCTCTCCTTTGCCGCTCAGAGGTCAGCTGAATAGCAGAGACCATACTGCAGGAGCAAGTTCCTTCCTCCAGCTCAAGCCTCCTGCAAGTTGTGTTTTTGAAGCCGTCCTTTTCTTCTCTGGCATTTGGGAGAAGGGCTGACATCTGCCTTCTTTTTTACATGTGAGTCTGTTCCACTCTGCAAACCCAAGTGTTTTGAAAAATAAATCAGGATAGATTGGTTTCTCAATGCTTTGCACCAAGGTATCATCCCATTTTGAACAGGAACCTAATATCTTCACGACCCTCCAGTATTATATTAATTTGGGTTAATTGCATTTGGGTGACCTGCTCCTGCCGGCAAACCCGAGAACAAATGCTGGATGCCAAACACACAGAAGTATTCACAGTAGGTTGATAGCGCTGAAGACAGTTTCATAACATAAGACAAATTCTACAAATAGATGCACCTGCTTATCTGCAGATGCAGAATATAAAGTGTGTTATTATCATGGAACTTCTGAATGCAATTTATGTATTTGGCTTATTCATAAATTATATTCAGTTTTAGAATAAACATCTTAGCTTCCTACTGCAGAGAGAATTATTATCAGCTTTTAAATACTGCTTTTCAGCAGATTAGTCCTGGTTGTAGGATATCATAAGGTAATAAAGGTACATTTTCCACCTAACTGCATTTGGGGATGGAAAATACTTAACGATAACAATAACAACAATTCTTGGCATTACTATAGCAACTTTCATCCAAAGATCTCCAAATGCTTTCCAATAAGTAATTAATTAGGCCTCACAGCACCCTGGAGAGTTAATTACAAATTATCAAGCATAATCTCAAACTGTTTCCATTGAAACTATTCTTGTACTTGTTCCAGAGGAAAACAAAATATACTGGCTATAATGCTATGACCTTTTTCCCCTATGCTTCATTTTGAAAACATAATTAGATGAGATTTTGAATGTATCCAGTTTTAGGGAAAACTAATATAATTACTGCCTGACCACAAACTCATTGCAATTTTCAGTTTCTTCAGTGAGATGATACTTTTAAATCTAGCTCTGTTTAATAAAACAACAACATCAACAACAACAAAAGAAAAACTGCTAAGTATTCCAGTAGAATTCCAAAGAGATTCTAAATTGTGGATGTCCATCTGTTCTTCTGTCAGGGGTGTTTGGTTTTGGGGATGTTTGATCCAGGTGTTAGTTCTGACACAGCAAGAAGGTGAGGATGTGTCTGTGCTGCCTTCAGACTGAGTGTTCCTCCTGGGATGCAGCAAGCTCTGTGAATCCAAATAGCAGAGTTTGGGCTTGAGAAGGTATTTGTCACAAGGTGTTGTGTCCCAGGGAATATCAGAAGAGAACAATAGTATTTCATCTCATGTTTTCAAAGTGGCCCAGAGTATATGAACTCAAGCACATGTATAGAGAAAGATGCTCTAAGTTGGCCTTCTAAAGAAATTAAATACTAGCTTTTACTAAAATAGAAGTAAAAAATGGAAGGAGGCAGAGAAAAGGAAGGAGAATATCGAAATCTGAAACAATACCCCAAAACAGCATAACTGGAAACATCCTCGGTTTCCACAAACACTGTAGGAGAAGACAAGATATATCTCCTGCCCATCAGAGACATGAAGCTTTAATTTTACCTTTATCTCATATAGCCATCAGAGTAATTAAAATCCCTTTTACTTATGCTAGCTTATGTCTTTTGTTGCAACATAGTTATTGGCTTGTTTTTGGTGACACTAGTTTACTCAAGTAATTATCTATTTTAGCAGTGAAAGTATGCTATACATTCATGTTCATAGGAAATACATACAAAAATCATACAGACATTTTGAAGGCTATTCTGATTATGTGAAATTTGCAGTGAAAACTTTTTTTTTTTCCCTCCATCATAGGAGTCTAAAAGCAGTGATGAAAGAAAACCTGGTACTGTGGAAGTTAGTTGAAAGTTTTTCTTCCCTATTTGAGGTAAGTGGTAAGATACATATGTGTAAGCTGTAAGTATTTAAACATGCATATGACATACCAAAGTGGCACGAAGTTCATGAGATACCTTCCCTTTTAAAAAAATTTTAGAGGGAAGTCCTTAATAAGAAAATAAAAGGTTTGTGAAATTTCATAAGCTACCAGGGGGATTTACTCTCCCAGTAAATTTACAGACAAATAAAGATAACCTTTGGGAAAATAATTGAGGGTTCTGAGTTGTAAATACAGTTGATTTTGTGCCATGGCTTTATCCCAGCAGAAAGGAGAGCTAATTTTCTGAAAGCATTATTTTTTTACGCATCCAATGATCTCGTTGTATTCTATTTTCATATCTGTACATGCAATCCTAGTGAAGTCAACGGCATCATCCAGGTGTGAAAGATAATTTGATCCCAGAAACGATTGCAAAATATAATAGCAATGAATGTTATGTGTCTCTATAGTTTTTTAAGTGTAACCAAACTAATGAGAAAGGATGCGGAGTCTGAATTCAGTTTGATTGAAGCTCTAAACATTGATTGAGCCAAGAAGATAATTTACAGGCACACACATAGAAGTTTAGCACTGGTGAAGGCATAATGAGAAGTAGAAGAAAGCCCTAGGAAAAAGCTGAACTGATATAATTACATAAGGGAACAGGGTTATTGGTGTGTGCTGTAAAATGTCCATATGCAAATAAGCATATTAACTGTTCAGACATTCTGTTTTTCAAACAGAAGATATATGGTAAGAAACAAGGATTTGTAATTGCACTGTGAGACAGAATTGAACTGAAGAATCTTTTTATAAGCACTTACAAGAAACCATGGCTCTTAAGCAACTCTTACTAGCACAGAGTCATCCATCCCCTGGAAGTGAATGGTTGATTGGCAGTCTTTCCTGTCGAAATATTGACCAAACAAAATCTATCCGCCCAGCTGCATATACAGGTCAGCAAAAGCTGCACAGGGAGAACAAGGGTGATTTTATCTGCTGTTCTGCGAGACAGTAGTTCTATGTTTATTTTCAACGGATCAAGCCAATTAGAACGCCTTGAAGTAAGTTTTCTCTGGTTTATGTTTACTGTTACTTTTAATAAGAGTAGCAATACTTTTCTATACCAGAGATGAGCTAATGCTCAATATTTGATGGAAGCTTAGATGGTGAATTCTCCTTTAATGTTAGTCTTGAAAAGAATACTAATGTGGGTCAATACAGTGTTAATCTTTTACCAGCAAAGCTCTTAATTTCTTTACAGAATTTGAGCCACTCTTCTTCCTTTTCCTGGAAGCTATCAGATAAAAAGGGGCAATTATTAATAATACAATGCAGATTCGATGCAAAGCAAAATATCTCCTATGAGGACTTAAAAAAGGAAGCTAAAATCTTATGTGTCCATTTCCATGCAATCTAATAAAACTAAAAAATTACACATCCTGTGAAGATGAAATTAAAATAATAGTCACCAAGTAACAATTGTAATTTATTTTTAAAATATGTATCAGCAGCATAAATTTGTGTAAAGCTATTTAGGCTCTACCCATCACTAAAATGCTGAACTGTGGCTATATCTCAAGTGCCTAAGCTCAAATGGGGCCCACCTCTCTTTTAGGTGCTCCAGAAGTAAATGTCCACATCCTATTTAGAGCACAGAGGCAGCTGGGTAAGGAGAATGCAGAGGGCTTTGGTTGGATCCCCAAGGTGGGAACACCAAAAGGACAGACGAAGCTGTGGAATGGCTGGAAGAAGAGCATCCATTTCCAAAGGACAGTCCTGAACCACCTTTCTTGGGGCTGTGGACACAGAGTAAAGCAATATTTGGATGAGGTAAAAAACCTGAATGACCCAGAGTGGTAAGGACTAAAAGTCAGAGATTTGTTGCAAATTGTTTGTTTTGGGGTTGGTTTTTTTTGGGCAGTGAGGGGAATCAAGGGGAGGCCAGGGAAGCTTTTACAGGTACGTTGTGACTGTTGGGGTATTAAGGTGTGAAAGTTAAGGCTTTATTTGCTTCAGGAGTGGTGCTGTCAGTGGTGGTGACATTCAGCCAAGTTTTACTCTGCGTAAACCCCTTGACATCAGCAAAAAGGCTGAATAGATCAGTCCAGGTGAGTTTCTGTATTCATAGCACTACTGTATTTTCTCCTTGGGTCTTCATGTGAACCCCAAACCACATTAGCGATGTTAGCAATGTTTTATTTAAAAATAATAGAATGATCTTATCAAAAATTTAACCCAGAGAACAAAGACTATGAATTATTTTTAAATGGAGAAAAATTGAATCATAGTAGCTATAGCAGAAAAAAAAAAGCTTCATGTATGTAACAGCCATGGCAGAGTCTTCCCTTGAGCTTGACCGTGACCAGGTGGAGACAGGAATGTGCTAGAGCAGAATTTAGCTCCACTGGACTTGAGTGGCAGGAGAAGGGATTTCATTCTTTATTTTTGCTTTTTATAGGGATGGGAATACTGGGTATTTCTGAACATACAGAGTTTGACAGTGGTAACTGTAACCTGGATAATGTGAAATATTTTTCTTCTTTTCCTCAATGAGTCTTTCATATGGTCAAAGATACATGGAGGAAGGAAGTTGGCTTTGTTGTTACTGTAATTGTATGAGAAGAAAAGTAATCAGCTGTTTTCATGCAATCTGATAATGAGCTACAAGCTGTGTGAAATCTGCTTGCATAGTAGTAAGAAAGATGCACAATAAGCACTGAGAGTGATT
This sequence comes from Brachypteracias leptosomus, assembly GCA_013401335.1. Lineage (NCBI taxonomy): Eukaryota > Metazoa > Chordata > Aves > Coraciiformes > Brachypteraciidae > Brachypteracias > Brachypteracias leptosomus. The sequence goes on along the minus strand of VYZX01031064.1, from coordinate 16,789 downwards.
AATTATCTGAGTATGTATCAAATTTAGCATCAAAGAGTGACACAAGCAGAATATTTGGTCTGTCTGGAGACTGGAACAGAAGTATGAATGAAAGAAACTGAAGTGCATTCTGGCAAATGCTGCATCTAATGTATTTGGTTTAGAATATAAAGCCTTGGAGGTAATTAGTAAATGTATCGTAATAACAGTTTGTGTATGACTCCCATTATTGTTAATGGTGAACATGTGCTTAACACCCTGAGCTCTCTACCAAAACTTTATTGAAATAGTTTCAAAAGATGTCCAAAATGCTGCAGAGCCTGAAGGAAAACAGACTGCTAATGCCAACTAATGTATGCAATAAAATCCATGGCAAGAGAGCACACTGATCAGAATCTTATCTTTACAGAATACTTACTAATCTTGAAAACTCAGTCAGCAGATACTGTATAGAGTGCATCCTGCTCTATGATATAACTAAATAAATCTGAAGTACCCTCATGCAAGTCAGTCTTCTGCAACTGTAAAACTGGTGACAGAATAGACTTCAGTCATTTCCCAGAACAGTAGCATATTGATGCATTCTTCTCTCTCTAATTTGCATGCAATTAAAGTTTAAAATTCATCATTCTATGATTTCTGCTTAGTGCTATGGGCAAATCTTTTTTAAATCTGATGCATATTGTTGAAAATGGGTAAAATTAAGAAATGGCAGAGCTCAGAGTAAAAATTTTGAAATCTGGGAGGAAAAAGGTCAAAGGTTTTGCAACAGCAAGTATCACCAACTGTAGGATGAGGCATGTTACATATTGTGTGTTAATTTGCCTGGCTTTCCAAGGGTGGGGTTTTCTAAGGCTTCTGATGTCATATAATTTTGAAAAATAAATTATGATTATATTGCTTACACAGTGGCAATTACCTTACAATTTATTCTGCTACCTTAGGAGACCCCAAGCTGCTTCCCTGTCCTGGTAGGGGCTCACTCTTTCAGCCCACATCTTTGTGGTCCAAAGCTCACTCAACGGACAGCTCTCAGAAACATGATGTGGTAACCATGGTGAATGGGCACCCTAGGGAAGTTACAACCATTATTCTGTATCTTCGAAAACAAAACCCCACAGAAACTATCTATTAGGCTTTACTGAAAATAGCAAGCAGCAGAAAGAAGTTAGGATAAGGGAGGAATTATAACGAGTGGCTTTCATAATGGAGCATTCAGTACTTGGAAGGATGGGTAAAAAATCTTTTCTGCTGTCCCTATTTATTTGCCCAGAACCTTCTTATTTCAGAATTATTCCTTGTGATCTATACCAGCTTAAAGACCTGCAAAGTAAATCCAGATGGCTGGTGCTCAAGGTCTTGTTAAATGGTTGGTAATTTTTTTTTTTTTTTGGAGCTGGCTCTTCCTCAGCTTGCAAGCCAGGCTTCGCAGAAGCTGCGGTAGGAAAAGGAGTGATATATGCAGGGAGTGACTGGGTTTCTGCACACTATTGAACAGGAGAGGAAAGAACAGAAAGCACAAAGAGAGGAAACTCATTGTGCATGGGTGTAATGAATGTGTGGCACAAAGAGGTAGTTACATAAAGAACAGTTTAGTGATGGAATAAAGGTATAGTGTGTATCTGCACAGGATAAACAGGCAGGGGATTTGTGTAAAGTTCACATCCCTGTGGACATCTACTTGCTACTTCTATGTAAAAATATGCACTAGAGTGAAATAACAAATACTAGAAGTGTGGTTTGTGAATGCTTTCAGCTGTGGCCTCTATGTTTTTGAAAATAGATATTGTCATGGAGTAGCCTGCATGGTCACCTCATGTGAGGGTACCTAAAAGCTGCTGTAAGTAGATAACATGACCTGACCAAATAAAAATATTTCCAGGTTACAAAGCTGCAGTTTTTTCTAAATACTGAAACACAGTTAGTTAAGAGAGCGGCAGTCTCTTTCTGTGCAAGAGGAAAGAAATAGTTTGGAACAAAGATAAAGCTCTGCAAGATGCTTAATAATTATTTACTATCATTACAGGTGATGTGCATATAGAAATATAAATATCACCAGAAGACATTAATCTGAAGTCTTCATACACAGACAATAAACACAGACTGGGCTCACAATGGAAAATATTTACTGAAAGTACAAAGAGACTTTATAACTCAGATAAGTTTCAGCATATTAATATTCTAAGGAAAGGTGTTTAATTGTGTTGGAGGGCTGAGTATTTTAATAATGATGATTTATCCAATATTTATGCAACATTTCTGTGCATGTATCTTATTATGAATGGTTTATTAAACTGGTTAAAGTGGTCAACAGGCACTGCAAATGCATTTACTTTAACTTTAATGTTGCATGTTACATTAGAAATGGCTGAATACCCATATCTAAGACATTTAGCAGTGTGAAGTGCAACCCTAAAATTCAAGTAAATGTGTTTTTAATAGTAGCTGATGTGTTATGACTATCCTGTGCCGTAAATGTTATGCATATTATTTTTGAGATATTTACACATTGCTAGATTCCATCTAGAGTACTCCTGTGTTTATTAAATTATATAAACAAACATTAAAATAAGTGTAACAGTCAAGTGTAGAGTTTCCTCTCATATGTGTACTGCAGATACCATCTGGAATATTCCAGTATTGTTAAATGTTCAGGACTCTCAGTAACATCAGAAGATCAAAACTACAGTTTAAATGAGCACTTGAAGTGTTGGCATGTTTATCTGAATTTTGTCGATATGGTGATCCAGAAATGGCAGATTTGCTTGTTCCCATACATTCTCAGTGAAATCAGATAATTTAATATATTAAGGCCGGTTCAAGAGGACTGTGAAACAGCTTATGCTGGAGTATTTCATTAGGCCTAGACTTCTTAATAAGTGGTATAGGAACCACATCTATAGTGAGAAATTTGACAGTTTTAAGCTAAGGTTGCCTACTCATTCCCATAATCAACCTCTAATTTCCAGTTGCTTATAACTCTCTCCACACTCATGTTTTTTGTTTTCTTTTGGCTACATAAATTAAGCCATGTTATTTTGAATTTCATCTCCAGTTAGACCTACGAGAATATGTCATTTGACAGCAGAGTCCTCTTGTGTCAGAGGTGCTTTTTGCTGACTTTGTAACAAATTTCCCCAGAGGGTGAACCTTTGCAAACCTCAGTCCTCCCCAGGTTAGCAGGTAGTTGTTGCAGAGCTTTGCATTTGACGTGCACAGTCCGTACTTCCACTGCTCCTGCTGGGAGGTGACTCAGCCTGCTCATGGTGTGTCTCCAGCTGCTGGAGCAGTTGTATCTTTTTTGCATTTTGGGGTTTCTGTCACAACAAGGCTCAAACTGTCAACAAGAAGGCTGTCTCACCTTTGCTTTTAGTTATGCTCCTGCCAGAGGCAGGTAGGGCATAAAAAAACTTACCTGACTCAGATGGTGAAGGGTAAGGACTGAGATGAGTGAAAAAGAGGGAAATGAAGGAGAGAGACTAAGTGAGGTCATAGGAAATGGATGGGATATGAGGTGAAAGTAAATATAAGAAAGCCAACAAGAATATTAGGGGCCATAAAGAAGAAGGGACAGGAGTGATGACGATGGTAAAAGGGGGACTTGAAATCATTGCAAGGGTGCTAGTCAGAGCAGAAGTGGGGCAGGAGGTAGGAAAAATAGCAGCAAGCAGGAGGTGGTAGGGGGAAAGGGAATTGAAAATGAGGAGCAAGTTAAATTCACATAAAAACATAAGCCAGCCGACCACTAACACACCTGGCTCAGCGGTGTTTGTCAAATGGATCGTTTACTACCCGATGCACTGCTGGTAAGGGCCCTTCTGATAAAATGTGGTCCCGTACCTAGGTATTGTGTACAGCTACGCAGTGTGTTGTAAAGCAAGTGCACAAAGAGGACACTGCTGTTTGTAACTCCTTTAGTGTTTGACAGTCAATCTAAACATGCTCTTGAGACACAGAGAAAAACACACTTTGGAAGAAGGTCGGTCACAAGATGTTCCTCTTATATGTGTCCCATTGTCTGTATGCCTGTGCTTTTATGTGTCTGCGATGAAGAAGATGAATCTGGATAATTCAGTTCCGGAATGGATGTGTCAGAAAAAGGTCTCTTTCTCTGTGCTACTCAGAGAAGCCTGCAGCAAGCCTTGAAAGGATGCCACTGGTGGGGAAACAGGCTGGGATGAAGGAAAGGACCTTCCAAGTATTATCTGTGGGGCAACATGACCTGTTTCCCTTCTGGTTGTCAGTGGTGGGAGGAGGGTTGTGGGTGAAGGGGTAGTGTTTCTCATCTGCATCTTGGCTGGGATTGGGAAATGCTGAAATCACCAGAATCACCAGTCTACACACAAGGTAGTATGCAGCACATCAGATGGCTGAGATGGGGAGGATTTATGCCTGTAACTGGGAGTTTCCACAATTCTCTGTTGCATAAATGAGAAAATAGATCTCTTTGTCTGGACAGAGCATAATCTTTTGCATGATTTTACATACTATAAAAGTTCCTGCTGCATTGCCTACAGCCTGGCTTCCTTTAAATGAAACTTTTATCTCAACAGCTTCTAATATTTCCAACTTGGGAGGAGACTCACTGAAAGATGAATATTAGAGCATTTCAATACTGTTCACAGCTCTGTTTAGCTCTAAATTATACAATTCTTGAATTAGCTGCTGTCTGTTTTCGGTAGTTTTCCATTACAAGGGGTCAGGCACCAGAGGAAATAGTTTTCTAAACCAGAAAGGAATATTAAATGACACAGTTGATAAGTACGAACAGTGGTGCAGAAGACTTATTGAGTAATGTGTTAGGTTGATAAATGATAACATTTATTTGCAATTTGAGGATGTGACCCAAATGACACTCATTAGCTCAGCTTGTGTAGAAACGATTAGTTTTGTAAATTTATTATTTGTCTCGTGCTATTGAAAGAAGAGTCTGTTTTAATTGATTGGAAATCTGTTTTATTTCAGTGAATATTACATATTCTGTTTTCTGTTGTTTCCTCTTGAAAGTCAGGGATATTATAGTCTATTCCTTGAGCGGGTTAGTGCTTGGTGTCTTGCAAGAAGGCTGTACTGAATTCATTAATCCATATATAGAGGGGTGGTAATAAAGCAAGATTTCTATTACCCACTGGTGGTGTTAGGAGTACACTGGGAGTGAAATAAGGAAGCAGCTGGCTCACAGACATGTTGCCCTCCTTCTGTTTGTGGAGCCTCAATGACACATGCCTAGTTTCCAAAAAAGGTTCATGGATTTACCAGTGTGATTCCAATTACAAGGAGCTTTTTGCCTGTGCCTATCATCAGTGCCAGATGAGGACACTGAGGAAATGTCTCTGGTTCTCTTCTGGACCCCCAACAGTAAAGTGTAGGTGTTTGGAGAACCTGAGACGGAATTGTTGTGTTTGGGGCTTTGCTACAAAAGTCCACTGAATGTTAAACATTCTGTTCCTGAAAGTGGAATAGAAAATGGTACCTTTGTTTTAAGAGAGTTTCTGGGACCTGGGATCTGTGCAATAGTCTGAATTAGTCAAGAACATTGAAAAGTATCTTAAGGAGGAATACTGGCCTGTTGAAATAAGGAAAATATTTGTTTCCACAAAGATATTGATGTAAAAACTCTTGAGAAAGGAAGACTTGCTTGTTGTTGAAATGTTCCATTGCAACCTTTTCTAAACCCATTTAGGTGTTTTCTGAAGGCTGGAAATGAGTTTTATTTTGATATTTGTTATCTCTTACTGAAGTGTAAACACTAGAAGATCAAAACTGAAATGAAACCAGATAAAAATTTTCACTGGACCCACAAGAAATCCCTCAGCCTCACAGCCCTCTTGTAATGGGGAGTAAGACCTCAGCCCCTCACCCATACCTGGCAGCCACAAACATCCAAGACAGAAAAAATTCTAGTAAGACTGGAAAACTATTTCTTGTGTAGTTGTCACAAAGGTTGAGGTAATTGTGGATAGTTGTTTCATTTATATTCAGCTAATTCCTACTCCCTGGGGAAAGCTGACTCCTGGTGTTTGGAGGCACAGTACTTGCTCATGTCCTTGCACTGTCATTCCTCCATCTTCCGAGAGCAAGCCCTCACCATGAGGCTATTGACCGTTGTGCAGGAAGAGGGCTTTTAGTCTCTTCTGTTTGAGCCTTACAAGTGTACTCATGGGAAAAGGGACCTTTCCTTGCACGTCCCTGCTGTCTGCCTTGGGTATCAGTTTGCTGGTTACTTCAGGGGAGGCATTTTTCATCCTGAACAGAACTTGCAGTTAAAAAGTATTTCCTGACAAAAGGGTTTACTCGGCCAGTGTTTTCTACCAAAAAAATGTTCAGCTATGATAAATTATTCTCCACTGATGGCAATTCATTTTGTCAAAAAAATTCCCAAACGTGGCTGATACTGACACAGGCTCCGTGTTTGTTTGTGCAGTCAGTGCTCAAGGCTGGGCCACGGCAACCGGCTCTGTCTCAAGGCAGGACAGCACTGCTCCTGTGTACTGCCGAGGGAGCCTCTGCATGCATGAGGCACGTACATTTTTCTAATGTGTAACAAAGACAAGCAGCCTGCTTTCCCACATAAATAGATATATAAAACTGCAATAGATACATAAAACTGCATTGTAACTTTCTTTGGTTACCTTTGTTTCCATCAAAATGTATTTCAGACCCATCTTAGGGTGAGATACTAACATTTTCCTGTCTCTTCATATTCTCATATTATTCTCAGAGCCGTTTTAGATCTTCTTTTCCTGGATGTGATTTCTATTTCCTTAAAAAAAAACCCCAAACCAAACACCAAAAACCCCACATCTTCCTTCGTGTAGTTGTAAGCTAGTAAAGCCACGGAGCTATTGCACATGCTGCAAAAGGCAGCTGCATGGAGCCCTGAGAGCTTTCCATACTTATTGATATAGATCCTGGCATTGAGGTTTGTGCCAAAGTTTTGCTCAAGTAAAGCATGCAAAGTCAAAACACACATCATCTCAGGAAATCTGGCCAGTGCTGCCATCTCGAGGGTGGGCTGCTTAAATTACATCTCTTGCCGTTTTGACTCCTGAAGCAGAGACAGATAAGACTTGAAGTCCATCTCTGCTTGAACTATTTTCTTGACTGCAGGAGATCTGTATTAAAAGCACAGCACAAGATGATACTTAAATGATGTATTATTAATTAGCATAGAAACGCATTTAATCTAGATTTAAATTTCCTGAAACAAATATTTTGTCTGCTAGTTTCAGCAAACACATCATGTAGACAGATCTTTAGAGCAGAAAATGCTGTACAGCTTTGAATGAAAACATAAACCTGCTTATAACTACAGAGCTGCTGTTTGAACCTCCGTATTGACATTATGCCTTTTGTTGTTCACATAGCATCATTTCCAGTGCAAAATAAATATGCATAGTAAAACTGTTAACAAGTAGCATTTGGATGCCATTTCAGGAATAGATCTTAGGCATGTTTTGGAGGATGTGAGAAAGTGTAGCTCTATGCTCATGCAGTCAGCTGGAATTAAGCAAATCAAGCCAATAACCATTTTTTTCCTGATCACTATCATCTTTAGCTAGTTCCAGTCTGCTGATATTAAAAAAATTGCTTGTGGTGCTTTACCTATTACATGGTCCTTTTCTGCTGAGAACTTTCCCATTTTTTATGAAAACACCAAAGAAGGACATAGAGCAGACAAGCAAAGCAGCTGCAGCTTGTGCATGAAATTATGGCTAGAACAAATATTTTAAAGTGCTACATGGTGCCTGTCTGTTGTGCTAGCCTTGCAGTAAATGATAACAATGCAGACATTAGCCCACTATCTTCCTTGTGCTTGTGTGACCTTGTCCTTGGTGCAGCTGCTGCCTGTCCTAGCTATGGAGCAACAGCTCCAACACTCTTTATGTGTCTGACAATTCCTATTGCATCTACCTCCAAAATAGACATCAAAATGTTCTTATTTATCCAACTATGGTACATTCCCTTCACTCCACCCACCCCAGATTATTTTTTTTCCTTCCTTGAAAGAAGAACAAATTATCTTTCTTTGGTACAAACCATGCCAGCCCCATGAGACTGTAGACAGTACTGAAAAAATACACGCAGCATTTCCTCTGAGTTCTCTACTTGTGCTTTCCACATAACTCAGGGACATAGAAATTAATATTGTTAAACACTAAGATGAAGGACATAGTCATTTTATTTCTAGCCCACAGATAACACTGGAAGAACTAGTTCTTATTTAATGCTGCAGCACAATCCATGGATTCAGTGTTTCACAGATTTTTCATGCTAATAAGTCTATAACAAAAAAAAAATGCCTTTATAAGAAAGCATTATGCATGTTTCAAGCCAGATCTTGGATAGTTTTACTGAGGATTTACTCCATTTCCTACCAGAACTCTGTGGTCTGCATGTGGTCTTGCTCCATTATAATAAAGGAGCAAGAATACCTTGAGCCTTTATCCTTCCCCCATCTGGTGGGTTGGATGCTGGTAAGGATAACCACCAAGTCCCCGTATAACCAGAAGGAATAGCCAACATGTAGGGATTAGCGGTCACCTTTTGATTTTTTTTTTTCTTTTTTTTTCTACTTTTTTTTTCTTTTGACTAGTACTCCCAGTATTGCAGAGACAGATCTTTCTGCTTAAGAAAGGTGTAAGAGCTGTACCTAAGTTCAACTCACCATATTTTTAAAATCATCTATTAACTCAAAAGTACAAAGATTGAAATACCACCTACAGCTTTGACACTTTATTCAGTTTCTAGAGTAGCGCAGTAAAGGTAAGGAGTTAAATTTATGCCATAGATGGGGAAAAAAGTGTAGCATATTTAGCTTGAAAGAAAAAGCAGACTGGATGATGATCTCATTACAGTGTCTAAATATATAAAAAGATTATAGAAGAATCTGGTCATGACCCACCTGGCTGGACTCTGTGAAAATTAAGGGAAGATATATTAACCATGACGGACAATGAAATCTGTACAGAAATGAAATGGAGAAAGCCCTAATAATGCCTTTTGAGCTGGACTGTAGCACATAGTCTCAAAATTGAAAATGCATATAAAAGAATTTTACAGATAACTCAAGCTGAGATGCTAAGAGTAGAGGTATACACGTGAACTTAGTATTCTTATTACTGTTTCTTGAAGATTATTAATATTCTAATGATTGCAAAAATTATCAAGACAGCCTGGAGTAGTGTTTTTATAGAAGCTGTGTTCTCAGCTGTTAATGGTTGACATAGTAGAGAAGAATGGTTTAAAATATACAATGCATAGAAAACTGGAAAAGACTAGTATATTGGGAATAAACATGCCCAAGCTAGCAACTTGACTCGGGGCTGTATTTATCTGACCTACACTGAACCCTGGTAATGAGTCCCTGCTATATGTATAGTATATGTATGTATAGTGTAAAAGTAAGGTTTCTTAAAACTTTCTCCAAACTTACAGCTGGCAGAAAAGCGTGAAAAAGGCTGCCCACAGGTCTTTCAGTAAATGACCTGCCACTTAAAAAATGAAGCAAAACAACAATCTTTTTAGCTAGTGAGAAAAAAAAAGCCATCCATAAATATAATGCTTATATTGGTGAGGAATTGAATAACCGTGGCAGAAAGCCACGCAAACTCAAAATTAGGAAATTAAGACCAATGAGGGAATTCACTCAGGCAGAGCTTTTACTCAGCATGGAAAACACAAAGAGTAAGTTATCAAGTAAGGTCATAAAAGGCAATGGCATAAATGAATTTAAGAGACAGCTAGACATTTTTATGGAGAGAAGGGATTGAAAAATTCGGAGCCAGTGACAAATCAGGGAGATGGGGTTCAGATAAAATTAACGAGGACAGGCTTGCTTGTGGCCAGAGGCATTTTACTATCCAGCAATACCTTATGTCCTCTGTCATCACATCCTAATCTG
>VYZX01031063.1:34727-48040 GCA_013401335.1 Brachypteracias leptosomus | reverse complement strand
AGGGAGGTGATTCTCCCCCTCTACTCCACCCTCGTGAGACCCCACCTGGAGCACTGCGTCCAGTTCTGGAGCCCTTAGTACAAGAAAGATCTGGACATGCTGGAACGCATCCAAAGGAGGGCCACGAGGATGATCAGAGAGCTGGAGCACCTCTCCTACGAGGACAGACTGAGAGAGTTGGGGTTGTTCAGTCTGGAGAAGAGAATGCTCTGAGGGGACCTCATTGTGGTCTTCCAATATCTTAAGGGGGCCTACAAGAAAGCTGGGGAGGGACTTTTTAGGATGTTGGGTAGTGGTAGGACTAGGGGGAATGGGTCAAAACTAGAGGTGGGTAGATTCAGATGAGACGTTAGGAAGAAGTTCTTCCCCATGAGGGTGGGGAGACACTGGAACAGGTTGCCATCCCTGGAAATTTTGAAGGCCAGGATGGATGGGGCTCTGAGTAACCTGATCTAGTGGGAGGCATCCTGGCACATGGCAGGGGGTTTGGAATTAGATGATCTTTAAGGTCTCCTCCAACCCTGACAATTCTATGATTCTATGATTCTATGTTGTGGTGTTCCACATACTCTAGTCATGTGCATTCCCCACAGTATATTGGTACACTGGTATCCAGTTGTTCCATATAGAATGCTGGCCTTGCCACCAGTGTGGCAGTTCCACAGTGGTTTGGTGATATTATGTCCCTTTATTGCTTTATTTACAGGGGGACACCACTGCGTGTGCTTTTCCCCTTCATTATGCCAGCTGTGATTGGAATGGTTTTACCACATGTTATGCCAAACTTCAGCTAAGTCCATGGTTAATATTCCCCAATTTCCTTGAGACTCAGAAGATTCAGGAAGGGGGAAGTACTCAGTAATTTGACTCACATTATGTATCTGTCCAAAAGATCAGATGAGTTGCAGTACAAGGTTTGAATTCATTGAGCTCAAGCTATTGTTAAGTGAAAACAAAATTAACAAGATTCCCCCTGCACAGTATTTTACCCACATTTTCATTATAATTTCAGTTTCCTCACAATACTTAAAACTGGAAGTATTGCTTTTACAAACAGAAATATTAGCAGTCCTTGCAAGCACTTGAGCTTCATCTATAGCAACCTTTAGTTCCAGAAACAATTCATAGTCCTTGAGATATCTGCAAAAGGAAAAAGAAGAGAAGATGCTTGGGTTTACCCCAACCAGCATAATTTGATTAGAAAGAAGATATTACCTACCTGATATTGATTTGATGGAGTTTCCCAGAGCTACCTTTATATTCCCAAGCATAAAGATTCTTTAGGATTGTTAGCACCATTGTTACTGTCCCAGTCTGAGGCATCTTCACTAGTACAGGTTGGCCTTCAGAGAAGCCAAGAGGGCAGCCTTCTGTTTTGGGATGTATTTTCAGGGCAATGTTAGTGGCTGATGTACAAATGGCTTTCATTTTGGGACAATAATCTCTGCCCCATCTATTATTTAACTGATATATGACATTGGACAGTCACAGGTGTCTCTTGAATTTATGGGTTTTAGTGAATCTTTTGACTAACACATTAATCTGATCAACAATACCGTTGGCTTGAGGGTAGTATCGAGTATGGAATACCCACTGGATCCCTTCTTGCTTTGCCCAGTCTTGTACCACTATGGCTGAGAAATGTGACTCATTATCACTTTGAATCTCTTTGGAAAAGGGGGACTGTACTAAACCAGTCCTTCGGACCATGGACTGGATTTTCCCCAGGGGCAGCCATGACGAACATAGCCTTGGTGATTTCTGAAATTACTTTCACCCCCACTAAGATATATTTTTTACCCCTGAGGGTTTCAGTGGCCCTATGTAACCAATCTGCCAGGTGTGTCACAGTGTTTTCTTGTAATTCCACTCCTTGTTCTGTCCACTGTGAACCACATTCCTTTATGATCACTGCCTTCTGTTAGAGGTGGTGCTTCCTGAATTGGAGAGGGTTTGCTTGTCAGGGTTTGAAATAACAAGGTGCTAGCTGTATCTTTCTGTGGTTTAGATACTTTCACGTTGCCTTCTGTAATGGGCATGATTTCATTGATCCCCTCCAGACAGGCACACCATTTAGGAATGGGGGGTTTCTGAGCAATGCCAGCAGGTGACACTGTCCCCCTCTGGACTACATCAAAAAGGTGAAAAGGCCCCTGAATAATTACATCCTGTCCTTTCATTACCTGTTCCACTTGTTTTATTGCTCGCATCAGGGATAACAGCCCCTTTTCAAGGTCTGAATACCTAGCATCGGTATTGTTGGAGGAATGGGAGCTAAACTCTAATGGTATCTCAGGTCCCCCAGGTCCCCTTTGTATTCTTGAAGTAATACAAATCCCTAACAAAAGAGAGGCTGTACCATATAAAGTGAAAGTAAAACAAAGTTAAATAGCCACCTGGTCATCATAAAAATTGCTGTTACAGTGGGAGCTATGTTCACTGAATGCCCCATGGATAGGGTCAGATGGGTGTTTAGGACCCAGTTGTTGGAATAGCCTCAGTTCTTCCATTAGCATTTCCAATGCATTGGTGTGTTGGCCAGTCCAATTCCTCGACTTTGCTTTCCTGAGCAGATTATACAAAGGATGAACAATAATTGAAAAATCAGGAATGTGTTTATGCCAGTAGCTCAGAGTTCTTAAAACTTGCTGTAATTCTTTTGCATTAGAGTGGGTTTGTCCTTGTTATATCTTCTTTAGTGTATCTGGGGGAATGGAGGCAGCTCCTTAATCCACCAGACTCCCAAGTATTTAACTTCTTGTGCAGGCTCCTGGCATTTGGATTAAGGAACATCCCATCCTAGTTTTGTTCATTTCTCTCAGATATCTTCTGTGACATGCTCAGGCTTGTCAAATTTGCTTTGCATGCAATGTCTCAACCTGCCCAGAGCTCTGTTTTCACATGGCTTGGCTGCAACACCAATTTTTATTTAACTTTATTTATTTAGTTTTATCTAACTTTGTTTTACTTTCACTTTATATGGTACAGCCTCTCTTTTGTTAGGGATTTGCACTACTTCAAGAATACAAGTCAGTTGTTTTATTGTATTGTTGTTGCTCCTGTAGTGTTTTGTTGTTATTACAACAATAATAACACTATTCTGTGTGGAATGAGACACTTGGGGCTCAGGTAATGACACAATGTAGAGGAATACTAGACTGGGACAGCAAAGGCCTTGAGAAGAGGAACAGGACATGCCGTGTGGAGGAGTAACAGAGAGGCACAGAACAAGAGATGGGGCACCTGGACACTGAGAGACTAAAAATATCTCAATGTTGGACAGTGAAAGAAATACAGCTCTGGGTCTGGATAAAACTAGTTTCAGGGAGGTAACAGAAGAACAAGTGATAAACCTGTGTGAAATGCACCATGTATAGTACCCCCAGGGGTAGTGTGAACTTGCAGACGCGTGAAGAATGAGCAAAGTGTGAACATATGTTAGCAAGCATATTAAAATAAGAATAGCAGAGTCCTAGGAAGAATTCATCATGGTCATCATCATGAACTCACTCCTCCCAGGGAAAGATTGGCAGTGCTGAGGACTTGCCAAACCTTTCGCCACCAAACAGATATCATTGACCTCAGCAATCAGCAGAGCAGTGGAAGGGTGGCCACAACAGCAGAGAGACTCAGGTATTGGGAAGTGTGTATATATCCACCTTAGCTGTGTTGAATTATTCCAAATTTTTCCATACTACTCTTCCCCTTTTTTACTTTTTCTCCCCTCCCACACCCCCCCGTACTAATAAGACTAATAAGAATTCTTTGATTAGAATTATTTTAAGTTTAATAAGAATAAATCCTTGTTTTTACATATAAGGTGTTTCCTTTTCCCCCATTGGATGTTTTTGAACATAATGCATCACAGTGCACATTTCAGTAATCAGTGCCTGAAAACATGAGCTTGCCATTCACATAGGACAGCTCCATGGAAGAGATGCAGAGCATCTCTTGAAGAAAGCAATCCAGAGAACTCTGCATTCTTTAACTGAAGGGTAAACCCCTGTAAACATCAGCTGTCACCTGCCTGGTGACAGAAACTGGATTAGATAAAATTTCTCATTTAACAAGTAGTTAGGGTATCAAGAGTTCTGACTAGATTCCAAAGGTCCAACAAAAGATACTTCTAGACACTACAAGTTTTGGTAATGTTGGAAGAAAAAAACCTGTACTTCAGAAAGAATGTGGGCACTGAGTCGTGGGTCCAATATATGCCCGAGAGCATTTTCCTCAACTCTATTCATGCAACATTCAGCAACTCGCCTGGATGTGTTCCTGTGTTACCTGATCTAGATGAGTCTGCTTTGGCAGGGGATTGGACTAGATGATCTCCAGAGATCCCTCCCAACCCCTCCCATTCTATGATTCTGTGATTCTGTGAGCAAGAGAATGGCCTGGTGCCACCTTGCAATTAAAAGGTCCCAAATGTGCCATTCTATCCCTGACCCAGGAAAAAACCCCAGCATGATCCTCTGTATCACTGGCCTGAACAACTCTCTGCAGCACAATAAAAGGGTGTGAGGTCTTCGGGATGAATGTCCTTATGCACAAAAAGCAGCTTGGTTTGGGATGATTTTCATGCAAGCACTCAGCAGTCTCTCATCCCCCTCTGTTGCTCAGTAGCTTTCTCTCTCATATCCTCTCCACTTCTCAAGCAAGATGGGCACTCCCACTTGGAAGAGTGAAGTCAAGAACGTCAGGTCTACAGAACAATGGCTATGCAGTTGCAGAGAACAGCTTGACCTTTCTTCACTTGAAGAAGTCACCAAAATACCTTGCATGGCAGGAAAATGTGTGAACCATGGAGGCTGGAGGTAAGCAAAGGCCCACTGTGAAATGGCTTCCTTCATTCTTTGCCCTTCAGGCAGGGCCTTGGCTGTACTCTGAGCTTTTCCAGGGCTCTGCAGGGACTTGTTTTTCTCAAGTCAGCCTTGAGAAAAACAGTGCTGTTCTCAATCACTCATTGCCCAGTCTGGATTGATATTTGGGATTGCACTGGCCCAGATACAGGATCTTGCGCTTGGCTTTGTTGAGCTTTGTGAGATTCATACAGGCCTACCTCTCTGGCCTGTCAAGGTCCCTCTGGGTGACATTCCTTCACTCTAGAGTATGAACCACATCACTCAGCTTGGTGTCATCTGCAAACTTGCTGAGGCTGTCCTCAATCCCACTGTTCATTCCACTGTCATGGGAAAAAGATGTTAAATACCACTGGTCCAAATACAGATGCCAAAGAGACCCCACTTGACCCTGGTCTCCAGCTGGGCAACGAGCTATTGACCACAACTCTTTGAGTGCAACATCCAGCCAATTCTTTATCCACCAAGCGGTCCACAATCTTGTTGGGCACAGAGGTGAGATTGACCAACCTAGAGTTCCACAGATCTTCCTTTTTTTCCCATTTTAAAAATGGAGGTTATGTTCCCTTTTTCTAGTCACTGTGAATTTCACGAGATTGCCACAATTTTTATATAGTGACTTAGCAACTTCATCTGCCAGTTCCCTTAGGCCCTTCAGATGCATCTCATCAGGTCCCACAAACTTGTGCACATTCAGGTTCCTTAAATGGCCTCAAATCTGATCTCTTATGGTGGACAGTACTTCTTTCTCCCAGTATCTGCCTTTGGATTCTGTGAATTGGACAGCATGGTTAGAGCACTTGCCAGTGAAGATCAAGGCAAAACAATTGTTAAGTACCTCAGCCTTCTCCATGTGGGTTGTAGCCAGATCTCCTGATTCATTTATTGGAGGTTTCTTTCATCTTTCTTTCATTCTTCCTTTTTTGTTGTTCTATATACCTGAAGAAACCCTTTCTGTTACTTTTTACATCCCTAGCCAAGTTAAGCTCCAATTGTGCCTTGGCTTTCCTGATTCCATCCCTGCACTCCCAGGCTATATCCCTAAAATCTCCCAGGATTTGTATCCCTGCCTCCACTGCCTAATGCATTCTGGATTTATTTTAGTTTGGCTAAGAGGTCTTGACTTAGCCTAGCTGGCCTCTTGCCTCTCCTGACCAAATTCTTACATGTTGGCTTGAGAGCTCTTGCACCCTAAGATTTAAATATCTCTTAGGTCTTTTATCTCTGAGGACAGTTTCCCAAGGGATCTGATGCACTAGTGTCCTAAACAGCTGAAAGTTTGTCTTTCTGACATTTAGGGTCCTGACTCTATTTTTCAACTGTCCTGTACCACTCAAGATTGAGATTTGTACCACTGCATGATCACTGCAGCTCAAGCAACCTACAGTCTTGGTGTCTCCAATAAGTTCTTCCATATCAGTGAGCAACAGGTCCAGCAGCAATCATGTACTGGTGCAATTGGCCATCCTCATGAACAAAAACAGTAAGAAAGAACAAGAAATATTAAACAAATTCGTACTAGCAATTTTAAAAGCAGAAGGATTAAAAATTTGTGTTGAAATAACAGGGACAGTCAATGAAGAGCAAAATGAGAAATAAATGGGTGGCGAAATAAATTACAATCAGGAAATTATGCAAAGAGGAAAGAAAACATTTAACCACCAAACTGGGTAATACAGGAAAAAAAAAGGAAAATAGAAGTAGTGATCACCCAAACAGTACATAAGCAAAGACTGTGACTTTAAAAAATGAAAGGGAAAATTAGCAGGTAGCTGTTCAAGCAAGATGAAAAGCAAAGAAAAGTGAAGTAAGCATTGGGCAAAGAAAGTACAGCAAAAAGTTCCATGCATGACTAGTAAGTAATGTGCTAATGAACAACAATGCTAGTGAATAACAAACATCAGAAAAGAATCCTCCTCTCTCAACTAGAAATAAGCAAAAAAATAGCATATCAAATATTCAAAGTACTTTGTTGCTAGAGCAAAATGAACAACCAGCAGGAACACCATTAAAGATAAGTATAAACAACATATTAAACTGAATAAAAATTAAATTATGAGCTAATAAGCTGAAGAAGCAGTGACACAACATAAGCTGTGAGTTAACACAAAATCTTTGGGAAGTGGCCAAAAAAGACATTACTGCACAGAAAGGGAACAGGAAACAGCATGAAAAATGGTCAGTAAATAACCACTGAAAACAAAAATAACCAAAAAACCCAGCTCCCGCCTACTGGTTACTATGCTGTCAATGATGTGTAGCTATTGCTCCACTGATACCAGTAGTTACATTAGCCTGTATGCTGAAGAGACATTAGCCTCTTCTGCTGAAGAGTCCCTCTGAATACTTGCCTGAGTTCTATGTGCCCTCAGAGCTTTAAAAAATCTGACTGTTGTTTACCAACCTTTTAATGCTGCAGATTTTTCTTGTTTAGCTGAACCTGGCTCTTATCCCACCAACCTTTCACCATAGCCAGCAGCTATACTGGCATTTATTGTGAACTTTTTTACAGCTAATAAAAAGCTAGAAAATGCAGTGATGCTGTTGCTTTAGTCTTTCCTTCACAAGATTGCAAAACAGAAGTCTTAAGATGGGCCTGGAGCCCTGCTGCAGCTGGGTAGCTGCATGAATATCAGTTCAGCAGAAAGGAGTTTGGTGCAGAGTTGTTTTCTTCTTACTTTTAAATGAAATTATCCTGATTTATACAAGGTAATCAAACAGAAGCGTGATTTTCTATCTCACGGAGCAGAATTATGTCTTTGTCAGGCTAGTATTTTTGTCTTTTATATTTACATATGTATGTATGATTCTTACGGGTCCCTTCCAACTTGAGATATTCTATGATGCTATGATTCTATGCATGTATGTTTAGAACTATATGTGTGTGTGTTTGTGTATTTATCTATTTCTCCTCTACTCTGAAAGTTCATGCACTTGCAATGTTTACCAGGAGCTGAGCTTTCAATTAGCCTAATGTTCATGCACTATAAGCTGCTTCAGGGCCTGCCTTCACAAACCAGCGAGCCTGGAGCAGAGTTTCAAAAAGCTCTGAGACTTCAGCTGACCTCAGGCAAAGTTCAGAGGCAGGATTTGACTTTGGAAAGCCCTTGAGCAATGCACTTGGGCTTGCTTTTCCATTTGCATGCTGCTAATTGGGAGGGTCTAACTTCCAGCAACCCCACCACAGGGATCCTGGGCTGCCTGATATCCTGTGCCTCCTGAGGAGGGTGTGGGATTATGTCAGTACTTGCCTTCAGGTGATTCCTGCAGATGCAGAAGTTGACACCACTGACAGCATGTGGGAGCTTAGTTTCTCCTAGGATGACCACACCAGCCACTATGGTGAAGGAAGATTTGACATGTCACATCTCCAGAGAGTCAGTGTGCATCAGAGGATTGACTTTGTTAACACAGCAAAGATGAAAAGAGGGTATAGAGGTCCATAGGCATAGAGATCCATAGACACCCTGTTAGCAAAGTTCAGAGGCAAAAACTGATCACAGAAGAAACCTGAGCAGCCTGCAGAGACAAAGACTGACACTCAGTGACCATGGAGCTGCAGTCTGGGTAAGGAGCTAAGCAGCTAAGACTAGGGTGACATAAGACGGCTTCTCTGTACAGCTGAGAGTGTTGGATCTTCAGGCATCCAAAATGCAATTTGGTAGATGACAAGTGAGACATTAGGACACCTGGGAGGAAAGACCTGACCTCACATGCCCTCAGTCTGAGGCAGGATTTGGTATTGGCCCCAGATTTGAAAAATAAATGAGGAACAGACCTAAGGGGGCCCTGAGTATGTGCTGAATGAAGTTAACTTAGTTAACTGCCAAGGAGGCTTCAGAATGGTGCTTCCCACCCACTGCAGAGTGGCTTGATGGCTGACCTGGGAGTAGTGTGCAGTGCTTGTGTTGGACCTTCAGTGTGACAGGCTGCATGGGGACCTCAGCTGACTGCTTAACACAGAGGGAAGGGAGATATGCCACCAGAATTTAAAGAGGACAAACCAGAGAAGGTGCTGCACCCGGTGGGTAATGGGGCAACAGCATCTCCCACTCCCAGCAGTTCTGCTCATAGAGTAGAGCTGAGCCATGCTGTGGAATTTGTCATGCCATCTGCTTGTGTGGAAGCAGTTTGCAGCTCTGCTCTCAGCCCCATAGAGCTGGCTTAGCAGAGACACTGGCCAACTGCATCTGCAGTGATAGCCCCTGCCACTTGCAGGGCATCGAGGTGAAGGAACAAGTTCACACGGGTGTCTGTGGCCTGGCTTGAAGTTATGCCACTTCCTCAGTCCCCACCTCACTGATACGGCTATAGGATCCTGTTTTAATCCATTGCTCCCTCCTCATGTACACAGTCAGTCACCTCCTAAGAGACAGCTGACAGGCTGAGCAAGCACAACTTGCTCCTGTGGTAGACATCCTGTCTAGGTTACTCTAAACTATCATCTTACACGCACAAAGGAAAACATATCTTACATACAAGACCAAGATTTCATTGTTGGTACAATTGAAAGTCTTCCCCAAGAACCACTGTAAATCCCAATCTAATGACAGGAAAAAAAGAAAAAAATACATGGTACTATTACAGAAGACATTTCTATAATAATGATAGTTGTGATTGGTTTTCACATGCTCCCTGGTATCCACCCCATTCTCTGCAGCTGTATCCATTTCTCCTCTGTACCTCTTAGTCTTGAGGTCAACAGTGCTGGCATTACAAGGACACCTCCCTGGAGCAATGTGGTCATGGGACTTTGAGTTTTTATACCTTCATCCCATGGGTATCCTACTTTTAGGGCCTCTTTCTGCTCACCCTTCTCACTTTTATGGGACAGGTTTCCTGGCTAAAGGGCCCCTGTAGCTGCTGGCTGTACTCTGGAACCATCTGTGCAGCATCCAGAGGGGCAGCTTGCAGTGACAAAGCTCTCAGCAAAGGCACTTGTTGGCCTGTCTGTCTCCAGAATTCTTCTGTATCTACTATCTACAGAGACTTCAAAGGGATATGGAGTTGGGATTGAGGAGAGAAGGAACTAAACCATTACAAGGGACTCGCATACTTTTTAGTTTCACTAAAGTCTAGATAAAGGATAGCTAGAACTGCAGTTGGCCTCAGACTTGGTGCTCAGATCCTACTTCTGGAAGCAATGGCATGCTATAACATCCAGGCCCTGAATTCCTGTGCTACATTGCACATGTTCAGTCTCATCTGTGTGACTGTGAAAAGCCTGAGAATAATCACCTAGAGGAGCCACCACACAAGCAAGAGTTATCACTCCTAAAGACTTCTAGGTGCGTTTTGTGACAGAGAAATATCTTTGGCCAAGATGAGATTCAAAGCCATGCACTGTTTGTCAGCTGTCAGACAGAGTAACTGCTTGGCCATCATGTGTTTTTCCTATCATGCCACATTAGGACTCAACTTGGTTAGAGGCCTGAGCTGGAACTGCCACGCCTTTTGTTTCAAAAGAGTACACAGAAAGGTGCTGATGGATCTTTGTTCTTCAAAGGTGCATTTTTATAAAGACAAACTTGAACAGAACAGCTCTGAAAACAGATAAAACTCAGATCTGCGGCAGATGGACTAAAATTTTTAAAAATCATTATTTCTCTGACATCCGTCTTGGACCCAAAACACCAACTTGCATGCTTGAGCAAACTTTATTTCGTCATCATTAGAACCTTCTCTTTCACTTGTCAATGGTGTGGCTGCAAATCTGCCCTCTGCTTTAAATGAGCCTTTTGCTCTTCCTGCAGTCTTCCAGTCATTTTCTCTCCCCATAACTCCTACCTGTCAAGTCCTCTGCCCCTTCACTCCCACGATGTGCCTGCCAAGTCGTTCTGGGAAAATCAACAAGTTCTTCCCCCTCCACAGAGGTGGTTCAAGCCCCCAGGCACAGCCAGGCAGCCTCCTGCTTCTTTGTGAACAGCAGGTTGTCAACAGAACAGGAATAGGATTTTGTCCATGCCTCTCTAAGCAAATACATTTTAAAAGCACGCATTTTTCCCCAGGCCTGACAGATTGTGCCTTTAACAAGTGGTTTCCTCGTTTTTCCTGAATGAAAGACCTTGCCTAATGCCATTGGAGTTTCATGTCTGTCTGTATAGATATACAGATGGGATGCCAAAAGTGTCTTACAGCTGTGAGTTCATCCAATGAAATTCTGTTTATTACAAATTGAAATGAAAGCTATTCAACTTTCAGAGGTTTATTGCAGTAATACTTCACACAATTCAGCTGCTAGAATTTTCTGGTAAATTATTAATAACCTTTTTTTTTCTTATTTGTTATAATTCCTGTAATGTATCAGGTAACAGTTTGGTCTCTATTCTTCTAACTTCTACTGCTTACTTTTATAGAACTGTAACTGTTACATCTTATAGAGCTGTAAGTAACTCAAATAATATTTTTTTGAGCTAACCCAACAATCTTTAAAAATTTGTTAGACTGAAATCCTCCCATTTTACAGAAAGCTGTGTTGATCGCTTGTGTAGAGTTCTGGGTAATTCTGAAAAATAAAGGACATACGCTTCATTTATTCTAATTCTCTGCTATGAAAGCCTCTATATCTTTTCATTTTCAGTTGAGTTCTGCTCATCACTTTTAAAGAATGATCTTCTGAGGCAGACCTTCTGTCTCAATCTCTCTCAGGCCATGCGAAATATTTAAATGCTTCTGAAGTTTTTGTGAATAGTTTTCCTTTTCTTAGAGTAGTTGTATGCAGTTGTATGCATTTAAAAACATACTTTGTTTCTCTAGTGTTCCCAGCAGTGCTCCATAGGTGGCAGTGCACAATACATTTTCTGGCACTTCACCCAACACAGACTATATGGTTTGGAAAGATTTGGGAGTTTTGGTTAATACATTGTATATCTATATTTTTCCAGATTCCTCAGGCAGTTTTCCTTTGAAATTGTTCATTATTATTAATAGACATGTTACCATTTCATTATAATCTTACACATTGTTGGTTGTCTAGTTCTTCCAATTGACATTTTTATTATTCTTGCTTTTACATTACTTGTATCATTGCTCCAATTTATTTGGAAACAAAGAAATCAAATCACTTAGAACTTCTATAAATCCTGTCTCTTTAGTTTGAGCTTTCTTTTGTTTCACCTTCACAGAAAAATGTTTTCAGAACCCTGAATAAATTAAACATCCTGGTCCATAAAAGGAATGAACCAGCTTACTAACTGATAGGGAAATGTGTATCTGCTTATTTAAAGATGATGCTTTCAAAGTAAGTGAAAATGGATGGGGCTTTAGGGGTTATGGAAAATCAGATTTCCTCTCTGCTTCTGCAGGTGGCTTGACATGACTTCTCAACTCATTTGACCTAATGTTTTTACACACCCCTGTTGAAATTAATGCAAATGTCAAGACATATGATCATTTTGCATTGGAAAACAGGTATTTATTCATATCTGTCATTCACTGTAGACTCTTTTTTAGCTAGAAGTGCACACATTCCAAACATTGGCACATTATACAATTCTGTGGTTTGAAAATCTTTAATCATGGGTTCTTTACCAGGCAGCTACAACTTGATTCTCAATGTCATTAACTTGTAGAGCAAATTAGGCCTGCAAGCTATGTCTAAAAGTCCTCTCCTACACCCTCTTGAATAACCTTCTATCCTTTCACACACATTGATAGGTAACATTGTCCTGATGCCTGCAGACCTAACCATGAAGTCTTTGCTCCTTTTTACAAAATTCCAATATCAATGATTATCATTTCTAGACTTGCTATTCTCTCATTGGAGATGAAAATTGGAACATAGAATTTAGATGACCAGTTACAAAGCACGAACAGGAGTATGGAATCATAGAATCATAGGATGGTGTGGGTTGAAAAGGACCTCAAAGATCATCTAGTTCCAACCCCCCTACACTGTGCAGGGACACCTCCCACTAGACCAGGTTGCTCAAGGCCTCATCCAACCTGGCCTTGAACACCTCCAGGGATAGAGCATCTACAACCTTCCTAAGCAACCTGTGCCAGTGTCTCACCACCCTCAGGGTAAAGAATTTCCTTACAATTTCCAATCTAAATATCCCCTCTTCCAGTTTAAAGCCATCCCCCCTTGTCCTATCACTACAAGCCTTTGTAAAAAGTCCCTCCCCAGTCTTTTTGTAGGCCCTTTTCAGATACTGGATGGCCACAATGAGGCTGCTCTGGAGTCTTCTCTTCTCCAAGCTGAACAAGCTCAATTCTCTCAGCCTGTCTTCATAGCAGAGATGTTCCATCCCTCTAATCATCTTTGTAGCCTTCCTCTGGACCCTCTCCAACAGGTCCATGTCCTTCTTGTGCTGGGGGCTCCAGAGCTGGGTGCAATCCTTCAGGTGGGGTCTCATAAAAGTGGAGTAAAGGGACACACTTCTTTTAATGCAGCCAAGGACATAGTTGGGCCTTTCTGGACTACACTGGCACATTGCTGGCTCATATTGAGCT
>VYZX01031063.1:0-33474 GCA_013401335.1 Brachypteracias leptosomus | reverse complement strand
CCCCTTGTCCTATCACTACAAGCCTTTGTAAAAAGTCACTCCCCAGTCTTTTTGTAGGCCCTTTTCAGATACTGGATGGCCACAATGAGGCTGCTCTGGAGTCTTCTCTTCTCCAAGCTGAACAAGCTCAATTCTCTCAGCCTGTCTTCATAGCAGAGATGTTCCATCCCTCTAATCATCTTTGTAGCCTTCCTCTGGACCCTCTCCAACAGGTCCATGTCCTTCTTGTGCTGGGGGCTCCAGAGCTGGGTGCAATCCTTCAGGTGGGGTCTCATAAAAGTGGAGTAAAGGGACACACTTCTTTTAATGCAGCCAAGGACATAGTTGGGCCTTTCTGGACTACACTGGCACATTGCTGGCTCATATTGAGCTCTTCATCAATCAGTAGCCCCAAGACTTTCTCCTTAGGGCTGCTCTCTATCCACTCCTTGCCCAATCTTGTTGTCAAAATGAACAATTTTAAGACGGTTATACAATTTTTTGAAACATCAAAGCACAAATGATTTATGGTAAACCATTCTTTTCCCTAGAAGCCCCAAGGGCAATGCATAACTGTGATTGCCAGGTTAACAGATAATGTCTCTCTGCAGGAAATGTAGAAGTTAGATCACCTACCTAAAGTTGATATGGTCCTAAAAATGCTGGGGGAAAAGGCACATCTGCCTTGCAGATACCAAGAGTGAAAAGCAGCCTGTAGCACCTGGAAGTGCAGTATGCCAGCCTGGTCTGTGTTCTAGCATGCAGCTGCCCACAGCAGCTGAAAAGTGGTTATTTTAAGTGGCAACTTCTTTATGGTATCTTTTGCTTGGTTTTGACGACCTGTTTTTAACATGAAGCTTATACAAATGTTTTTATGTAGAAAGTTAATTGAAGGACACTGACAAGAAATTGAGACAGTCCTGCGAACATCTACAGCTGAAGATAAGACAGAAAGGTAGAAGTTTCTTTGTAGAGTTGAATTGATACTGTACTAAGAGCTTTTACGTGACTGTCCAGTCTGTCTGACTAGATAGGTTAGGCATGTTAATCACACTGTAGATGCTATATTTAATCTTAAAGTATCTCTGTCACATGGCTATGCATAGCCATTCTCATTCAGGGCAAGCAACCTCAACAAATGCAATGCTTTATGAAATTGCTAAGGGACCTTAATTAAACCTGTAATACAAAAATTTACAAAACCACAAAAGAATGTTTTATCTGTTCCTGGAGTCTTCATAGCCATAGTAAGTGATTCTATTTTATCTATCTTTTAGAACAGAAAACAATTCTATTGTGCCTTTTATCTGAAATTAGGATTAAAAGCTTTTTATCTATTTTCCTATAATAGTAACATAAAAGTTCCATGTTATATTTTAGCCTGTGCTTTGCTTCAAGGCAATATTTGTACTAAAATTCTATTATGTTCTTGTCCACATAGAGTTCTTTTGAATAAAAGGAATCTAGATTTTGTTAGACTATGCAATGATGAGGAAAAACAAATAGTATTATCCTGTTTATTAGGAGTAATATGATTGGAAAACAAGCTTCGCATTGCTTCAAGCATTTGGCATGCTGAATACTGGATATTCTATATATGAAAGCATTGCCTTTTTAGATAAGAATTTGAAAAATAATGAACGCATATTATGCTTACTGTTGCTCTCATATGTTCTTTTGCTTCTTTCAGAGATGGGCATTCTTGCTGTACTTGCTCTACCATTGCTTCTATTAGGCATTAGTGGAATTATTTATATTTACCAGTCAGTCAAGTGGCTATTGTCCACATCAGCTGTGCAAAACAAGGTGGTGGTGATCACGGATGCCATCTCTGGACTGGGCAAGGGTGAGTTGTCCCATTTCTTCTCAGTGTTGGAGAACAGAAACAGCCAGAGTACCACCCTCTAAATGATAAAATGTGCACATATTGCCTTCTATGTATTCATAACAGACTTGATGAAGCAGAAGTTAAGAAATACACTTTTAAGCAAATCCTATGATTTTAAAATACACATTTTAAGTCTTAGCTACAGGAACCTCTGGTAAACTCTTAGGAACTGCAGAGCTTTGTATTTATTTAATTAAATAGAATGAGAGGTTTTGTAAGCACATTAAGAGTTCTATTTTTAGCATGTTGCTACTATGAGGTCTTATTACATAGGCTGTCATTTCAGGGTAGCAGCAAATCAGTA
This sequence comes from Brachypteracias leptosomus, assembly GCA_013401335.1. Lineage (NCBI taxonomy): Eukaryota > Metazoa > Chordata > Aves > Coraciiformes > Brachypteraciidae > Brachypteracias > Brachypteracias leptosomus. The sequence goes on along the minus strand of VYZX01031063.1, from coordinate 31,303 downwards.
TAAACAGGTGTCACCTTACTCTTCACATGTTTCTTTTCAGCCCTTCAAGATTTCAGCATTTCCTGCTCCCTGTAAACAACAGTGTTCATATCTCTGCCTTCCCTATCACCCATGTTATGTCTCTTCCCTTGACATCCTCCAGTACATCCAACAGGGCTGTCTGGCTTTGTGTGATGGTGGGTTCAGTGGATGGAAGAGAAGGCTATGTGATAATTTATTTATATAAGTTGATTGCCTGGGTGGCCAGCCATTTTGCACATACTTATTCTTGTCTCATATTTCCTGCCTACACAGTGCTGCCAGATCAAGGGTACTGGATCACATATTGCCTGCGCACAACCCTGCTCTAGGCATCACCCGGGGAGCAGTAGATGCAAATGCCTGATAGGGAGAACATAGCTTGAGGCTACATTTCGGCTTTTTCAATTAAGACTTGTACTCCCAAGCAGAAAATAAATGGGGAAAGGGAATGCTCTTGTAGAGTTACTCCTTAGCAGAACAGAGGAGAGGCCTGCAACAGAAATACACACTACACTGGCAATGAGTGCTCGTTATCAGAGCCTTCAGTTTCAATTGAAGATGGTATTAGCATGCATTTTCTCTGATTTGTTGTATTTCAGTGTTTTTGTTTGGAGAGGCATGATTTAGAGTTCTCCAGCTCAGATTGGGTGTCTCATAGAATCGTAAGATGGAAGCAGGACTATCACCAGTGCTAGATCTGTTTGGGTGTGGCTTCAAGTCAAATTTTGGAAACCTCCAAGAATAAAGAATATTTATTGAATATTTGTTCAGGTATCTTACTCCAGCATTGCATGACCCCTGGGCAAGATTTTCCTAAGTTCAATTTTCTTAATGGTCTTTTTTTTTTATGACTCCCTGCTGCCTGTCTCTTAAGCCTATAAAGGCAATCGTGCCCCCCTGTGTCCCCCTCCCCCACACCCTTTTTCATATAGATGCAATTTTATTTTATTACCCTAAAAATATCTACTGCCTGTATCCCATAGGGTGATACTGAGAAGTTATTTTCAGGCTTGAACGGTTCCAAATCATGTAGAATTTGCTGTACAGTCCACTCGTGCATATGTGATGACCATTCATCCAGAGCTTTAAAATACCAGCTGTCTGGCCAGCTGCCACATATTTGAGCTCTTAGGCAACAGCCAAATTCTTTTTCCCACATGTCAGAATTTCTGGATTAAAGATGACATTCATCAAAGTTATAAAAGAGAAACAAAAACTATGATGATTGAAGACATTTACAATGGTTTATGGTTGTTATTTAAACCTGATCCCTGTTTCTTCTCAGTGCTATAACTCAGAAAAGTCCAGGATATTTCTAGAGGAGAACATTATTGGTTTCCCTTTTCCCCTTTTATTGTTGTTAATACAGTAATCACGTGTTATTCACAAGGTTGCCCCAACTGTTATGTTTATAGGAAAAAAACTGATGTAGTTGTCCTAGTACTGGCAAATAATCTTTTGCGATTTAAATAAAAAATCTTTCTAGGCTAGAAAAAAGAAAATGAAAGACATTCATAAAATTACTATTTCAAATAATGGAAAAGATTACATAAATAAAAATTTCCAGCTGCACAGATTTACAGGAATAGAAAAGCGGATCCAGAAGTGTTTCCATATGGATAAGAGTCTAACATGGGCATTTAAGAAAACTAGAGGTGTAACTAGATTTGCCTGCGGGTATTGAAACCTGAAGAAAATTTTTTTTGGAGGACTGACAGATATAGCACTAGGGTTGTACTGTTGCCCATTCAACAAAGGCCATAGGTGCCAAAACAAATCAAACAGGCTGGAAACGCGTAAGAGTAATTGTAAGGCCATATTTCTGTTCTTCCCATGCTGAATACGTAACAATCATACAAATTGGAATTAGGGATCAAATATAAGGGCTCCAAGGCTGAGAGCTTCTTGGAAGGCCTAATCAGGAAAAATGTGAAAGGAAAAGGAGCTCTTGATTTCCAGTCCTACCAGCGCACATACCCCACTATCAACTAAACGTCTGGCTGCACCCAAACTGGATCTCTGGTTCAGGGCACAGTGGGCATATCATCAGTTGCATCCTCAGACCTATCTGCAAGACATTATCTATTCCAAGAAAGAAAAGGCAAGAAATTGTGTACTTTTCCTGGTCAGTAGGACAACCTTGTCAGATCCCTGGACTGAGAGCCATAGTTTCAGTTCAGCTGAGCTAGAACATGGTCCCTGTAGCAGCCTGTAACAGCCGGAGGGATACAACTGACAATGAATTCCCAAAAGATGCCTATGCTCCATGTTTTAAAATGCTATTCTTTGGTCAAACTGACAGAACAGTGAGGAATATATTCTCCCTTAACATCACCTAGAGAAGAAAAGGTGCTGTCAGGATGCTCCAGCCTGCTATTTCATAATCTGGATTCAACTGCTCACATACTCCCATGAAGACCTAAACTGAGTTGGTTGTCTTGTAGCCAGTGCTGAGGTGGGGTGATGGGTAACACTGACTACCAGTTCCTCCTGTTATGTGAGTCTCCACTTTAAGAAAAGCACATGGTTCATTTGCAGAAGAAAGGGACAAGTATCCTCCCCAGAGACCTAACTTAAACTGGGGTGAATTCAAAATACCCCTGAATATAAAGAGTAAAAACAGTACCAGCCCAGCATACCTAGAAACTTCTCAGTGGCTTTCTTAGGAAGGCTTCAGGAAATGTAGCTGAGATAGCTCAATGCCTCTGCTGGCTATAGGGAATGTTTAATGCTCAGGAGATAAAGGTCTTGAGATGGATTGCATATGGAAGGAAAGGTCCTGTAGAAGAGAGGCCTCTCTCATTGCTGGTCCATCTGTGGGCCAGTGGGTGTTAAGTTTCTTTGTATTACTCTTTCTTGAAGTTGAAGATGAGCTTCATATTACCAAGAGTTTCATGAAGGTAGCATACAATGCTAGTTTTACTATTTAATGGGGTTGATTGGTTTCCTCTTTATACTGCAGTAGACAGTGAAGACAGTCTTTATACTGCAGTTTTGCAGTGAAGGTTTGCAGTTTGTACTGTAACAACCTTAAATGTGTATTTTTATATATACTTCTCTTTATAGAAAGTGTGTCTGTAGGCAAAGAGAGTGAAGGTAGAAAGACAATCAGAACAATTTTTCTACCTCAAACTCATTATCCCTTAACTGGCATATTGTTATTTTCTTAATTGAATTCTTATTTAATCACATGACTAAACAGTAGCATTGTGCTTTACCATTAATTGTGCATTACACCATTACATTAAATTTTAACTTATTACTCACATATATTACATTTAATGCTTTATTTTAGTATATACTTTCTTTCAAAATTAATGAATTTTAAAGCATAGGTTCAACATCATTAGCAAAAACAGTGTCCCATTTCAAACAAAATAAACAAAATCAAATTGTTATTATTTCTTTTGAATGTATTTCTCTCCTAGAATGTTCTCGGGTGTTTCACACAGGAGGAGCGAGGCTTGTGTTGTGTGGCAGGACATGGGAAAAATTAGAAGCTTTGTACAATGCTTTAATTAGTGTGGCAGATCCCAGTATGGTAAGAATTTCCTCACTCTGTTCTAAAAATTCAAAACTTAAGGTAACTAACTTTTTCAGATACACAAAGTGATTCTAAGTCCAGTAAAACAAGGTGCAAAAATGATTCACTGTTAATATTGATTTTGGTCACCAAGGTTGCACACCAAACCCAGTCCACAGAGATAAACACCTCTGAAGCAGAAAATATTAAGTATGACTAAAGTATCTGCATTACATCATTTTAGTAATATAGTAAGAGAAGATACTTCGAGTTCAGCCCTCTGTCCCAGAGCTGTTAAAATCTACATATTTGCAGAAATTGTACAAATATAAACTCTATTTGGATAATCCATAGCTGAACAAAGCACTCCTACCTTCCAATTGTCCCCCACGTATATGCAAATTATCTATCAAAGATCTATACCCTAGACTCTGTGGTCAGCAAAGTTCTCCAGAGGTCTGCTTACAGGAATACCATAACTTAAAGTGGTAGAAGTCACACCCCGTGTCTATTATCTGTCTCCACTGATTACAAGAGAGACAAAACTCAGTAGGGTAGAGCTAGCCCAACTTGCCTTTCCTGTGGTGTTCTTCTCTCTCTGAATTTCAAAATCTATGAATATCCATTGGCAAACCACCTTCTTTCTAGGATGGGTTTAAAGAAAGTTTTTGTAAGAATGATAAAAGCACTTCTTCAGATATCAAGGTAAATTAATTTACAAGACAAGTAAATATAAATACATTTTTGTATAGCAGATATCCTTGAAATAAGTATTTTCTTTATTAGACATATGCACCAAAGCTCATACTTCTGGATATCTCAGACATAAACTGTATTCAAGATGTAGCTAAGGACATCCTGAATTGCTACGGCTGTGTGGATATACTAATCAACAATGCAAGTAAGAAGGTGAAAGGAGCAGTGCAGAGCATATCATTGGAACTTGATAAAAAGATAATGGATGCCAATTATTTTGGACCTATAACATTAACCAAAGGTATTTTAATTTTTTTTTCCTATTTTGCTGTTGAGATCCAAGTCATTGATATTACACTGTTTGATTTGCACTTCTTTACACATTTTTTCCTTCTCCTCTGTAGTAAAAAACATTTTGGTGAAAATCAATGGACTGGAATTGAGAAGAAGATGACCAAAATCAAAGTGTTTGGGTTTAGAAATAGGTTGGTCCAGAAATACATAAGCAGGTGTTTGAAAGATAGACTTTTTTTAAAAAAAATGTCTGCTTATTGTTTTATTTACATGTGTGCTGCCTTTGTTACAAAGACAATTGTGTTTAAAACTCTTACAGGAACACAGACAGGTAGTATCAATACTGCACCCACATCTGCATGTGAAGTCTAGAAGACGCTCAATTTCCAGCTACTGCATTTTGTGATACTTTTGATTACAATAATAAGACAAACTTCATTAAATATGTGCTGACTACACTTCATCTGTCACTTCTTTTCACTAAATACATTGAGCTCTTCCACTTACATGGCTCTTTCTTTTATTTTTTTTTTTTCAGCCATTCTTCCCAACATGATCTCAAGAAGAACTGGCCAAATTGTTCTAATCAATAGTATCCAAGGAAAAATAGGAATCCCATTTCGTGCAGCTTGTAAGTTATACATAGCAAAAAGATGTAACCCAGGACTTAATATTTCTCTTTGTGTAGGCTGACCGACTGCATATCGCAGGCATAATTGTTCTATACCAATAATTTTCTCTTGTTTGTTTTGAAATGTCATATGATCATTTAACCAAGTGAAATAATTCACCATTCTTTTGCCTTTTTGCTAATCATCCCATGCTCAATTCTTCCAACATTCATGTTTTATGGAGCTCTATCATACATCTATGTCCATGCATTTGTGTAAGCATAATGTGAGGGTTTTTTCTTTTTTTTAGATGCTGCTTCTAAGCATGCTGCTATAGGCTTTTTTGATTGTCTTAGAGCTGAAATGGAAGAATTCAATATTTCTGTCAGCACTGTGAATCCGACCTTCATCTGTTCATACCATCGCCAACCAGCACCTGCAAACTGGGAGGCATCTATTTGGAAATGTAAGGTTTGATGTGTCAAGAGAGATGGTAGATAAGGGCCATATATTAGTATGGAGACTTTTCCCAGGGAGAAGAAGGAGCATAGGGAAAAGAATGAAAATGACAGAAAGGTTGAAAAGGTTAGTGGAGTAAAAGAAAAGAGACTAAAGAGATCAGATGAGCCTGCTGAAAAGAGAAGGAAAGTGGAAAGAGACAACATTATGGGAGAAAATAAATACACCAGGACACGGGGAATGGAGGTAGAGGAGAGCATGAAAGTTTCCAAGGGAGAATTCCACTGCACTCAAGCTTCTCCTGCTCTTAGGGACTGTGAGGATTTTACTTTGAAATTGTAAAAATATCTTAGAGACAAACTGATGAAGGGAAGGGAAAGGTAGGAATTTAACTAATTTGACTGAGGCACTAGCTGTGTGTCTTTTCACCACCATTCCCTCAGATATCTATCTGTCTGTCTGTCTGTAGCTCTCACTCCTCTCTGTTTGATTTACAGTCTTTTTCAGAAAGGTGGCGTATGGTGTGCACCCAGTTGAGGTGGCAGAGGAAGTCTTGCGCACCGTGAGCAGTAAGAAGCAGGAGGTACTTATGGCCAACCCCATACCCAGAGCAGCAGTTTACATTCGTACTTTCTTCCCCGAGTTGTTTTTTGCCATTGTTGCCTCAGGCATCAGGGAAAAGCTGAAGACAAAGGAAGAAAACTGATTCTGTTCTGTTCTTTTTCCTGCTTTTAATCTGAAAAAAAGTTTGTTTCAAGTGTCAATGATTTCTGCTTCTTCTATGAGAAGAATAAAGCAGAAGGCTTTATTAAACATGAACCAGGCAGTGTGTCACTTAGTGATTCAGTATCATTGACATACGTCCATCTCTGGGACTTCTCTTCTGGATTTAGTGAATACGACAAGATGCCAATGTTTGCATTACAACAGTATGGGGTAAACTTTACTAGGAACTCTAATGCTGTTATTAAACAGTCATTCCCAATCTAAATAGGTACAACAACGTTTGAGTACATGCAGTAACTTACCAGAATAGTCTGCTAGTGCTAAGGTAGATAGGAACTTACAGGAACAAAAGGATGGAGAAGAAGGAAGAAAGAGGAGTAAAAATCAGTGGAAAATGGGGTTAGAGCCTGGATCAGATGTGTTAGAGCCACTCAGATGTGTTTTTTGGAAGTACTTATAGGATATGCAAATGGTGAGTTCAGAAAAAGGGCTTGTCTAGTTCAATATCTGATACATGACAGGATCCTGAAGTACATGCTTAAAAGATTAATTATAAAAATGTGACAAAAATATGGAGAGACTCCTTGCACTATACTCACCCAGGTTCTGGTAGTAAGCTACACAGTTTGAAACAAAATTTGTCTCTGCATCTTGTTTTTCAAATTCCTATTTAAAACATTCCACCCCTGAGGAAAGGAACTAGTCATACATAGAAAAAGACTTCCTTATATTTATTTTAAACCTGGTGTCTCTGGTAATAGGCTCTGGTATCTTCTACTTCTTTTACTGTGAGAGACAAAAAATAATGGTACTCAATTCATTCACTCCCAGTCATTCTTCCCCATGGTATTTTCCATGCAGTTATGTCTTTTCCAAATTGAAGAAGTTGGTATCTATTCACTCTCTTTGTGAGAAGTCCAGATTATACTTCTTGTTCTTTACATCTCTTCTTGGTTGCCTTTTTTTTTTTTTTTAAAGATGAACAGGTCACACATGCACGCAGCATTCATGACAGATAAACAATCTGGATTCACAGACAGGCATACAGATGTTTCCTGGGTTTTTAACTTTTCTTCTTTTGCATGTCTTATGGAAATTCCTGGTTTCAAGCCATTTTTCTGACTGCTACTGAGCATTGAGTTCCCTTGTCCGCTCTGCTACATGTGGGAATGTCCAGTCTGAGTGTGGCTATTACTCATGTCACTTGTATGAATTGCATATATTCCCAAAGTTCTCTCACTCCCAGTCACTCTAGGCTTCTTTTCCCTATGACACTTTCCCAGTTCATGCTGAGGACCTACCCCTTCTTTCTCTCATCCTGTGTGCTGAATAAAAATAAAGCTAATGCAAGGGGGTGCTGGTATATAGCTTTACACCTAAGAACTTAAATTCTGTCTCCCAAACCCTCCCCTGGTCTTTCTTGTGTCATCAGTACTCACAGAGATCATGAACAAATGCTTTTTTCCAGAAACTGCCAAAATGCCTTGTTTGCAGAATATATACAAAAGAAATACCTACTCAGAAGGCATGCAACCAAAGTGCACTCGCTGCTACAAGTCCCATTGCTCATATTACTTTCAACACCAGCTGCAGTTATCTACCCCTACCAGTAAGAATCACAAAACACAGAAGGAATTCTCAGTGTAAGAAAATAGACGGTTACCATCTTGCAGGAATGTTAATCTTTTCTTCTCTTTCTAATTCAATTACTCTGGCTTCAGGAAACGTGCATGTATCTATCTCACTCAGCAAAGTAGTTCAGAAGTAGTGAGAAGCAGCCAGTTCATGCACTACCTGCTGGAACCCCATCTTTTTTCTGTTGTAGCACAGGGTTTTTATTGTTCAAACAGCAGCGTGACTCCACAATAACCATACCTTAATTATGAAGTCAAACATTCACTTTGCCCAACATTTTCTTGCTCCTCATCAGAACTCTACTCCCTCAAACAAGCGGACTTTTGCTGTGGTCTCAGTTATACTCTGTTGGTACTTCAGCAACAGAGAAGCCCTTCACAGCTCCACAAAAACAATATATGGAATAATTGGGTAATTTCATCAGAAAAGGAACAAAGAAACATAGGACATCACAGCTAAACATGAATGAACATTGTCTTGTTTTATTGTAAAAACCAGTGGGTTGCACAGAATTATCATTCTGCTCCATTTTGCAATTTCTAGATATTAGCATAAATTCTTCATTGGTTTTGAATTTTCACTTCAAAAATGTGGGACAGGTCTAGAAACCTCAGTGAAAAGCAGTGAGAGTGACAAAGGTAAATAAACACCTGTGATCTGACAAAAAATTTTTAAAGATGTGGCAGATACAGCTGCCCCTGTAGATAAAACATGGCACCCATTGAGGACGGGGATTTGCAGAACATGCCTCCTATTGTGGTATATTTCAAAAGGGACCAAGAGGACTAGCTAGACCATTATTATTTTCATCTACTTCATTCAAGGAAACTGAATGGCGGTATTCAGAATGGGACTTCTTTCCCTTACCAGGGCAGTTAAGGAGGCAGAGAGGTTACGCGCTTTGCAGGATATTATAGTGCAAGGTCCTTTCCCTCTATTAAATTCAATTCTAAAGGGATCACCCCTTCCTGAAGGTATAGCCCAAGAGAGTCCAGCTAAGGTGTCTAAGTTGCAACAACCTGTGAATCCAGATCCAATTTTGTTAGGTCAGCCTTTTAGACCTTCTCCAATTAAGGAGGCACCTGAACTGACCACAGGCTCAAATACAGGAGTGTGGTTTACAGATGCATCAGCCTGTCATATAGGAGCCAGGTGGCAATATAAAGCAGTAGCACTGGAAATTGGTACTGCAAAAATGGTCACAGAAGAGGGGGAAGGTAGCACACAGGTGGGAGAATTGCATGCTCTCTTGCTGGCAGCAGAGAATGGTGCCACTGTAATTTACACTGATTCCTATGAAACTTATAAAGGCGCCACAGAGTGGATCTGTCAATGGGAATCCAACCAGTGGGAAATAGGCCATACAAAGGTCTGGAGAGCTGAAGACTGGAAATGGTCATTAGAAATAGGCGGATCACGATCCTTAAAGGTGGAATGGATAAAAGGCCATGTGAAGAATGAAACCCCTGCTGCAAAATGGAACCAACAGCTAGATCAGCTGGCATGAAGTAAAGTAGTAAATAGCCAAGGGGAAGACTGGGAATGGTTGGCTGAGTGGCTGCATATTAAGCAAGGTCACTCAAAGAAAACAGATCTCTGTTATGAGTGTCAATCTCGGGGATGGCCAGTGTCTATGAGGAGATGTGAAGCAATTCTTACAGCCTGTCCACAGTGTCGGATAAGGCTTAAGGCTGATCACCCAAATCAAGCCCCAGCCCAGCACATTAAACAAGACAAGGCTCTTTGGAGCACTTGGCAAATTGATTGTGTTGGTCCATTAAAGAAATATATTTTAGTAGCAGTAGAAGTGGTGTCAGGACCGACCATGGCTACAGCTACCAGTACTGCCACTGGTGATCAGACCGTTCAAGCTCTGAGAAAATGGTTTTGTATTCAAAGTGATAATGGATCACATTTTTCTGCTACAGTGGTGCAAGACTGGGCATGAGAAGAAGGTATCAGATGGGTGTTCCATACACCATATTATCCTCAGGCTAATGGTATAGTTGAACACACCAATAGTCTGATTAAAAGACATGCTAATGTGTCACATTACAGCTGGGACACACGGTTACCACAGGCAGTTTTTATTATCAATAACCACTGGGGAAGTTATGGAAACCCCAAAATTTGAGCATTCTGTCCTACAGGACCTTTAACGGGCATTGAACCTATACGGGACAACAATAAAAACTGTTCCCCACTACGGATGCATGTGGGCCAGCCCATAATAGTGAAGTTACCTTCCATTGGCATTATGCCTATGACTTTGGCAAAACCTAGAGGTCTATGTGCCTGGGAAGCCCTGGATGGGAATGGGAGAACCCACTGTATTAGTGGTCGGTGGATAGTCCCTGATTTCTAGCCTTGAAGCCCGGTTTTTAAACCGAGGCAAGCCTTGTGTTCTCTTACAGGACAATGGAGAATTGGACCATCTTGGTGCTTTTGCTAGTGACAACCAGGACCTGATGACAGCATGGACTTGCACAAGTGATGAACTTATGTCACAGAGTGGGGATTGGAACCACACTGTCGCTAATGCTGCATATACATCTTGTACATGGCAGTGTAATTGTGGGATCAGAACAATAAGACGAAGCTGTTGATTGTTGTTATGACAATTATTGTAATTGTATTGAAATAAGTTATTCTGTATGTGCAGTAGTTATATTAGAATAATTGAGTGGGTGCTAATCCTTACTGAGACTGTGCTCCCTTTTAAATTTGGAGGCAAGAGGTGACTGTACCACCATTCCAAAGAGACCAGTCAAGTTGTGACTGTGGTCACGGGGTGGATTGTGGCAGATACAGCTGCCCCAGTAGACAAAACACGGCAAAGGCAGGAGGTGCCAGAACAACTTGTGACAGCAGTTTGCACCTTCGGGCGATTAGCTGGCCCTCAGGACCAGTTTCTCAGCTTGTTTTGTCTGGGCTTTTAGGCAATGAGAATGACCACAGTACACTCTGGACTAGGGTAAAAACAGATCCCTGTCAAAGAACTGGTTGGATGGTTCTTTGTGGAGTGGCGAGCTTGGTGGTCGGACCTCTCCCCCCTTTAGACAGGCTGCAAGGGGATCGAGAGGATCCTCGCGAGTTGAGTGATCCTCACCCCTTTTGGTGAGTGCGGGTCTGAGTGCTTATGTGGGAGGTTTCCCTTCTAGTGATGAGGTGTGCACCCATTGTGGTTTGTTTTTCTTCCAATGGGTAGGTTCTCAACAGATATTGGGCTTGTGCCAGGGATGTTTGGTAAATAAATCTCCCTTCCATTGATAATTGTGTTTTGGGGTTTTTTTTGTGGGTGCCTCCTTGACAAAAGAACAGAGGTATTTTAATCTAGAAAGTAGAAGAAAGCTATATCTAAAAAGTTTTCAAATACCTAAAATATACTGCCAAGTATGTTCTCCACTTCTGCTGCAGTAGGACAATGTGCTAAAATTACTGCAAAGGAGATTTACAGGGAAAGTATTTTCTGCTAAGAATAGTTAAACACCACAGAAATTTTAGAATGTCTGTCTTTGGAAGCTTTAAAGAAGAGATTAATGAAACATCTGTAAAAAAGCAATGTAGCTTTAGTTTATCCTGTCTAGCAGAAAAGAAGGATTAAGTGACCTTTTAAAAGGGTCACACTTTTCTGTAATTCTGTGGGGTTTTTTAATATTGAGAAAAAGATTTGCAACTGGCATTTCTGAAGTAATATTTTTTCCTCTGGGAAAATTTATATTTAATCTGAAATTTTCTATTTCATTTGTCCATCTCTGCCTCACTGTCTAAATACCTGTGTATATATAGGTTGCACATAAAAAATATTATGATAACAAAAAATATTAGGAGATGATTTAATAAGAGGTATTTTCTGTAAGCCTCATTCAGTTGTCTTTTGACTTATGCAGATTGCTTAATAATACCAACTTTTATAAATGAGGGAAAAAAGTAGGCCTGCAGATTTAGTTGTAGAGGTCATAGAAGTAAGATATTCAACTACAGCTCCTTTAATTTTTTTAAGATTCTCACTTGCCTAAAGGGCACACAATTTCTTTCGTTCCAATCGAATGGAAAAAAATGCCACAGTATTTGATAAGCTTATTTTAAAATTTTATTTTACCTTCTTTCGGATAATATAGTTACAGGACTTTCCCCAAATTTATCGATGTCTATGAACTGGGAGCCAAAAGTTAAAAACAGGGCCAGACTGTGAAATCATGGGTTGCGAAAAAAGGATAAGAATTCTTGCATTTCGTCAGGTGAATTTATTTACCATACATCCAGCAGAAGACATACACCTTCTTGAATAGTTAGCATGTGACAAAAACAGACCATCTGAGATTTAAGAATTGATCAGGATGAGGGTCCTATTGCACAATTATTTAAAAGCTCTTGTCTGCATACATGGCTTTAATGAGGACAAACCACTGTGAGAAGCAATCCTGAGGAAAGAGCATATGGTAGAGACTGCCAGTCTGTGTTTATAAACTACAGGTTAAGAACAAAATCGAGGCACATAGATTAGATCTTTTAAAGATCTTGTAGGCACTTGCCAAGTATGTTCCCAGAGGAGGTGGAAATTCATCAGTGGCACCTGGGAATAATATGAGATGGGTAAAAATCTATTGTATAGAGACCACAGTTCTTATAAAGGAAGAAAAGTAGAAAGTCAAATGAAATCAGGAATAATTCCTCGTCAGTGAAGATGTTAGAAACATCTCTATCACCAAGTAATTTGTGAAACAAGTGGAAGGAATCAATATCTTGTGTTTTGGTCAAGGTATTGAGACTGATTCTACTAGGGTGGATACTAAAGTCTCCTGCAACAGCTTTTTTCAACTGCAGAACTGAGGGTGCAGTTTCAGAATGATGGGTATGCTCTAATGAATAAAGACAGACTTCTCTAAAGATGAAAGGGAAAATTTTACTGCTGTCTACAGCTACCTAGGGAGATGGTGTAGAGAAGATGGAACCAGACTCTTCCAAGATGTGCACAGTGGAAGAAAAGGTAATGGACAGAAATTGGAACACATGACATTCAGATTAGATATTAGAAACTATTTTTTCCACAATTACAGTAGTCAGACATTCATACAGGTTGCCAATGAGGTCAGGAATTCTCACTTACTAAATATATTCAAAACTCAACTGCTTAGGGCTCTGAGTAACATCTTGTAATTGGTCTGGCTTTAAAAAGGGAGATTGGACCAGAAACCTCCAGAGGTACCTTCTAGCTTGAATTATTTGTAATTGTCTGTGAGACTATAGGTATAGGCAAGCCTTGCAGCTGGCCTCCAACCAAGATAATTTTTATATTCTTCCAGGCAGAGAATGTGATTCTGCCAGTTTTCCTACGGACTGGAAAATTTGAATGAATACCAAGTGTTGAAAATACTGAAAATTAATGAAACTGCAGACAAGTTAGGCAGAGTAAAATATATACTCAACCAAACCCTGCTGAAGGTACCAGGAGATGATTCTGGGTATGAATACCTGACTGACATCCTTTAATGAGTCCTGCAGTGCTCTATGCAGTAAGTGGTCAGCTGGCAGGACACAATCTACCAAAGTCACTATTCACAGACGCCACTTCACATTTGTTTGTGGTTTTATTTGTTTTTAAGGTGTCCATGAGTGTTTAGAAGCTGAGAAAACGTTAAATGCTAAATTAATAAGGAGAAAACTATGGAAATTTTTCTTTGTGAAGTTCATGTGAATAAAGTAATGGTGCACAATGACCATAAATTAATCAATTATAAAGCTAGTGGACTGCATGTAATTTATCTTATGTCCACAGGGCATGAAAAGCATGAAGAAATTATTATGATATTTTTAAATTGTACACAATAGGATGCTGTTATAGGACCAGAGCCAACATCTGACTGTAGGAAAATATAGACTGATGAATAATAATTTCTGCTATTGGGTAGAGAGGCAAAACTTGAACCTTGAAAATAAAGGTTCATTTAGTATTTGAAATATAAAGAAAGAAGTTACCAGTACTGAAGAAAATGGAAAAGAGCGGTTTCAAATATTTCCAAATATTAGATTCAATTTGGGGGAGGTAGCAGGGGAAGGATCATAGGATAAGTGAGGTACCTCAGAAGGTCTTTGGTCCACGCTCCTATCAGCTATGAGGTAAGATCAGGTTGCTCAGGTCTTTACCCGGTCAGTTCTTGAAAAATTCCAAGCAGCAAGACTCTATAGTCTCTTTCTGGGCATCCTGTTTCGTTGTTTGATAGTCCTTACAATGGGAAAGTTTCTTCATATAGCCAGTCCAAGCCTTTCTTATCTGAACCTATGTCCATAGTCTCTCAATCTCCTACAATGCACCAGTGTGAAAAGCCTGGCTTTATGTAGTAAATAACGTTCCAGTAGAAACTGACAGACTTCTAGACATTGTAGATATTGGAGGGCTTCAGGTGCCTCTGAAGCCTCCCTTGCAGGCAGAAAAAGCCTCAGCCTCTTCTCATATCACATGTGTGCCAGCCCCCTCACCATCTTTGTACTGAACTTAATCCAATTTTTTCCTTTGTTTCCTGTGTTGTGAAGCCCAGAACTGGATACAGTATTCTATATGTCATCTAATGAATGCTAAGTGGTGAGGAATAAAATCACTTCCTGGATCTACTGGGCATGTTCCTGTTAATACAGCCCAAGATGTTGTTGACTTTCTTTCTGCTAGACACATTTTCAGCTTACTGTGGTCTCAGTTCAACAAGATCCCCAAGTTGTTCTCCACAGGTTTAATGTCCAGTAATCAACAGCAGCCCAATTGTTTGACCACATCTCCTACTCCAATAATATTGCAGCTCATAGACTGAATGTGAAGATCTAGCTCCTCCCCCTTGTTTCCCAGGCTGTATGCATTTGCATACATACACTTGAGATGGATTTCTCTTTACTCAGTTTTATCATTCCTGAGGTCTTATTTTCCTGTCACCTTGCACCTTTTTCTTTCCATCACTGTTGATTTCTATCTCAAGACAAAATCTTCCTCCCCCCTTACTCCTAGCTTAAAGTATTTCTTAACAGGTTAGCCAGCCTGATCACAAAGATACTTTTGTCAAGCTTTGTCAGGCGGACCCCATTTCTCCCCAGCAGTTCCTCATCCTCTGAGAGAGACCTACAGCCAAACCCCTGTCACCAGGACCGATTGTGCACCATCACATGCTGATCCATAGGATTCATGCCCTAATCCCAAGTCTTGCCCTTGCAGGATCAATGAGAACACCAACTGGGCCCTCATGTCCTACATCTTCACCTCCCAGAGTCCTATAGTCACTTCGACATGCTCAAGGTCTCCCTAATAGTATAATTGGTGTCCACATGGATAATCAGTATGGAATCATAGTCTGAGGGCTGGACAGGCTTCACTGGTCTCCCTGAAACACCTCAGATCTAAACCCCCAGGAAACAACAAACACCCTAGATAGCATGTCAGATCACCAGACAGTGGCCTCCAACCCCTGAAGGACATAGTCTCCCACTGCTGTGACTTGCCATACTCTCCTGGTTCTGATGCATTTCTTGGGCTTAGCTGGCTCAGAATGCTCCCCAGACAGAGCTTGCAGCGTCTTGCCTTCCACCAGAGACCAGAACTACTTTGCAGTTGCAGATCTGTCAGTGGAGGAATAGTCATCCTCCTCTTGCCAGAAGCCACAACGTCCAGTGTTCCTGGTCCTGAGAGTCATCAATGAGTTGTCTCTGGCTGCTTGCTCTTCTCTGTATTACAGGGGTTCAGGCTCTCATCTTTGCAGCTTCTCTGTGAAGATCTCGCCAATCTCTTTTTCATCATCCTTTGTGCTATGCAGCCTTCTCACCTCCTCCCACAGCTCCTTAACTTCAGTAGAGCTTCTCAGTCCTAGCACACCTTCTATAGGTAAGGAAGTAGCCTTCACCTGCTCCAGCTTCAGCAAGTGACCCAAGGCACTCCCTGCAGCCACAGATCCAGAGAGCTGCATCCTTCCTCAGGAGCTCAGTCTGGGCCAAGACGTCTTCTGTGCTTGGGACTGTTGTTCCAGTTGGTGCTGGGGGCAATACCCACTGACATGTCACCACCAATGCTGAGTGCTCACACACTGCCATCGGCAGAGTTTCTGCTGCTTTGAAGAGAGATGCTCTGGGCCCCAGGCTTGCAGTTGTATAGTTCTCTCCGTAGCACTAGTTGCATGAGTGCCTGAATCTCCCTGATTGGGAGCCAGCTTTTTGCACCTGCAACCTGGATTTCTGGAGTCTTGAACCTTCTCCCAGAAGAATTAGAAGCAGAGCCCAGAACTGGTGCAAAAACTGCAAACACCAGCAGCCAGAAATGTTTAAGCAGTGTCTGAGGCCCTTGCTTGCAACCTGCCCACAAACTGCCTTCCTGAGGTCACAGCACTCCCAAGGGCTGGTTACACAGCAAATGGATGCTGGGAACAGATGCCTGTCACCCCTTGGTAGGCTTCCCACCACCTCCCTTCTGAGGAGACAGGCTTATATGTTTCTTTGTTATCTCACCTTATTGTCTCTCGGTTTTCCTCTTTTGCCACTAATGGCCCATGATTTCCTTCTGAGCTGATTGTTTTTAATTGTGCTACTCTATTATCAGCTCCAACTTATCACTGGCCATGAACTGACCTACTATGGATCCTGCTGGCATAGCAAGTTCAACCTATTTATGTTAGGGGTTTTTTCCCTGAAAAATATGTACAGTGATTTTTGTAAAGCCCAGAGTTGCTCACTGTACTGTGTAAGGCCTCTGCCATGAAGCCTTCACAAGTGCATTTCCTGACCAACTCATTAACAGGAGGATTCATGCAAGAGTGAAGAAAAACTGGTGTCCAACAGAGTAGGCAAACATGGCTCAGTTCCATGGGGAAGCTTTACGCTGATCCTCAGAGTGGAGCTGTTGCATGTTCTTGATTTATGAGGACCATAATCATCTCTGATGATGTTTCCCAACATCAATGTGATTGTAGATTATTCTTCATGTATAATCATCACAAATCAAGTTTTGATTCTTTCAGACGCTATTGTCAGAATGTTACCTAGAGAATTTTCTAAGTCAGTTGTGTGTTGTCTACAACCATGTATCTTCCAGATTTCTGTTTGCCTTCCTAGCCCTTTTAAATGAGCAGCATTTACATTGAAACCCTCTTCCCTCTATTAGGCTTTCACAGCAAATCCTACCACTGTGTATCATTTTCCTAAAGCCATTGTGTCTTCAATAACAAATTATTCAAGCCATGCACCACATGTAGGCTGCCTTATTTACAGCTCTGTTCTTTGTGGATTTTGTTTTTGGGATGGGATGTTTTACAGTCTTTTCAAAAAAGAAGTAGGGTGGAAATTCATAATGCTCTGAAATTCTAACAAACTAACGTGCTTCATACTAGCATTAGAGACTGCTAAAAATCAGAGCAGTGAAGAACCTGTGTTATGGTCTTTTTCTGAACAGAAACACCTGAATCTACTTTTCCAATACTAAGATTTCCCTGAAATATCCACAGAAATATAATTTCTTTATTAAGAAAAATAACTAATGCTACACAAACACACATTTTTATTCATAGAATCAAAGAATCATTCTGATCTAGTATTATGATTTACAGGATGCCTTGAGATACTGTTCAAATTTACAGAACTGAAATAGTGGTCAGGTGACGGAAGCCTTTTATTGCGTATGCAGAGTCCTCTGTACTGTTGTGAAAAGAGTTCACATACACATTGCAAGTTTTCTCTGGAGATGTATAATCAGGAAAATTGTATGTAAACTTTAAACTCCTTTCCAGCGTTTTTCTTTTGTGCTTGAATTCCAAAATAGTTTTTGTGTATTTGTTAATAGTGGTGACAGCTGCAGCCATACAGCAAGCGAAGGAAGTCCATGCGAGGCTATAAACAAAAAGGTTTATCAGAAATTAGCAGAATACTTTCATATCCAAGTCCTTCAATTTTATTTTTTAAAATCCTGCATACATGTCCTTGTGTTGGTGTATATTAGGGAAAGAGCATCATGGTGAGAGAGGAAGAAGAATTCTTGATTAATGATCATCTACATACCTGACTTACACAGCTGACCTTTAAAAATTCATATTTAACATTTCTGTTTAATTAGACCTTCCTTCCAATTTCTCTGTTTATTCCATTTAGAACTATAAAATGAAGAACTATAAAAAAATAAGGATGTATGAAATGTTAAAAGGTGCAGTTATTGAGACAACAAATCTCACAGGTCATACTGAGAAAAACGTGCACCAGCATTAGAAAAAAAAACAGAAGGCACAATGAAATAGCTGACTGAAGCAGACTCAAAGCACTGAAATACATTCCTGAGAATGACCAATACAGGTCATGACTAAACAGAGAGAAAGGACATCATGTTAAAAGTAGAAACAAAAATTATCTAGAGGTACAATTTGCTAAGAATGTGTGAAACTCCCAGACTACTGAGTGGGCAATTCATGCTGGAGGTGTAAAAGTAGCATGGGAAAATATGGCTGTAGTGGAATGAATTGGAGTTCACGGTAGAAGAACTTACTCATTGGAGCCTTTCTTAAGATGGCAAGATCACAATTATCTAACAAAAGATGTGCTTTGGTGGAGAAATCAGTTTAAGAAACTCCTGCTTCTCTCTCCTCTCCCTCAGAGCTGTTTGTTTCCACATCCTTGCTGTAGTTCAACAAACTCATTTAGATTTTTAAATAACCTTTTTTTGTGTGTGTGTGTTATTTTTTTAGCCAGGATTGGTTTCCAGGGTGATCAGACAACCAGATGTGTTATCAGAATTTAAGAGTGGTGGAATATGGCACATAGATGTGAAGGGCTCCTAGAAGCAGGAAGCAGTTTAAGATATTTTTGCTACTAAAGTCACTCAAACTACACACTGACTCACTTTTAAATGTGGTAAACCGCAGAAGAGCACTTATAACAAAGAGATAGCAAGATCTATTCTGTGATAGGGGGAAAATACCACAAGCAGAGAGATTCACCTCCCCATGCAATGGAGCAAGAATGAGACAGGAGGCCTACCTACATATGTAACTTGCGGAGTAAGCCAGCCTTGGTAGAGAAGAATTGAAGCTTCAGTCTCTGGAATGAGATAAAAGTGGAGGTCTGCAGTGGTCCTGACTCATGTAATAGGTATTTTGGCTGAATAACTGAAGCACAGTAACATTAATAGATAAACTGATAGAACCAATATTGTGAAGCACAGCTTTTGTTGAAGGTGCTTTTCCTAATCCATCTATTGAAGCCCTTTGAAAGACTCAATGACATAAGAGTAGGATACTTATTTCAAGAAAGCTTCTATAAAGGCCTCTTAACAAAGACTGAGAGAAATTGATCTCTTAAGGGTAGGTTCTTAAGACCAAGACTGTGTTAAAAGAAAAAAGGACAGAAATAAATGGTTTCCTTTGACAATACGATAAGGATATCCAAGTGATTCTTTGACTGTTTTGCCAGAAATTTTCCTTTTCCATAAACCATTGGGAAAAAATGGGGAGTCTCCCATCTGACTAGTGAGAACTGAGGAAGGAGANAGACAGGCTGAGAGAGTTGGGTTTTCCTTTTACTGCGTGGAGTATCCCATATGAGGTGTGTTATGGGAATTTAATGCAGGGCAGGTCCAGAGAGAAAATATTGTCTATGTGGGGATACTTCAATCTGAGGAACATAAGGAGAGTGAGAGATTCACCAATAATAGAAACATCCTTCAACCTCCAGGAAAACTGCTGAAGAAAAAAGAGAAATATGGATGGATTTATTGAATAGATGTTCAGGGATACCACACAGTGAGTCTACCCATCGTTAGCAATTCCAGCACTGTAAAGAAAGAAGAAAGGTCTTCATGCTTCCTGTGCCAGGTGGAATTAAAACTCTGGCCACGGTAGCTGGATGTGAGGACAGAGGAGGAACTGTGGGAGGGAGAAGATCCATGACAGAGGCTCAGTATCTCTTGCAGGAATAGTTGCTCTACTGGGTCTGGTTACTGGAATGAAAAGCTGCTGCCACAGGCCCAATTATTTGTTTTCTTTGGCAAATATGGTGATGATCAGAAGTCCCAATGAAAAAGTAGCAACGTCCTTGCCTGTGCCTCTGCCTGTCTAACGTTCTGTCATGGTCTTGGTGACATTGTTGGCCACAAGTGAGCGCTGAGGTAATTAGAATGGGAGTGTCTGTTATAATCATTAATGACCCTTGTAAAAGACAAACAGCTTCAGCAACCTTCCTGTTTTGTCATCAGATGAGTTTCTCACATGCAGTCAATGGGAGAGCAGCTAAGGGAAGCTGAAGATGAAGATTCATACAACAGGATTGGAGATGCAAATGGAAGTTTTCAGATGAGAGAACATTATATATGAAAGGGAGTAAGAGGAAAGAAACCGAGGGACACAGCTGGGAGGAGGGAGTGAGGCATTTGTATGTATGCCTTGTTTTATTTTTAGATTATTATCTAATGGGGTGATGAAGCTGCCATTTAGGCAGAGAAGAGGAAAGAAGAACGTGAATCTTGATAGAAAAATGGAGCATACAATTGTTTAGAAAAAAGATACCACACAGACCATCCTCTTCAATGTCTTCCTGTTTGCAGATACTGATAGCTTGGAAAGCCTTGTGTGGCTCAAGGCATTTCTTTGGGCATTCAGTGGCTCAGGCTGCACTGAATCATTAGAGGACAGCCATAAAATCCTCAATTCCTGAGTCCATGCCACATGGTGAAAGTCCTTAGTCCAGGTGCTCAGGAGAACACTGGCTGTAGTGGCAACAGTGAGGACATCAGTGATGAACATGATGATGGTGAAGATAGTGGCATTAATGGAGTTGTTTCAGTAACAGTAACAGTGACAGCAATTTGGGTGGCTTTCTTCTCCTCCTCCTCCTCCTCCGTTTTCTGTTTTCCACTCCTATAGGAAAGGGGAAGTAACGAAGGAACATTTCCTCTCTTTCCACTGACCACTCTTCTTACTGATTTTAGAGTAAAAACAGGCCTAATCCCATTAATGAAAAAATTGAAAGATCTCCAAGAAAAGAGATCAGAGCTCCAAACCAGGGAAACCAGATTATTAGTGCATGAGCAAAACCATGAATTAATGGAAGCACTGAGAGTTAAAGAAGCAAAAAGTATCTAAGTCTGAAAGGAAGAAGACACTATTTGAGGATTCTGCACAGCTCAGGAGCTGTGAGGGTATTCATATGTGAGGTATATATGTGGCCTCTGGACATCATCCAGGACGTTGTCTAGATACTTGATATTGGACCTCGTACTGGATCATCTCTTGTATGAGGAAAGACTGAGATCCCTCAGGCTGTTTAGCCTGGAGAAGAGAAGCCTGAGAGGGGATCTAATCAATGTTTATAAATATCTGAAGGGTGGGTGTCAGGAAGATGAAGCAATCAGTCCCATTTCAATGGTGCCTACTGACAGGACAAGGGGAAATGGGCATAAACTGGAACACAGAAAGTTCCACCTCAATGTGAGGTGAAACTTCTTTACTGTGAGGGTGACAGAGCCTGGCCCAGGCTACCTAGAGAGATCGTGGAGTCTCCTTCTCTGGAGACTTTCAAGACCCATCAGGACACGTTCCCATGTGACCTCACCTAGATGAACCTGCATTGTCAGGGGAGTTGGGCTACATGATCTCTAGAGGTCCCTTCCAACCCCTACCATTCTGTGATTCTGTGACCTTCTCAAACCAGTTTTTCCTGACAGAAAGGGGATCACCCTTTCCACTTCAAGCAAGTGGATGATATACAGGTTTTGGGCCACCTGATCTGCTGGACAAACAGGATAAGATACATCATTTGTCATGATCTGGCTAATCTTCAGCTTTGGAGTACTGACCAGGTCCATCTTTCAGTGCTCTAAAAGCACTAGAGAAACATCTCCATTTACACACACGTAGCAATAGCTTAAAACTGATGCTTGGGAACCAGACTCCTGAAAAGATGCAGGGCAAAGTAGAGTGACTTTCAAATGAGATTTGAATTATTAGGAAGGCAAAAAGTAACAGAAGAAAAGACAAAATAAACCCCTATTTCACCACAAAAATCCCTAGCAAGTCTGCATAGTAAAGACTGCATGCAGGAGCCCTTGTTCAATAATGGCACAATGAAAGCAGAAAGAACAACAAGGAGTGACAATTAGCTGTGATCTCAGCTATCAGAGCACATATGAAGGAGACAATCAAC
The DNA here is from genome assembly GCA_013401335.1 of Brachypteracias leptosomus. Taxonomy (NCBI): domain Eukaryota; kingdom Metazoa; phylum Chordata; class Aves; order Coraciiformes; family Brachypteraciidae; genus Brachypteracias; species Brachypteracias leptosomus. The sequence goes on along the minus strand of VYZX01031063.1, from coordinate 9,187 downwards.
ATGAGCTCTGCTCTACTGGCCCAAAATAGCTGTCCTGATTGACTTTTGATTTAACCCAAACCAGTTGTTTCTATTCTTTTTTTTCAGTCACAGAAGAAAAAGCAGTTTCCAGCACCCCAACATTAAAATGCTGGCTATTGATCAGATTTGATGGATTTTCAAAGACTCACCTCTATAGCAAAAGTCCTCTGAACAGCACTTTTTCATAATAAATTCGCTAGATCTTCTCAGAAGATACACTGCAATTGTTTACAGGGTCAAAATAATGTGGTTTTACCTAAGCCTGTTTTAGAAAATTTGAACCATCTTGTCTAAAATATTCCAGATACAACAACCTGAAGCCATGTATCTGATAAGGAAAAATTCCGCCTAAACAGCTAAAGCTAGAGGACTTTTAAACAACTTAGGCAAGGCAGTTGTCCTGAGACATGAGGGTACTAAATCTGGGTCTGATGTGTAGGAAGAAGAACCTCTGCTTCATGCAGAGCAGCTGGAGGTCTCTGTACAGTCTAAAAGATGGCAAATGTGAAACTAACAAGCTTATACATTCTATGTAATAGTCTAAGACAACTGAATTTGGAGAAAAACATCTGGTTACTGAACTGCATCCTCAGGAGTGAAATAATATATACCCATTCCTTACAAATTAGGTATACATCCCTTGAACACAGGGTGAAGTGACCAAAATGTAATGGAAAAACTAAGTATAAACCAATAGGTACCAATAGGACCAGCCATAATCCCACGTGTGAGGTCTCCAGTCTTCAGGACCAAGATTTACAGTCATTTGAAATACCGTTGTGTACATCATGTGAGCAACCATGCCCAGAAGACCTAGAAAATATAAGCACATTAAGAATTAATGTTCATAAGCACATTAGAAAATATAAATTCAGGATATTCTTCTTCCTCAACTTTTTGTGGTTGTCCTGTGAGCTCCTGAAGAATATTTTGTCAACTATCACCATTCTAAAAATCACTCAAAAGTACTGGACATTATAATTTTAATGTATTTGAGCGTCATGTATTTGCCAATACAGTCACTAATACAATCCATTGACACCCAATCTAGGGTTGCAATGTGACATGCAGCCCATAGATTCTAAAAGGCAACAAGTTGATTTGCTCTCCTCTGAAAAATTCTTAGTAATTCAACCATAAGCAAGGATCAGCCATTACAATAAAGTATTGTTCGGTTGCATTGCACAGAACACATCTCCCAGTTTCCTACAGTTCAGTGGAAAGATTTTTCAAAGACATGCAGCCATGCTCTTTACCAGTGCCTTAAATGCAGCCAGATTTATAAAAGTTATGTAGGTGAATGAAAAAGTGAACAAACACTGACCATTAAAAAGCACTGAAAGTCTAGGTTATGAAAGGAGCTTATATTTAATAATTGAATTTTCGAAATTACTACTAAGATGCTGCCCAGTCCTAATGATATCTGTTTTCCCTTAGTATTTTATCTTCAAGTAGTGAATTTCACAGTGAACATCTATTTTTTTGTTTCCAGCGTCATTTACAAACACATAAATACCCTTGTAATATCAACTATCCCACTGTTTAAAACACAGGAGCTGCCTAGATCAGATAGTCCCCCACCAAAGGGGATATTCCAGCAGGTTCTAAGAGTTCATAGGCAGCAAAGTTTCAGGACTACTCTCTGGACTGGGAGCTGAGATAGCAATCTTCAAACGTGTAAAAGTTAAATGCAAAGGGGAAGGAATCATCTCCTTTGTGTTGTAGGTGGGCATCTGAAAAGAAATGCAGCTGGGGTTTTAGATTAGACATTAAGAAAATCTTGAGAACAGTTTAAATCAGATTAAATTTCCTAAGAAGGTGACAGAAACTTAAGTACCAAAGAGGGAGCATTGATGTTTGGGGTTTTTTTGGTGATGGCGGTTTTTAGGGCTTGGGTATTTTTTTAAGATGAAGTTAGTTAAACATCTGTCAGGAAATGTTTATGAGAGTTGGACCTAATTCAGACTGGAGTGATAGGTCCCTAGATGTCTTACACTTCCACGCAACTAAGTAAAATTAGGGTATTTCAGAAGTCACCATCTGGCATATAAATTGTGTTCGTTAAAGTCCTTGGACGTTTGGCCTGATGTCCACATTTAGCACTGCCCTATAGAAAGATTGTCAAACCCTGGGCTACTAGGGTAGCAGCACTAGGGTAGAAATACTAGAGCAGCAATAGCAATCATAGGTCTTAGGAATACATGTTAAGTAACATAACATGTTTCTCACTCTTTTCTTTTGTAGAAGATGAAGGAGAACCATTACCTTCAACTATGCAAAAGCTTCTGCAGAAAGGAAGAAAAATATTTCTTCCTTATTATCAGATGTTTAATAAACTTATTTAGCCAATAAAAATGAGATTGGCAAATGAATTAAATCTTTGATTATGTTTAACAGGAAAAAGTATAATCAAAAAGCTTTAACTCATGAAGAAAGGTACAACAATCACAAATGCACAAACGTGAAGTCTAGAAACATTAGAATTAGGATTAAAGTCCAAAATTTTGTCAGAGAAAGAAAACCTTGACATTAATTGTTTGACATCTGCCAGGTGTTTAACTTGCAGTTAGATGCCATTCTAAAAGATATGCTTTCACCATGTATAAATTACTTCACACTCTGAACAATCCTGACCATATGAAGCACAGTGGCATGTGTTCCAGAAGAAATTATGCTAAACAGCTTGATTGTTTCTTGCTCTAAAATTAATAACTCTATGAATGATTGCTCATATTACCTGTAGTTATGGATTTCACTGCAACATTCCTCAGGAACAATTCTATAATATAGACAGAATCACAGAGTACTTCAGGCTGTAAGACACCTTCAGAAGTCTCTGTTCGATCTCCTCCTGCTCAACATACAATCAACACTGAATTGATTAAACTAGGGGCCTTCTGAACTTTCTTCCAAACTGAATTTGCCTAGGATCCTATGATGCAATAGCACTTGATTAAGAAGTAATATGCAGAAAATGAAAGACAAGTTTAATGATTATGCTTTACTAATAATTATCCTATTACATTTTATTTCCCCTCTATGTGCTATTTTAATTTGGCTATTCCTAATTTTATACTTAGTACATTGGAAATTAAAAAATCAAGTTATTTAGAAGAGTATGTTATTTTTCTATCTTTGACAATCAACCTGACAATTAAAATTATAAAATTAAAATAGTGAGGTTAAAAATAATAAAAGTTAAACATAATAAAAGCTATGAATATAGAATATAAAAATATTCCTATTAAGATATAATTAATTGAAAATAATATTTTCCATTAAATTTTACTGCATCTTGTATTGTTAATGTCTCCATAGGTATTGTAATAGTTTTGAAGCTTGGACATTGCTATTATTTTTCAGGTGGAGGTCTATCAATGTTGCATTTTCTGGATCAAGATCCTTAACTGTACCTGCTAATACGGTGACTACTGCAGAAAAGGCGTTGATCTTTAGCCCATCAATGACAGTACTGTAGCAGCACATTTCTACTGTCATAAGAATGACTCCCGTCAGAAGCAAAATGATGTACAGAAGCTCTGCTACAATAGACAGCCATAAAACCCCTGGAAAATCAAACCAATAGCACTGATGTTATAAGCAGTCATCCAGTATTTTCACCATTTTTTTTTCTTCAGCATTTCTGTTGTTTGCACAACATTAAACAAAAGCTCAGAGGCTGTGAGGGTGCTATTACAACATCTATAGGAAGACTTCAAGGTCAATGAACACCTTAAATTATCATTCCCTCTACTGATTTGGCTATTTAGTGGAAAAGCACTTGCACATTGCTGCTCTATACTTTAGAAGCTTATAGCACAAGATGGGGCAGTATGGTTTTGTACTCAGTAGTTACCCTAAAACTACCGTGAACCAAAGGTAACCTAAAAAGAAGAGTTAGTATGAAATTGTCTAGTTGTTGACATAACACATGCAAAATCCAGAGAGAACCGTACCAAAACAGAAGACCATGCTACCCAGTTAACAAACTGCAAGGCCATGCACACAGCCACATGGCATGAGGGTCTAATCATTAAAGAAAATCTTCCTCATGGACTTAATTTTTCAGTAATCAAGATCTTGATTTTTTGGACATAGAAGTCTTCATGACCCCAGATACTCTCCAGATACCACTGAGATTCATTTCCCTGATTACCTGCTTATTCATCTCTTTCTGGATATCTATTAATTACATCTTACCCAAGAAGTTAATCTTTCCGTTAAAGTTTCTCAGCCTGCTTTTTCACTCTCAGCGTGCTGATGTTCCACAGTCATGAGCTGGAGGTTTTCTGGTCTCCAGATCATAGCAAGAAATGGCCAAAAAACTTCCAAATCTTTTCAAAAACAAATAAATGTGTCCTGAGACATCTGGTTGTAGATTAGAACAGGGATTTCATATGAAGGTATATACTAACAATTATAACTTAAAAATTGCTAAGACATGTAAGGGATTACTAAACACTACATATGTCAGTAAACGTTTGTGTGCTGAATAACCCCTACTGCAAACTTTGATAGTTGTCTGTGGGGCTTCTCTGATAAAAAGACCGTTTAGACATTAAATTCTATGTGTAAGAGTTTTTGAGCAATGTTTATTTCACCAGTCAACCTGTGTCCAGTAAATTTTTTTTTCAGAAACTCCAGATGTTATGTTGTCCAACAGTATTGGCTTCTCCAGCTATAAGAACTTGTATCTTAGCATTTTTGAGCAGTGAGTCATCATTACACATGCACTGAACAACTGTAATGATCCCTATGTATGATGGCTGGGGATGATAAATTCAGGACAGATGAGTTTGACAACACGTGAGTTTTGTGCCCACAGCATCCATATGTACGGGCACACTCGCTCTTCCCCTGTGCAGGGCTGTTTCCGCATAGGAGTACAGTACCCAAGGATAACTTCTCACTGTGGCTATTAAGTACTTCCAAAAGTTCTTCCACTTCCAAAGTGATTGGTCTAACCATGTCAGTGATAGGGTTTAGACTGGGGGGGGGGGAGGTGCTTAAAAGCACCTGCAGGCATGTTTTATAGGAACGTGAACTATTCTTTAAGAGAAAGAGGGCAACTCTCTGCTTTCAGGAGAATGGGAGTGCTTCCTTACAGCTCTGCATAAGGTACAGGGAGGGGATTCAGACTGCCATCAAGACTGGTTTGGCCCACACCATGTCTCCCCCAAGCCCCTTCAGCACACTGCCTGTGCTTGTTCACATATAGCCTGTCCTTCTGCACTCTCCAGGCTGAATGGTGCAAGCCACAGAATTCCTGACTGTGAATATGGAGGTAGAAGGAGAGAGTAGAACCTTACAAATCTTGACTTCCAGTACCTATATTCAAAGTAATTTTAAAAAACATTCAAATTCAAATGGAGTGTTTTCAAAAGACATAGATTCACATGGACTTGATTTTAAAGTTGAGAAACTAAATAAAGGACAAAAAGCTGTGTGGCATTAAAGCAAACATTTTTCATATAAAAATACAGAATATTTATATTGGTAAATGTGATCAGAAGAGTTTACACAAATAACGTATGCATATCTACCTCGATCAGAAGCTGGAGTCAGACTGATGAAGCTTCTACATTTCTCACCTAAAAACCAAAAAAATTATCTTAACATAAAATTCAGGATTCTTTTGTATTATGTAATGAAATCAATTAATAGAAAGCAGAAAATGCAAAAGCTATCATAAAAATGCAAACTGAGATGACCAGAAGAAACTATTTCTGATATATGTTTGTGCACACAGAGTCCCTGATACATCAACCTGCTCTGGGGACTTAACTAGAGAATCATTCCAGATTTTTTCAAGGCAGAACCAGGATTTGGGAGTCTCATAGAAAGCCCATTAATTGATTTCCAAAAGGTTGTAGCTGTGAAATGAGAATGGGAAAAGGATCAAGTCCTTCAAAAACCTGGCAGCCTGTATACCATCTTCTCTGGGAAGGAAGTGCTCTCCTGACAGCAACAAGGCTGTTGCTCACACAAATTTCTTCTCAGCTTGATTCCAATTTCTTTCTGTAAGCTTGGATTTTCAAACCCATGTGACCTCCTGACCCCCACACAGATGCTGTCAACAAAGCTCTTGGAATTAATCCTGCTTTGCTCTGAAAATACAGAGTGACTTTTTTCAGCTACTAACTGCAGCACGTTAGAAAATAAGAACTGCCATAGCAGTTGCACAAATCAAACATACCTGGTATCCATAGCAATCACCACTTGAAATATATCTTTTGGATGTGTCTTCTGCTCTGACCTCCCACATTTACCCCCTTAAAATTGCATAACTTACAAGACCTTCTGATCTAACTGGACTTTCAGGGCAGGTGACTGTGAAAATATTTGCATTTTTAGCACAGATGATAGCTGATTTGATTTCTCTGAAGTTTTGCTCTAGTTGTCATTTGTAATCTGATCAGGACAATAAGGGGGAAATCTTGGTGTTGTTCTGGGTTTACAATAACTGCCCAGCTTCTTGAACTATCTAGGCAATTCCCTTATACAAAGATCCCAAATTAAGTAGACACTTTAACAGCAAGCAAATTTAATTCTACTGACAGTTACATACACAGAGTGAAACTCAATTAGCTGCCACCACTCATTACTAGTAAGTCTCCAAATTATGTTTTGGCAGGGTGAAAATAATCTTCCTTAGCTTTGATTTATGAAAGGTGAGAGTTCAGTAAGAAGATTGAAATACCTGTGATTATGAGGAAGTCCATGAAATAACTCAGATCTCACAGATTTAACTGCTCAAATGATTTTTAAAACAAAATGTGCTTTTTTGTTGTTGTTGCAGGGGATTGTGAGCTATCATTTAAGCCAAATATGTTCATTTTTGCCTAAAGACATCAGAAAAAACACTTTCCTATAAAAGTAACTTAATTTGCTGCTCTGGATAGAAGAATAAAAAAAATCATCTATATTACAACTTGTCACTCTAAAGTTCTTTGCAGAATTTATTAGGATTTTTTTAGGAATTTACTAGATAGTACTTTCTAAGATCATCCTTCCCAGAGAAGAGCAGCTTTTTAAGGATACTTTTTCCTTTTGAATACATACATGATATTGCAGCAAAGAGGAAGGTTACACCAAATAAGTAGAATGGAAGAACACTGATTACTTTCTTGTGTAAATTTACGTGGTTTTACTCACCTTCTTCACTTACAATTTCTTCGCAGGAATACCAAATACCAGCATGAAACTTTCTGTCAACAAACTTGTCATCTCCTGTCTCCCAAATATACTGCACAGCATTGCTGTCGTTGGCTTCAGGACTATTGAAGCGGATGCAGTCATCCCCTTTGCTCTGTCCTTTACAGAAAGGTTTGGCAACTTTTCTTGTCCCTTCACACCAGTAACTGCTGCTGAATGCTGTAATAGAGAAGACTAAAGAGAGAAAACCGAGAGAATATGCTGCTGAGGTTCTCTGCCGTCTGCCTGCAACTGGGACCAAAACTGGCATTCTCCAGAGCTGCACTATCAATTATTCTTCTACAAAGTTACATATATATATGCTAGTAAACACCTGCCTGTATTTACAATCTCATTCTTCATTCCTCTGAGAAAATTGCACCAGCTTAGCAGTTAAGAGAGAAGGCAGAGATATGGGCATGACCAGAAATCATGTGGCAGGAAAGATTAAGTATATAGGGCAGTGTTGTTTGGCAGCATTGTCTTGTGAAAGAAATATGAGGAGGCACCCCATGAATCAGAGGACTAAAGATACACAGAACACAGAAGCATTGGAAGTACCCCAGTATATGATCAGAAAAGTTTTATTTATAAAGACAAAATATGCATAATTACCTTGATCAGCAGGTGGAGTCAGCCTGAAGGAACTTCTCCATTTCTCAGCTAAGAAATAAATAAAATCTTATGGTTCTAAATGCTCCTGTTACATTAAACACTGGCTAAATTGAATACAGTTGTGAATCCTACTACAATGAAATTCTTTAGGAGTTAAAATCAGTTGCTAAGTCAGAGCATTTCACAGCATTGCAGCCCTTCCCAAGACTGTGAAAGTGATTGCATCTGCCCAAGGTTCCACCAGTGGCAAATGAAAGTCATAAGTTACATGACTTTACTATCGATAGTCTTCTGGGCACTGTCTGTTCTGCCTTCATGAATACATAAGGCTTGCCCAAGTTAGATGAAACAGTAGAGAAAAAGCTGAATTACCCTCATTTTGTCTGCTCATCTGTTCTCTCTGTGAAATAGTGTTTTTTTTCTTCTTTCTCTAAGAAATGTTTCCTGCCTTGACATGTTATATATGTTGCTTTTTCTGGCTGTTTGATAATGGAAATAAGTGATGCAAAGAAGAAGAAGGAGCAGGAGTGTTAGTAAATGATTGTTTCATTTTTCAACTGTAAGGTCAAAACCCATGTCCTAAGGGAGAGTGATACCACAGGACAGACACTGAAGTCAGATATGTATCTTTTAATCTTTCATTCTGATTTTTAAGACAACTCACTAGCCAGGATTGGAGAAGTATGTGGGTAGACAAGTCCCAGCATGAAACTCAAAGAAACAGGATAAATGCCTGCTTTAGATTGTTATGAAGATCTCAGCTGGAAGAGTTATCTAGCAACAGAGTGAAAGACAAGCAGATATCTGGACTAAAAAGGCAGATTAAATCTCACAACCTGAAAAGCAGACTGTAGATCGAGGTAGGAGTTCTTTTTTCTGACAGCTTTGTGCTACTGTATTTTCACAAGGATGTAGCACTCATGAACTCTTGCAGAGAAGGTCTTCGGGGTACTGGTGGATGAGAAGCTGGATGTGAGCCAGCAACATGAGCTCGCAGCCCAGAAACTAACTGCATCCTGGGCTGCATTAAAAGCAGTGTGGTCAGCAGGTCAAGGGAGGGGATTCTACACCTCTACTCTACTCTTGTGAGAACCCACCTGGAGCACTGCATCCAGTTCTGGAGTTACCAATACAAGAGAGACATAGACCTGTTAGAGTGAGTCCAGAGGAGGGCCGTGAAGATGTTCGTAAGGCTAGAACACCTCTCCTATGAAGACAGGCTGAGAGAGTTGGACTTGTTCAGCCTGGAGAAGAGAAGACTCTGGGGAGACCTCATTGAAACCTTTCAGGACTTAAAGGGGGCCTTTAAGAAAGACAGGAACAGAATGGGTCTTTTGCAAGAGGACAAGGGGTGATG
>VYZX01031062.1:55506-68661 GCA_013401335.1 Brachypteracias leptosomus | reverse complement strand
AGCAGCTGAGGGACCTGGGGCTGCTTAGTTTGGAGAATAGGAGGCTAAAGGGAGGCCTTCTTGCTCTCTACGACTACCTGAAAGGAGGTTTTAGAGAGGTGGGGGTCAGTCTGTTCAACCAANAGGACAAGAGTTAATGGCCTCAAGTTGCACCAGGGGAGGTTTAGATTGGATACTAGGAAGATTTTCTTTACTGCAAGGGTTATCAGGCATTGGAACAGGTAGCCTAGGGCAGTGGTAGAGTTCCCATCCCTGGAGGTATTTGAAAGAGTGTAGACATAATGCTTAGGGATATGGTTTAGTTGAGGACATGTCAGTGTTAGGTTAATGATTGGACTCCATGATCTTAAAGGTCTTTTCCAATCTAGGCAATTATTTCATTCCATTTCTGTCTAGTATCATATGCAGATATAATAGTACCCTAGTATTGCACGGTAATTACATATGGAATAAAAGCAGAGTAAGGAAAACCAGCTGTAGAGTATTTCCAGACCTTCACACAATTTGGTAAAGAAATGAAGAATAATTCAATAGAAATACAAAATGAGACAGAACAAGTTTTTGTTGACAGACCTTTTAGGGAAGAAATCTTACTAAACTTTATTTAAAGACTAAGTTTCAAAAAGATTTTAAGGAAATTTGAAGGTTGGAATCTTTTTATGAACACAGATTTAGTGTCAGATGAATTTTGTCTTTCAGCTGAAGGCTTTTTTCCTCTTGTCATCAATAAAAAATTATTGTAATCTATTTCACGTTATAATTACTATAAAAGAATTATGTCTTTATTGCTAATAAATGTTTTTTTCAGCTGTTAAATGGAAAATAAACTCTTTTTGGAATTCTCTGAGGCTTTCCATTCACCTTACTTCCTATTGTCATAATTAAAGTTAGGTTGAATGTATGCTGCCTGCAGTTGTTGCACAGTTTGCTAATTTACTGTTATGTATCTTATTTACTCTCTTAAAATTGATGGGTTTTATTGTGTTATGTAATACACTAAGGATTAATAGAAAAGTTACACCTGCATCAGTTCCAATTGGTCAGTGAGCCACCTGTAATCTTCTTTTCTAACAGCAGCAGTCACTTGTTTTGAATATTTGATCTACTGATCCAGCTGCTGTTCAGTGAAAGAAATTATTGTTTTCAGATGTTGCTATTTAGTTCAAGATTGTATCAATGGCAGTCGCAGCTATAAAAGTTTCTTCAGTACAAAGTCTGTGAGCTCCTATCAGGCATATGGAACAACAATATAAAGAATCAAAGCCCTTACACATTGCTGCACTTACGCTGGCAGCCTAAGTCCTCACCACAAACATCTGTGTTGGCTAAGCACATTGTACACCATAGAGAGGTGTCACGGATTTTATAAGGAGCTCAGTCAAAGCTCTGGAAATTTGACAAGCTCCTGACAGGGTATTGAGGTTGTCTCAAGATTAGTTCATCTCTATTAGTCTTTTTCCAGCTTGCTTATTCTCTTCTTCTTCTTGTTTTTTTCTTTTTTCTGTCAGATTTTAAATACCTGTAGCTTCTCATGATTTCTGTGCCATCCAGCTGAGATTCTGAAATACCTTCTCTTATAAATGAATCCTTCTCATTATAAGCCATTTCTAACACCTACCTGAGCATCAGGATAAGGAAACAGAGATGCCAGAAAGCTACAGATGAAGACATGCCAAAAACATGAACAGCTGTCTCAGCAAATGGATACTGGGCACAATGGTAGGAATTACAGGTTGACAGAGGCACCAACAGATAATTTTAACATCTTTATGGGACTCCCATTGCTTTAGAAGTCTTTGATACTCAACAACAGCCATATAATTTTTTTACATATAGCAAGCAGCTTTTCCAATGGGCTTGCCTTTCTTTTTTGACACACAAACACATCAGTGAGATCACTTCCTTAAGTCAGGGATAGGTCAAAACTCTTCTTCTAGACTGACACTGTCTCAGTTCATATTAGAAACAAAAATAAACTTTCTGACTTGTTACATATAAAACAAAAACAATGCACGATCATATTTAAAAGCTGTAGATTAATAAAATAATAGATTTATAAAATAATCACTCTTGAAGTTAACCTCAATCACACAGGATTTTTAATTATTTAGTCAAAATCTAAATCGTAAGGGAAAAAAAGACTTATAATAACCTCTCTTCTGTCCACAGGACTGTCTTTTGTGGTTTTTTTTAATTTATTTTTTTTTTGCTTTTAACTGAAAAAGCTTTAAATGAACAAACCCTCCTTCCCCATACTGAACAGAGCATTGAATATATAACAATAGTAGCTGATTTTGCCTTTTCATTTATAATTTTCTGGAAAAATCTAATCAATACAGCAAAATGGTAAAAACAATTCCACCTAAAATTATTAGAAGTAGAGGTACATCAATTTGTAAACCATGACTGTATCACAGACATAGGTTTAATAAACACAAAATAAGCACCTTTACACTTACAGACTCATATTATTAGACTCTACTTGATCTCAACTTCAAAAGCACTCCAAATATGATTATTTCAGATATTTAGGATGGGAGTGTTACTGTGTTTATCTTCTGCATAGAAGAGATTGAGATAAAGAAGCCAAGAGAAAGCTGGGGTTTTTTAGAGTAAAATGATAAAAGAACATGGGAAACCGAAGAGCTGACTCACACTTTAAGAGGTGCTGTTGGCCAGAAGAGCAGGGAGCTAGTTTTCCTTCCTTTTTCAGAGGCTGTAAAACTAGGGCAGAGGCACTATTGTTTCCCTAAATTATACACTTATGGCAGAGAAATATTTCATGTATCTGTTCCTTTCCTAGTATCCTTTGAATTCTTAAAATTGTCCCATCAGTGTTTGCATCAGTCTTAGGGCTACTTAAGGCCATTAAAAGGGAGATGGAAAGCATAGCAACAGAGACCAAAGAAGAAAAGTAGAAAAGATTAGTATTTCCTAATGAAACAACAAAAGGACTGAATCTAAGATGTATTTGTGCCACTGCATTTTCATAACTGTACATTCATTAACACAGAGCTGAAAATTCTTCTTTAATCCTTGAAGCCTTTATATGAGAAAAATATCTCTTATACAGACATGAAAATTTAGTCTTGCTACAAGGAATATGATATTTAAACAGAAGAGATTGCTGGCTCATTATTTGAGATTTTGTTAAAGTAGTTGCAAATTGTGGGCAGATTGCAAAACCACTGTGTTCACAGGCCCCCCCAAACACGTAATCTTTGCATAGTGTAAATAATATTCAAATGCAATTAGATGGTGGCCAGTCTAATTTCTGTTCTGCTCAGAGGACAGGTTGATCCAGGTCTTGAACTATATATACAGAGAGGATGCCAGACAGTAAATTTTAGATGACCTGAGGACCAGGGCTTTGCTCTCTGGTACAATGCCAAATATAGCTTCAGTATGTCAGAAAATAAGTAAGTCCCTGAGGCAGATGGGTACTTACTTATATATTATCTCTAAAATGTGTTTCATTAAGTTTGAGAATATGGGAGGTTTAGCATATAACTCAAAATGCTGAAAAATCAGAAAAAATATGTAACATGAAAAGCAAAATAGTCAGGCAACGTACTATTCATTTAGAATAAACCATGTGCTATGTTATATACTGATTTTAATCTGCTGCTAATGTATATTTGATATATTGTGAAAACATTATTTGAATGATACTGAAAAGATAAAACCAGAAAAATGTATCCTGTCTCCTTTAAAGAAATTGTTTCACAACAATAACTTTTACCAGAACTTGGAAAAGTTGAACTAGCACTTTGAGTGTGGATAATATAGAATTTTAATCAGCATCACAAAGTATGTCTTTTCAATATTTAAACACTTCAGTGTTTACATAATAAATACAAATTAGGCCATTTTAACCTGTGATAAAGTTGTGGTGAGGCACACATTTTCCTATTCATGCACTTCCTAAAGAGCCTCTGAAGAAATCCATGTGGAAAGGGTGTAAAAGGAATGTTCCCAGAAAATGCTGTGCCCTTATGGAGAGGAAAACTTGCTTGATGCTAAGTGACTATTTAGGAACCTTTGGTGCAATTTCTTTCCCTGATACAAGCTTCCTGTGTAATTTTGAACATGTCATGTAAAGATAGATCAAAAGGTCTTCTAGCAATATGCTGTTTGATGAAACAGGACTGACTCCACATTCAATGAAAATACAAATTGCAAAAAACATTTTCTTAAGGGGGGGTCGCCATTTAAGTTAACCATTAAGTAATGTTTATCCCTTAATGCATAACATACTTAAAAATCAGCAGTTGTGTTAGAAGACTGTCTAATTTCAGAGCAATGCTGTTAGGGACCTCTTGGACCTGTCTTGAGAACTTCAGGACTCCAAACTCCAATTCTTCTCCAGAGAGTCTCAATGACCAGGCAACAGTGACTTCAGGTGAGATTGCCAAAGATCCCTGAGCTCAGCTGGAGTGTAGAGAAGTAAATCTCAGGGACTCTGCAGCTCAGGCTAGCAAACCTGAGGCTTCAGCCTATCTGACTTCTCTATAACACTAATTTTGTGACAGTGATATATTTGACCAAGAATCTACCTAGGATATCCATGGATGCTCTTTCTTGCTTTAGGGGAAAATTTGTCAAAACTGAACAGTTTTGGATAAATCATTTTGATATTAAAGAACTGGCAATTTAAATAAAAGTCTGTTTTCATCAAAAACATTCTGATCACCTTTGTGCTTGATTTCTCAGGAAATGCTGAATCAGTTGAGCAGGCTCAGAGAGGGGAATGTTCTGATAGATACTTGGGGCACTGGTAGAAAATGTGTACCTTTATCACTTCTTGCTAAAACATTACACCCTTTTATCATAGGTAATTGATGGTGTCCCACTACCTCATGGTTACAAATGAAATTAAATAATACAGTATTAAGCCATTGGAGTTGTCCCTAAAATAATAAGTTTAAGTCTATACATTTGAAGTGAGGTTACATAGCATCTGAGTAATTACTGTGAGAATCCTGGATTAGACAATTCATACATCTATGTTAACATTTATGTACTTGAATTTTCTGGGACAAAATGCCTGAAGTCACTGAGTGTCTACTTCATGGGAAAATCTTGTATTCAGGTTCTCTAAGCTGGATTCACAAGGAATAAATCCAATTGGACAAAAGCTTCTAACAACATTTCAAGGCAGAATACATACAAGTTCCCTGAATGTAAAACATGTAATAGGAAACAATAAGTAACTGCAATATAAAATATTTAGCAGATTTTGGGGGAAAAAAGAGAACAGTAGGTCCTGGGAATAGAAAAGCTGTTGTCATGATTCAGACAATATAGCAGGAGGCTGACAAAAGTCCAGTCACAAGTAGCATATCAAATATACCTGATAAATAATGGAGAAGATACAAAGTTCAGGGTTTCAGGTGCCTTGTGATTCCTCTGAACTTTTCCTTCCATCAATTCCTGTGATACAAGGCTCACTTTTAAAAGGCAAGACAAAGGTATGAGGAAAGACAGTAAAGTGTGCTTACTCTATATGTACACTATTTCTTACTTGACATGCTACAGAAAAAGAACACCTAAGTGGATAAACTTTTGTGCAATCACTTTATCTAGAACTGAAATGATCTCACAAGTCAGTTGTACAAGAAACGTATGGAAGATCATACCCTGATATTAAAGACATTAATATGTGTTGTTTATTTCCTTAAAATACTGCATATCTCGCTGACAACACTTTATACTGGGTTTTGCAGAAATATAAAGAATGTGTGAAGTTTAAGTAAGGACATCAGTGACAGAGGCTAAGCTTTGAAAAATTTCAAAAAAGACAAAGAAATGTCACCCTACTGGGAGTGTCAAGGGGAAAACCAATTTACCTCAATGGGACGCACAAACTCAAAATGTGAATCTTGTTTTTTTCCTGTTTCTAAGTTTCCTCAGTTTGAACTGCATATGCAGTGATTTCCTTCTGTCCTGGATTTGCTTAAAATGCTGATGACTAAGCAGTCTATTTCAGGTTCTCTGCAGGAGGCTACTACCCCTCATCTCTGAAAGGACAGCACTTTGGGGAACTTCCTTCTGCTCGAATTCAGGCAAAATTAGATGGATTAGCTCAAACCGACTGTTGAAATTATTGAAATCAACATTGCCTGATTTTGGCTGGAGAAGATATGGTACCATTAACTTGAAGCTAGCATGTTTTTTGGGGTGGTAATAACACCTGTCAAATGTAGAATAGCAGTCTAGTGTCTGGTAACTTGTTACACCAACACAGCTGTTTGTTGTGGGCATCTGTCAGAATTTGGCTCTGCAATGAGAAAAGCTATGTGGTAGTAGCATTTTATGACTAATCCAAGATATCTGTTGACATTCTGAAATTCTTGGGTTTTGTTGTTGCTGGTTTTGTGCGGGTTTTTTTCCTTATATTTACCATCTAAATAGCCATAACACTTTACAATCCATGTCACATTCCTAAACCCTGTTTCAAGGTGCTGTACGAACACAGAGCAAAAAGATGTTTTAGAGACCAAAACCAATCTATCTCTGGAGTTAATTGTTCATAACAAAGGACAATAGATGGACACTCCCAGACAAAAGAGCAAAATCAAATCTTAATAAAATTGTTGAGCTTTCTGGAAGTCCTAATAAATTTGCAGTATAGCTGTTGTACCTCTGATGTTAGCTTAATATATTCTAATTAATTTTTCAATATTATAACATTTTGACTTGTGACACATGCAAATTGTGTGACTCTCATAAATTTTTCTTTTCTGGTAGTTGCTTTCCCAGAAAAATATACCCTAGCAAAATTAACCTCCAACTTATTTCATTAATAGTGGTTCTCTATCAGCACTGTTACAGTGCTTCTTGTCAAGGTGCATATGCTTGTCAAATACTCCTGTAGCCTGTAAGACTAGATAAAATAAATTGGTTTCTTATGAATCTCTGATGGACTTGGATTAGAAGTTGGATTTACAAACAGGGTTGGTATTTACAACTATTTACAGCCCTCTGTAATACCTTGAATAAAAATAAGGTTTACATCTTTCTACAAGAAGGAATGTAATTAAGGCACTCCTGTTTAGCAGAATGCTTAAACACTAAAAAAAATTCTCATGGGTTGTGGTATCTCCCACTGCTTTGACAAATGCATATATGTAGTATATACATATATGCTTAGTCTGGCCACCAAGAAAACAGAAACTGTTATGATTTTAAAGAGATTCAAAGTACTGCCAGAATTTGATGCAAAGACTTTGTACATAACCCAGGAGTCTCAAATTTTAGCTCCCCAATGAACATGCACTGAACAAGTTTGACTTCTTTTCTTATTTATTAACATTTCACTTCACAAAATAAGTTTGGGGTTTTTTTTCACTTTTCCATTTGAGAAAATATAGTTGAATAACTCATTGAAATTGAAAGACTGAAATTAAATGTGTTTATGATACCACAAAGATGACTTTCTGACTTCAATCCCTAGGCTTTTTCACTAGTAGAATTCCCAGACTGCTCGATAATTTCTCTTACCCCCTTGTCTTAACAAGCATTATGATTAGTTTTTGTTCAGAGGTCATAAATTATCTCTTACTGGTCTTTTTTTGAGTATCACAATGGAATATTTTGCCTGGAGTAGTATTACATCATTAATTTAAAAGCAAAATATTTTAAGCTTTCTTCTTAATTACTCAAGAAAATATTCTGAAACAACATTCAAAATCCATGATAGCAGATATTTATACATAAAATATGCAAGCAGAAATATTTGTTCCTGAGAAGTAATCATCCAGAGTTGATTACATGGCAAATGTAAACTTAGCATTTTCAATAACCAGAAGTTGTTTATTATGAATACACATTACATTTCATCAGTATGACTATTATTCCAGTTATATAACAAAGGAACACTCATTTGCTGGGTAGAATAGAAATGGAACAATTTATTCTTTTCTTACTTTGTAGCAGCATGTTCTTCTGAGCTCCCCCTGTTTGCTCTGGTGTGGTGGGTTTACCTTGGCTGGGTGCCTGGTGCCCANGCTGTCCGGGTTGTATCCCCTCCCAGATCTTGCCCCCCCGTACCTTTGGTGTTGTGTGAGCACTGATAGTCATAACATGGGTGTGTGTTATCAACACCCTCTGGACTGCAGCATGAGGGCTGTATGGGGAAAATCAGCTCAGACAGACCCACCATGTCTGGTTTTTCTCAGTGATACGCTTTGCTGCAGAATTTGAGGTGAGCAGTTGAAGGACACACTTAAAAGGAAGAATAATGATTGCTTCAGAAGGGGTAGTCTTCTGAGGAAATGTAGTTTCTGAAATGATTGAGGTTATTCTTTTGTGTCATATTAAAATTGATTTTACAAGACTGGTTTCAGAGTAGCCAAATGCAACTAAATTTGTATTGTGGCATATTTAAAACCTTGGGTTTGACTTTGTGTATCCTGTTTTGCTAGTTATATTCATGCTGTGGTTTGAATCTAGGTGAAGATACAAACATAGAACCCCATTAACGTACTATAAAAATTGAAGAAGATGGTGTGTCCTGTAAAACTAAAGAAGGGTATAAAGTTCAACTGAATTGTGAATATGCACTTTTGATATTCCCCCGGTTGCATATCTAACAAGTGCTGTTAATTAAAACTGTAAGCTGCAGGTACTTACTGCCTCAACAGATGAAAGTGTGATTAGTATCAAATGAAGGCAAACTGAATTAATTCCTCCTGGGATAGTATGGCATATCCAGCAGACACTCCACAGTCCCAAAGCTTAGTACATTTCCCATTGCACTGCATGAAACTTCCCTGCAATGAGAGAAGATTTGGCAGAGGACCAGAAAGTTATGGGGGAACTTCTAGGCTTAACACTCAAAGAATGCTCATAGTGCGTAACTTTTTAGCCTTCTTACAAATTCTCCTATGTGTCTGACAAAAGTGTGGTGTTTTCCTCTGAAAGATCTGTTCCAAAAAAAAGTTTTAGATGAAGAAAAGTGCATAGGGTACTAAATTTTTGCAACAGCCCTGCTTAGCCCAGCACAGAGAAGAAATTTCAACAGGCTGGACATAGACAGTAAGTACTCACATCTGCTGGTCATAGTGGTTTATATGGTGTTGGAAATGTAGGTCAAATGTAACTACTACTATATCACATGACTGAGGATGAGGCTACATCAGCACAAAATCTACTGGATAAATCCTTGCCTGTGTGAAGAAATGTGGCAATGTGGTTGGTAAGACTTTCAACCTGGTGTTACCCTGTGACCTAGTTCTGTGCCCAGCTAAGTATATTGTCTCCAAGCTGCGGTATGTTTTGAAGTGTGTCCTTCCTTTGGATCTCTGAGGTATGGTGTACCCATCTTCTCAGGTACACAAGCACTTGAGTTAGAAAAGCTGGCCACTTAAATGGCCAGTCAGGCTGGTTGATACTTTGGTCTAACTAGATCTTAATCAATAGCAAAGGTCTGGAATCCACGTTGACCCAATGTAGCTGATGTAACTTTGCTGAAGCACTGCTGGTACTCTGTACTTATGAAAGGTAGCAGAAGAGGATGAATGTCATTGTGTCAGCGCTGAAACTTTGGATGTGTTTTGACAGCTTTCAGTAGCTTTGTCTTAGCAAGGAAGAAAATACAATCATGTACTGGCAAAAGAGTTGCAAAGGAGGTAACTTTCTTTAGTAGTGTGCACTTTTCCTTAGAAGGCAAGTCATGTTGTAGTCAATCAACCTACTATGATTATTCAGTATGATCAGGTTCATTAATTGTCCTGTTTTTAATTTCCATAGAAAATGGAAAAGGAAAAAAAAACCCAACACAATTTCGTTCTACATATATTGTGATAATATCTGAACACCTCCTTCACACAAGTTGGTAGTAGTTGAACAAACTATATGTCACAATATTTAAGAACATTTACAAATACATAGGATTTCCATACAAGTGGTTGCTTTAATTGGGTAATATCCAGGTGACCGAAGGAAATTTTAATTTTTAGTTTAATATTTTTCTACCTCTGACAGCTTGTTCTGAAATCAGAAGGCAGCAAATGTCAAACATGCCTACTTGCCTGATTTGTTATTGTGAAAGAGAAGTGTGACTCACGTTACTATCATTTTCCCATCAAATTTATCTAGGGTTCTTCTGGCAAATGTGAAAATGAATCAGTTATATGACATGTAATTCTAATGGGTTTAATAATATAATTCTGTGTAGTATTAATGTTCTGTTGATGTTCTATCTGCTGCTGTTCTGTTGTTGTTCTATTTCCAGCATATGCTCAGTTTCCATAGACAACTCATGTTGGTAAAGCTTCATGCAAGACTGCTGAGAGAACTAATTAATGTGGTAACAAGGTTGCTCTCTGTAATCTTTGATAAGTTGTAGAGATGAGGGAATTTGAGGAGTCCCCTGATTACAGAGTAAAGCAAATGTTGACCCCATCTTCAAAAAAAGGCCAGCAGGATGATCTGGGGATTTGTAAATCACTCAGCCTCACTTTGGCTCTTGGGCAAATCATGGAGCAAGTCCTCTTGGAGCTCCCTTCAGGGCACATGCAGAAGAGCAAAGTGACTAGCAAGAGTCAGCCTAAATATACTAAGGGTAAATCATCTATGACTCATTGTATTCTGTGATTTACCTTGTCTTTAGCAGAGCTGTTACAGTCTGGAAGACTAGACAACTAAATGGGTTAAAAACTGGGTGGGTAATTGGGCCCAGAGGGTAGTGCTTAATGGGTCATATTCATTGTCGATTTGAAATATTAGCTAAGTGATATAAGGGATTGATTTAAAATATATAATTCTTTAAACACAAACTCTTAGTCTGGGACTAGAAGTGGATCCAGCCGCACCTAGACTCCTCTCTGGGAAGAAGTTTAGAACACAAAGATGAGTGACATGATGCACCGGGACAGTCTCCCTGAGAGTTCTGTCTGACCCTGTCTATTCAGTAAATAATGAAGGGTACCTTGCCATCAGATCTTGTTAAGCCACTGTTGCAGTTACCATTGAACTTTGTTAACTCACTGTCTTATATCAATAAAAGAAATTTTTGTTTCTTTCTCGTGAATGAAGTACAACAAGCTGCAACAATGGCCTAGAGGAGTTTACAGAGGGCATGTTCACCAAGTTTGCAGATGACATCAAATTGAGGAAAACAGCCAGTAGGCCTACAGACAGGGCTGCCATTCACAGTGACCTTGAAATGCCAAAGCAATGGAGCAGAGGAAACCTAATGAAGTTCATCCAGGACAACTCTGAAGTGCTGCCCCTCAGTAGGAAGCTGAGGACTTAAGCTGGAGCCTGCCTGACTGGAGCAGCTCTGTGGCAGGCTGGAAGAAAGAAAAAGAAAGGGAAGGAAGGGAGGGAGAGGGAGGGGATGGCAGGAGCAAAGACTACTAATTTGTCCTGAAAATAACAGCAAAAAAATTACAGTANAGAAAGGGAGGGAGGGAGGGAGGGAGAAAGGAAGGAAGGAAGGAAGGAAGGAAGGAAGGAAGGAAGGATAACCTGCAGGTGCTGACTTTCAATCGTGTCAAATTTTTCTTAGACTGATAGTCAGCATAACATTAGCCCTCCAACTGTTCTTGAATGGTAAAGATAATTTTTAATTTTTTTCAGACAAATTTAGCAGAATATCACTGCAGCAGAAGTGATTCCATTGATAAAGTTAACTTCACAGGCCAGAGAGCACTCACAATCTCGAGGACCAGTACCATCTCCAGCAACTGTGACTACTGATTTCAGAGACTAGTTTTACTGCAAACTATTAAACTATGTCATTTGGTTAATGGGAAGCGTCTCAAGACTCACAAGAAATACAAGAAAGAGCTTGAAAATCTAAACTGAAAGTTTTAGTCATGTTTTGTTTACCCCTGTCCAGTATCTTTTTAAAGTCTAGTAGTCACATCCATCATTTAGCAGGTTTCAGTGAAGTTAGTGCTGTCATACAGGACATTCAAAAAAGTGTAGGTGTGTTTCTTTTGCTCATGTTTATTTGTTAACTGAAAATAAAATTACAAAGCTCTCAGTAAGATGAAATCAGTCTGAGCTGCCCTGCTGTGCAATGTGTCCAGACCTGCACCATACAGAATTTTTGAAATGGGAATATATTTTCCTTCTCTTCTTCTCTTTCCTATTGATTAACCTGAAGATAAATTACTTTGCCAGTACAGTCTGTCAGTGTAGTGTGGTGAAGATGGAGCTGGTGCAGCCAGCTCCAGACACTACTGAAATCAAAAAGATAAATTAGTTAAGAAACAAAAGTTTTCTTTCTCTTCTGATTTTTCTAACACCGAACTATATGAGAGATATATGAACAAATTTGGGTAAATTTAAGGAATTTCTTTTTCACCTCATAGGTTAGCTGTGAAATAATCAGAAAAGTTATCCATGTAAAAGAAATTTGAGTTAAATAAAATAATTAATTTTGAATTATTTGTGAATCTGACTCAGTGGAAGTCCTATGTGGGGACTCTGATAAATGAATTAGTGAAAGTCCTGGGACTCTGACAGGTAAATATCAAAACTACGTTCCTTTTAACGCAACAACATCCATCCTTGGAAGGTAATGGAACAGCTCATTCTGGAGGTCATCTCTAAGCATGTGATAGAAAAGATTACTAGGAGTAGACAGCCTGGATTCACCAAGGGGAAATCATGCTTGACCAATCTGATAGCCTTCTATGATGGTGTGATTATCTGAAGAGGGACTAGTAGATGTTGTCTACCTTGACTTCAGCAAGGCTTTTGACACTGTCTCCCATAACATCCTCATAGGTAAGTTCAGGAATTGTGGATTAGATGAGTGGACAGTGAGGTGGGTTGAGAACTGGCTGAGTGACAGAACTCAGAGGGTTGTGAGGCTGAAGAGTTAGGTTGAGGGGAACTTAATGAATTTCAACAAGGACAAGTATAGAATCCTGCACCTGGTGGGGAATGGCACCATACACCAGTACAGGTTAGGGGTTGACCTGCTAGAAAGCAACTCCAAGAAGAAGGATCTGGGAGATCTAACTATGTTTTGAAATTCTGCACTGGTAGATCCGCAAGGTTTTAAAGGTACTGAGTAAGAAGGACAACAGGTTAACCATGAGTCAGAAATGTGCTTTTGTAGCCAAGAAGGTCAGTGGCATCTTGCATTAAGAAGAATGTGACCAGAAGGTTGAGGGAGGTTCTCCTCCCGCTCTA
>VYZX01031062.1:15826-41575 GCA_013401335.1 Brachypteracias leptosomus | reverse complement strand
CTTTATGAATGGGTGGCCACATACTCAGGTTGCCCAGAGAGGTTGTCTCCATTTTAGAACAGTTCTCAAAACTCAACTGGATACAGACCTGAGCAAGCTGATCTGTGTAACCCTGCTCTAAGCAGGGGTTTGAACTAGATGATATCTGGAGCTGACTTTAGCCATAACGATTCTTTGATTCTGTGAAAAGCAAATGTCTTCATTCTAAATAGTCCCATAAAGTTAATGAAAATATTTATTTGTAAATTACCTAAGAAGTGTGGATTTTTTTCTTAACAAAGTAGTATAGTATATTCAAAAATACTAAAGAATGCTTGATAAACTAAGGAACTCTATTGAAATAACAATTTAAAATGGTAATTAATTTACAGATAAAGTCCAAAAGTCCATGGGGATGCACATAAGTGGAACTGAAAAATGTGAAAGGTAAGTAGGACTTACCAAAGAGTCTTTTCTTCTATACCTAAGAAACCATAATCCCAACGTTTAGGAAAAAAAATCCATAGGATAAATAAACAACATTCTAGGTTAGAAAACTTAAAGCAGCTATTTCATAAAAGCCGATATATAATAAAGAAAGGAAAGTTGACAAAAGTGAATACATATCCAAGTAAGAAATTGCTCAACATTCATAAATCAGGCAAAGGCACAGCAAGAATCAGAAAAGATAAGGACAAGGAAATGTTTTCAATTAAATTACAAAGGAAATCTTAGCTTTTATAATAGTTTCCAGTACAGTTCTATTACTGTTTTGTGAAAAAAACCCCATTATAAGATATTGAAACCTGGAAAAAGTGTGGAGGAAAAGAGCTTATATCTAAATGCTAAATGCAATGAGCCATAGAGGCAGCTCTGAGTCAAGATTAATTCATAATGTACCACTGAATTTTTAGACAAGCTGAAGAATACAGATAGATTTCAATAAATGATACTTAAAAAGTAAAAGATTACTTGAGATAGTAACCAGTCATTTTTTAACCTTAAAAGTTTGTTTATAATAAGAGCAATTTTTGTATCTTAATACTGTAAATGAGCTACATAAGCAGCAAAATTTTGAAAACTAGGATGCAAAGCATCCCCTTAAGGGTTTAATTACCTAATCAGTGTTGTGAAATATCTGACAAGAGAGATTAAATTACTTTAAATGACTTAATTTAGCGTTTGCTATATTGTCAATTGTTGAAAGAACTAGTTCAACTTCATTAACTATTTTTTCACTAGGAGATTGCTTTTTAATATTCTTATATAACCACAGGTAGCCCTTCACCACTTTCCATTACCAATCTAATCTCTTAATGTCATATTTCCAGTTACATCTGCAATTTAGTCAAAACTATTCAAATTCAATATATGTTGAAAAATAATTATGTTGAAACATTCTTTTAAAACTATTCATTTCTCATACTTATTTCATTCAAAGATATACAGAAAGTCACTTCTGCAAAACCAAATATTAAATTCAATTATTATGTTTTATTTAAAAGCTTAAAATTATTTTAATTTTACTGCTGGATTATATTGTATAGCAAGTCATCACTAAGTATTGCAGGAATAGGCATCAATAACGTTGTGTATATAGACATGAGATCATAAAATAATAATAAAATCCTGTAATTTTCAATGACAGTTTTCAGGGTTGTGCTTTTATCAAGATCATTTTAATAGTTACAATGCAAGTAGAGAAAGAATGATAAAACATAATAGATGTTACATACACTATGTTGTAGAACATAGCTAAAGGTACACTTATTACTAACTCAGACATGGAAGACTGGATAGATTAAGTACTCAGACACAGTGAGTGATTATTGACCATATGCAATATAAAAAAGAAAACTGTTTTTCCTCAACAAGATGTTTTTTTTCAAATGCAGACATTTAAAATATAAATATTTAGTAGAATTCATTGCAACTCACTGTTAATGAATTATACTTTCAGATATTTAGTTGTTCTTTCTCCTTTATCCACATTTACTTCTAGCAGTTTCTTGGATCTTTACATCATGACATATTATGATTTAACTCTTGATGTGAATCATGTATTCCTAAAGAATCCCTTTCTAAGTTTTCACATAACTATGCACACTGCATCATTAGAGTGAATTAATTTTCTTAGCTTGGGAATTGCTGCCTGCTTTGCTTGCTCAATGTGAACATGTAGAATGGATATGGATTTTCCATACCTGCTTCCATTCCTTTATTTTCTCTTCAATCTAGTGTTCTCTTTTTTATCCATATGAGTTCAGCTCTATGAATTGGGAAATTCTTTTGGATTCTTTCAGAAAGAAAAAATACATATCATTGCTTCTTTCAGACAATAATTTTCCTTTTTAGATTACCCAGCCTTAGGGAAAACTGAATTGTTCAAATGAATTATTGCCATGTCCTATTTATATTGAACTATTATTCACCTATTCTTTGTATTGTATAATTAAATTGTTAAACACATTGTTTTACTCTATTACCAGGAAGGCCTTGGTGCAAGTTCCTTACACTGTTGCTATTTCTAGAGTAATATCTGGAGCTCAAGATAGGCCTCCATGTCTATCTACTTCATGAAAGGCTCTTCTCTGTATTGAGTGAGAAAATATCAAAGGAGTAATTTCAGCTAAACATTGAATGTAAATTAAACAATTGCACAGTTTTCCAAAACTTATCTGAGTTATCCAAACACCTGCAAAATTGAGAAAATCAAGAGAAGATTAAATTTCTGTACCTTTTCCTGTACTTCAATCCTATGGCTCCCTTGGACCATGCTCACATTCTTGTATTTCTTCACTGTATTTCTGCTTCTTTGCTAGAGAAAAAGAATATGTATGAGAAAAACAGGTAACTGCTACAGATAATAGTTAAGGATCCTTTGAATTATCTGATCCTCCTCTTATCTGACTCTACTACACTATGTCTAATTCAACATGGGAACTTTAAATTCTGATACATAGCTTTACATAATAAATACCAAAGCCTTTTTGCCACTTGAAAATTTCTTCTTTTGAGTTTTGGATTTCACTTACTGTATTTCAGAGTTTGCTTATTTGCCAAAAAAAACCCCCAAAAACCCTGGGAGCAACGGGAGCAAGCTGGAGCATAAGAGGTTCTACAAAAATGTAAGGAAAAACTTTCTCACTGTGAGGGTGACAGACACTGGAACAGGCTGCCCAGAAGGGTTGTGGAGTCTCCTTCTCTGGAGACATTTAAAGCCCACCTGGATGTGTTACTGTGTGACCTGCTCTAGGTGGTGTTGCTCTGGCAGGGGGGCTGGACTAGATGATCTTTCGAGGTTCCTTCCACCCCTTAACATTCTGTGATTCTGTGATTCTGCATGGGCTGCAGTTTCCTGCAGGGTGCATCCACCTGCTGTGGTGTGGAGTTCTCTGTGGGCTCCAGTGTGGATATATGATCCAGTGTGGTCCTCCATGAGCTGCAGGGGAACAGGCTGCATCACCATGGTCTTCTTTATGGGCTATAGGGGCATGTCTGCTCTGGCACAATGAAGCACCTTATCACCTTCCTTCTTCACTGACCTTGGTGTCTACAGGGAAACGTTTTTCTCACATTTTTCTCACTCTTCTCTCACAGCTGCTGTGCACTGGATTTCATCCTTTCTTATATATGTTATCACAGAGGCTCCACCAGCACCAGTGATGGGCTTAGCTACAACCAGCAGTGGGTCCATTTTGGAGCCAGCTGAAAATGTCTCTGTCTACCATAGGGAAAGCAGCTGATCTCTTCTTACAGAGGCCACCCCTGGCCAAAACCTTGCCATATATACCCAATACACAAACTACTGTTATAGATAATTTAGATATTAATATGGGTGTACATCTAGTTAGAGATAGATAAGATAGAAGTAGATGTAAGATGAGGTAGATGTAGATGTCATAGGAAGAGGGATAGACATAGATGATATAGACATGGATAGATGTAGGTGTAGATCTTGTCTCTTATATGAATTTCCACATGACATGAATGTCAGAGCATGAGGCTTTGTGTCTCCTGAGAGCAAAAATCCTCAGCTCATTCAATGCAAGGACCCAGAGGCAGTGAAACTAAACTACTTGGTTGGATTTCCTGTTTTCTACAATGTCACAGAATGCAAATGGAGTCTAGGAGAGCTATCCTTAGTGCTGTGGTTGTAAGAATCTTGGCTTGCAACTTTTAAATATCTCACATGTCACTTAAAGCAAACTGTTCATCCTGATGTTGCTGACATGCATTACAGCTTCTACAGGTGCAGAATGAATTTTCAGTAGTCAATGTTATGCTGTCTTCATTGCAAAACACTGAGATAATGGACTTTTTTCTTATTATCAAACCCAACTGCTTTCTCTTATTCAATATATATTAACAGATTAAGTCACTATTTTTTTCCCCCCAAGATTTTACATGTCAGTTATGCCAAAGAAACATGTAGTTACATTTTCTTTTAATTTTTATTCAATAAATACAATGTGAAAAAATATTTTAGATAATTGCTTAGGTAATTTTCACATTAATTGGGAGGAACTACATTTACAACTTTGCAGCAGGCAGCCAGTCATTTTATTTAAATTACTCTAGAACAAACCAGAACTACTATTACCTAGCAACACTTATCACAAGTTTATTGTGATGTTGAATTCTTGTTATTGAAAGAATAACAGGGGGTAAATGTTTGAACACTGAAGTTTCCAAACAGGGATTTTAAGACTTGCAATTACATCTTTTCACTCAAAGAACTAAGAACTTCTTAGGTATCGAAAATGAAGATAGCATTCTGACTGGTACTTCCAAAAACTCACTTTTTAAGTGTTTATTAAAACTGGAATCTTAAATCTACCTATCTCTATTTGTTATATACCAATGTTTAGTTAATTTTCTTATTAAATAAAGTACTAGAATAATCTTTCAAAGATATTAAGTCAGCATATATTCTAGCCAAATAATCTAAAGAATTATAGTATGAAAACGTATACTCCACTGATTTTAGAATGTTTTCCATTGTAAGCATCAAATACTGAATCTCACATCTTGATGGAAATACTTTTAAGCTGCCTTCTTAACTGCTGGCTTTGTTAAGGTCATGTCCTTTCATTGCTCTCTCTTTTCTTCACGCTCACCATTTAATCATACATAATCATATTATCCTTGCCTTGGAATCCTTAATGTTTTGGCCCATGCGACACCTGCCAGATCATCTTGCATCATTAACCACACTTCCTTTTTTTTCAGCAGTTGATCCCAGACTTCACCATCCTCTCTCTGATCTCTTTTCCCCACAAACATTCTTGCTTTTCACATGCAGGAAAATCTCTCTCAATATCTGCAAACCTGTAGCCTCCTCTAAATCTGTACAGTTTTGCTTTTGCTGTGCTAGTAACAATTTACAGACCCTTAAAATTGTACTTTATTTGCCTTAGTATTCCTTCCTTCAAGTTACCCATGTTTTTCTTAAGCAATTTGTTTGTCATTTGTTTTATCTTTTTTTTTCCCTTCATTTGCTCTGTCTTCCTGTTTGATCTTCCTAAGTGATCTATATTAAATTATATGATACATGCTGTATGCTACTCAACTCACAGTTTGGACTTCAGATCTGGTCGTGGTTATTTACTTTGTTTTTTTGTAGTGATTTGCTTGATTACCTGATTACTTAATTTCTCACTCAACTTCATTTTTTTTTTTAAGAAATAAAAGAGCAGTAATTGTCTTTCCCAGACCTTTTTCTGTCTTTTGTTTTAGCCTGTAAGTCAAAGTTCTTTACCTTTCTCCAACTGCTTTTGCATGCTGTTTGACAAAATGGATCTTGAGTCTTAATTATCAAACAGCAAATACTCAACTGTGGATGTAACTTTATAAATAAGTCCTATAGACCTTACTACAAAATTCAGCAATGTCTAAAGGAACAAACTGCAACAGGAATCTGTAGTTCTTTACCCTTTCTAAACTTGAGTACAACACTGACCTTTGTCCTAAGTACTTCTTAGAATGGTATCTCTCTTATATTGCAATATTACAGGAGAGAGAATCTGTTACAGACTTGTTTATTCCATAAACAAAGAAGGAGAAGCATGCAGGACAGTGTTTAGGCAGCCTCATTCAAAATCCACTGAAATTAATGTTAATACTTCATTAACTTAATTTTAGGTCAAGATAATGAAGAGAGACAGAAAGTATCCTAAATACCCTGGAAAGAAAACAGAAATCTAGAGCTTATTTAACTTTGTTCATCGTGGCAAAAAGTTAGAAAGCCAAACATAATTTCTGAGATATATAATTAACATTAGTCATGATTATTACGTTAATGTCTAAGGACTAGCCAGGTGTAGGACCCATTGTATTACTCATTGTAAAAACACAACCCAATATCTTGTGCTTGTGTAGTAATTTAGAGCAGTCTCAGCCATCACCTGAAGCCACTTTAAGGCTAATTTGAGGCTCTTGAACCCTCTGTTCCCTACAATAGTGAACTGAGGTACAAAATGGTATTTTTTAATTTTTTTTTTTTTTTCTAATTTTTAACTCTCTTTTTTACTTTAAAGCTTTTTTTTTCAGGTGCTTTTTTTTTTTTTTTAGCTACTTCTTAAAGTAGATTTTCTATTAAAAGCACTGCTTTTATGTGCTCATTACTTTGAGGAGTGTCAGCTTCATGAAGAAAGCCAGGTTTCTGTGCATGGAGGAAGCTTGTGAGTCCAGCTTCTAATAATGGAACTCTGTTTCTAGACAACTGATCACCATCATGGCTTTTCTGCAGTCCCTGACTGACAGTTCCTGCTGATTTCTGAGCTTAGTGGTTGGCTGGAAGTTTTGTGTTTCAGAGACATAAAGTCTTACCTTCCCAGTACACAGCATCAGCCAACTCTCTGTGGGTCTATTGTATTTTAAACAAAGGGAGATTACTAGACCAGATAAGTGAAGGTCATCTCTTGCCTCAACACTGTGCAGCCAGTCTATGCAATGGAACAGACCTGAAATCTAGCTCCCAGTGGCACTCATTGGGACAGGATCTGTGACATCTGGGCACCCTGGTAGGCAATATCTCATTACTCTACATGACTGTAACTGCTGGATCACACGAGTCTTCAGCAGTTTCTGAAATAGAAAGCAGATGCTGTGATCCAGTAGCCATTGCCACTCACTGAGGGCTACTGAGCTCCAGCAGGCTATGACAGCTACCAGATAATCAATCATCACTTGTTTGTTGTCTTTCTCATGGAAAATTGCTTTTTCTATCCACCTCTTAATCCTTTTCTTCACAAGCTAGAAGTCTGCCAAGCTCCCACAGAATCAGTTACAGGAGCACAATTACCCAGTTATAATGTAGAATTTAAGTGCTGCATAATAAAACCATCTTTGATACATCTACTTTTTCCAAAAAAGTGATTTGTGCAATGTGTGTAACAGCCTTGGTCTGTTGTTCCTACACGTCACAAGAATCAAAAAACAAACATTTGTATGTTACAAGAAGAAATAAGAATAAACAAACAACCAAAAACCCAAACTCTACCTGCCCCACTATTTTAGCTAGTGAGTAAATACTCTTTTGAATGTCACAGAAGACCGAAAAGAATAAAGATTCCTTACTGCAGAGAGAATGCTAGGAATTGCATGAGGCTTTGTGTCTATCTTGTGCATGGGGAGGAATAAAATAGTGCTGTATCAAGGTGCTTTTTAACATAAGATTTTAATCTTAGCATTAATTTTTAAGATACTTTTTCCTAAAAGTTTGCCCAGTGAAAGTCCCAAGAGCAAAATTTTCCTTTCCTCTTGCTTCCTTCAAAACAACTACACTTATTTCAGGCTTTAAAAAAACCCAAAACAAACCCCAAACCATAACAGAACTGCACATCATAACCAAAACTATTTTAGAAAAGATACTACTGCTGGGGATCAACTTCAACAATGTTTTTATTTTAGTATTTCATACATTTTACAACAGGCAGTTGTTTGTGGAGTCTGTTTGTGTATCAGAAAGACTAACATTCCTTAAAGCTATCCCATTTCCATTGTCTCTTATTTTTGTATTCCTACTATTACACCTTAAGTGCAACTGCTATTCTGTTGTGATTATAATCATTAGGCAAAATATGACTATACCAAGTATATTTTATGAAGTCAAGGGGGTAGGATGAAGACATGCATCCAAAGGAATACAAAGTAGTAACTTAAAATTAACCAACTTGGAAAGTTTATTTTTTGCAGTCTGAAGAGAGTAAGCCCGAGGCACACATTTTTAATTTATAAAATTCATTGTGGCAGAAAGACCTCCAACATGATTTCTCTCCTGACACCAAGTAATCTCCAGGTGCTCAACTCCCTTCAAACTACAACTCTAAAGTTGCCTGTGTGCCATGCGCCCCGGGCTTGGAAATAGCTGAGTAAATTTGGCATCCTCTAGAGGTAAGCTAGCACATCAAGTTACCTACAAGGTTTCACTTATTAATTATGCCTGACTTGTCTTTCCTCAATTGCTTCCTGCAGCCTTCTCTTCAGTTCTCCAAAGCTGATGTATTTGCCTAAGGTGGTGTTTTTCAATATATATTTTAACCAGGGGGGAAAAAAAAAGTAATTTAGGAATCAGTCCCTGGTTTCTAAAATTCTTAAAAGGCAAGGGTGATGTCTCCGTTTAAGGCTCAGGGCAACCCCCCCACGGAGCAGAATTAGTTTCACCCCTCTTCCCCCTCCCCTCTTCCCTCCCAGGGGAGGAAGAAAGGCCTCACACAAAGTTGGAAAATTAAGATCACAACTTTTAACAGGGAGTAACAAAAGGGATATCAAAGGAAGGAAAATATACAGAGGTAACAAGGGGAGGTATATACACAAATATAGACAACCCCGGTCCTCAGATGTCGTTGGATTCCTCCCGAGCCACGTGGAGTTGTAGCAGCCACAGAGCCATCCGCAGCCAGCAGCAATCCCAGCGAGGAGGGGGCAAGCAGAACTTCCTGTGTCCTTTTATAGAGCGTGGCAGGAAGGAGAGTGGAATAGTCACTCCACCTGTCCCTCCCCTTCCCCAAACCTTAAACCACAACAGGTGAGAAATGTTATAGAAATGTTATAGTGCTATTTCTGCCTATAAATAGGGAGGAGAATGGCAAAAGTAGTCTCCCATGCCACAGAGTTGTCTTTTACATATTTCATGTACATTGATGTACAACAAAGATTTGATCTGTTGCCCTTTGCCAGTAGATGTGGGCATGGGAAGGGCTTCTGTAGAACTGCACAGAAAGTTTCCCAGTTCAGTGGTTAAGGTATCAAATAAAGATGCTCTGGTTGCACACAGCAGAAATCCAGGTTCAGACTGAAGCTCTGTTAAATGCCAAATCATGTTAAAATTAAAACATATGCATACTCCTTCCCAGTAAAATAAACTGGGACATTATTATGTGGATGAACTGGGTGTTCATTGAATGATCCTGCTTAGTAAGGTGCTGAGAACCCTCAAATACCACTACTTTTGACAGATCAGCTCATCTGATTCACACTGCTAAAGCATGCCAGCATCTATAACCAGCAGCATACAATTTATATTTTCAGCATTATGTATCTGGTGCATTTGGCTTTGAACTGATGAGATGTCACTCATATCAGCAGCTGACTGCTAACCAGGGCTGCAGGATTAGGTCTAGAAGGAACCAGACCACTTTGCTATGCAAATACTCACTTAACAAGAGGCCACAGACAGCACCAATAAGAAAGACTATACAAAATGAATCTCTGGTTGGATGGTGACTAGGGAAAAAAAATATAAAAGTTGATTAAATCTGCAGTGAATTTTTAGTTTCTCTTTCTGTCCTCTTTTCTAGTAACATTTTTTAAGCTAAAAAATTGTTAAAAGTATAATTACAAAACAAGTTTTCACATTTACCATACTTAAATGCAGAAAATACTCTCTAGTAGATTAGAATAAACATGTTCCTGATTTGGCATAATTGTCTACAGTAGATTTAAACTAGTGTCTAATTGACAGTAACTTGAACAGCTTCATTGTGCTGCAACTGCAGATCTTGAAAGCAGTCAACTGCAGTGGGCACTTTTTGTCTGAGTTTCCAAGGATATGGTGACATCAGCACTTAGATTGAGACCTACACATCCTCCAAAATTTATACTTGGCAAATTTGCTGACCAAACATATCCTAGCTCTTAAACCCAAATGCCAGTTTCATTTTTTGAGCTGGGGAATTTAGATAAAGTAGAAAATATGAAACCTAGCTTACAAGAACTTTGTAAGTAGCAATTTCTTTTCTCTCCCTCCCTGGGCAGCCTGTTCCAGTGCCTGACCACTCTTTCAGTAAAGAACTTCTTCCTAATGTCCAATCTAAACCTCCCCTGGCACAACTTGAGGCCATTACCTCTTGTCCTGTCATTAGTTATTTGGGAGAAGAGACCAACACCAGCCTCACCACAACCTCCTTTTAGGTAGTTGTAGGTGCACCTTGATAGTATGCACAGACGTATCTGGGAAATAGGACTCTAAGCTGGAAAAATTAACAAGGGCTACATGATGCAATAAAAATAGGAAGAGAAGAACATCTGGGTTTGGTATTCTTTCAAATGAGTCTGTGTCCACAGTAAACTGTTGGGATAGACAAGCTTCTCCTTTAAAACCACTATTAATCCCCATTTTGTAATGAGTTGTGCTTGAAGTAAAATTGTTTGAATTAACATGAATTCATCCCTGGCCCTTCTCCCACATTTCTGACCCTTAACAATAGTGAGCCCTGGAGAGAATTTTCATAGAATCATAGAATGGCTTAGGTTGGAAGGGACCCTAGAGATCATCTAGTCCAACCTCCCTGCAATGGACAGGGATGCCTCTCAACTAGACCAGGTTGCCCAAGGCCTCATCCAACCTGCCCTTGAACACCACCAGGGAGGGGACATCCACAACCTCTCTGGGCAAATTTTGTGTAAGTATCTTTCCTTTCTAGAACATCCAATATTTAAGTTGGAGGGGAAGCAGTATTATGTAATGGCAACTTTATGAAAGCAAAGTTATTTTTGCATTATAACAACTAGGTATGCTTCTATAATTTCTGCAGTGACAGCATTAGTTGGAGGAATGGAACACTTGAGATGTGTAAAATTTTCCCCAAGAAAAACATGCATACATATAACAAAAGCAAAAACCAAAGAGATTTGTATAATTAGTTTTTAAAAATCATTACTGAGCAAAACTGAGTTTTCTCCTTTACACACACTGGTTTTACAAATCATTTTTAAGTAGGTGTATGTGGGAATAAAATAAGGTTGCATTTGTCCGTATATGCCTACCAGTAGCAGGAAATTATTAAGTTTAACTGTCCTGCTAATTATCTGCAAAACTCTCACATTTGAAGTACAAATTCCCCCAAGTACAAATTCTGGGGTTTAGGCCAATTATAGACTCATTAGCATTTGTCCTCAGTCTAATAAAATTAAGGTGAAAAAAGTAAGAGTCAAAGAAAACAGTAAAAATAGACAAGTTTCTCAGCTTTCTCTGTCAAATTATTAATAATTCTCTGCATTCGCCTTCCCTTCCTCCCTGTCTCTCTCTTCAATAAATCTGGTAACTGGTGGTTATTTCTGGGGGAAATTAGCAACAAAATTACCTAGACCTCATGCACTAACAGCAAAATGAATACTATGTAATTACCATTATTTCCAACAGAATGGCTGAAAAATTTTCTAAAGTTTCTGATAAAAAAATCGAGAACTTTCCAGTATATATGCAACTGCAAGGAGGAGGTGATAAAGGAAGCATTTGATGAAAAATAGAGACTATAAAGAGCTACAGCACAGCCAAAAGTTTAGCTTAATGGTAGTATTTTAGATCAATTTTTATTTTACTTCAGTTGTTTTGTCATTTTGCAGCAATTATGGGCCTGTTCAGAAGTACCTGTCTTATTTGCTTAAGCCAACAGACTAGCTGCCTGTAGACAGCATTTGGTAAGAATGATGTTTCAATTCTTCTGACCCAGTAGCAAGTAGGTTTCCTACTTGTATCTAAGTAATATGTGTACACCTTGGTGCTTTTGAATTAAAAAATTCAAATTATTATAAATTGGTATTTTATAAATACCTAATCTTTGGTTACTTGAGAACTACAGAGAGTTGTGCTAACTTCAGCATTTTTATTAATCAAGAATATTATACAGTGTGTAGATATGATATGATATGATATGATATGATATGATATGATATGATATTATATTATA
The DNA here is from genome assembly GCA_013401335.1 of Brachypteracias leptosomus. Taxonomy (NCBI): domain Eukaryota; kingdom Metazoa; phylum Chordata; class Aves; order Coraciiformes; family Brachypteraciidae; genus Brachypteracias; species Brachypteracias leptosomus. The sequence goes on along the minus strand of VYZX01031062.1, from coordinate 29,402 downwards.
TTATACAGTGTGTGCTACATATGGACACAGTTTATTAAATGGGGTGACACCTAGAATCATATAGAAAAGAAATTAAATTTATATATAATTTGTTTTCTAACATAGCTTGTTCTACCAAGCCAATTTTTTATATGCTACTTTTTTTTTTTAACTCCTCACTTCTGTTTTTTCCTTTATCCATGAATAAACATACATAGATGTAATACTGGATTCGATCACTACACTGTCATTTAACCCTATGTTTGTGAAGGTGATTTGTCAAAGACTGTGTATAAGTGTCTGTAAGCATGGGAGGGGAGAGAGTTAGTAAAGATCAAACGTCTAGTTTTTGTTAGCCTATTTTATATTTCCTAAATTCTTTCAGCTTTAGCCTGCATTCAGTCGCTTTTGCAACTTTCTGTCTGGGCTAGTCATATAGACGACTATACTCATGTAAGCAGACCTGCACTAGCTTTTAACTGTCACTAACAGAAAAGTATCCACAAAGCCTGACATAGGTTAGTGGTAGAACATCTACCCAGTTTCTCTAGTAAGTTTTAACTTCTGTGCTGATCTCTGTGTTGCTACAGCTAGATATGCTATAATCATTCCTATGAATGTTACACAGAAATATAAAATTCAATCCCATGTACTTCTGCAGAGCATCGTTTGACAATCTTGCAGGTGCGTGTGTGTTCTGGCCACTGAAATGACACAAGAATTATTGCCCATTATTCTCAATTCCTCTTAAAAATGGGCAGAACAATCTCAACTTCAGTAGAATTGCATTGAGTCAACACCTTTTAAGGGAGTTGATGTCTCATTAAAAATTGATAATATTGAAAGGTCTAGTGAATAAAGCACTGATTTTCAAAGGTGGCATATAGCTCTGTTGTACATAAGAGAATCCAAATTGAACTATTTTCACATAGTTTTATTTCAGTTTTTCAATACAAAATAACACCTTAATTTCCTTGGCAAGTAAAATACATTTAAAATTTAGGCCTACTAAAAGAAAAGTTAATTTTAAGGGATTTTTGATGCTCAAAAACTTTTATTTGCATGACAGTTCCCTCTATACTTCCATGGTACAAAATCTCAGGTTTCTAAGGAGAAAATCACCCATAGATTTGCAAAACCAAGACCTGTAGCAGTACCTTATCTTTGCCTCAACCTGGTTATGAAAAAAAAGAAAATAGAAGAGAGCTACAGTTAAAAAAAATGAAAACAAAACTCAACATGGCAGCTCAGTAGCTGACAACACAGTGTGCAAATAACTGATCTGCTTTACAAAGGTTTGCAAAACAAGATATACCTCAGCTGGTTTGGTAACTCTATTTCTATCTTTAAAAACACAATAAGGTTCATATTTTGCTCATGTACTGGAAATAAATATCATTAAAACCACGATTTTATACCTTTCTCCATTTGGAATCAAAGGTAGGAGGTTTTGTATCATGACATTTTCACTAACCCTTAAAAATAAGCAAAAGTTAGCTGCTAATGAGTTCTAGATGCAGAATGACTTTAGTACTTCCTGAGTCAGGATCTTTTGTGAGCGACAGCAGTATATGATTTTCAGTAGTGTTTCCTTAAATACTGTGTTGACTGAATCATTCACTCTTAAATCACTCTGTCTGAGGATGATTCTGCACTTGTTCATCTTTTTAAGGCTACTGAATCCAAGTCATTACTGACAAAGTCTATAGGGATAGGTATATACTTATGAACAGAGAGACAAGAATAAAATAATGCATGGGCAAATTGCTGCGGATGAAATAAGATCTCCCATAGTTTGAGGCCATTCTTAGCTGAATTTAAATTCAGTCATTTAAAGGAAACAAATATTCGTATTTTATATCTTTTTTTCCAGATCCAGTAGAACTGAAATACTGTAAAGGAACAGTTTCTGCTTGTAGGATGTCTATAAGTGAGCACTTCTCTTTCCTGAACATTCAGGAAAGTTAATCGGAATGGCAAATGTGGTTAGTTTAATGGCATTAACCTCTTATTTGGAAATGTAGGGAGTTAATGAAGATAAGTTAAAGCCACTTTAATCTTAAATCAGTGACCACTGAAAGATTTAGTGCAGATAACAAATCAATTTTAAATTCACACCCCATCTTAATTTTAATCGATTTTTCTGAGTGTCCCTTAAGATAGCAATGGTGTTATAAATCCTAGTAGAGAACCTGATCTTCTGATATTTTCACCTTATAATGGCATAAGAGGTTCAGGCAAAATCTTGATGAATATTATTTGGACTGAGATCTGAGTGTAAAGCTTTTGAGGGTCAAATCTCCCAACTCTGTTTGAAAACAAAACAAAACAAAATAAGACTTTTTAATGCTATAAGAGATAAATTGAAAGCATCTGAACATATAGGCTTTTTTTTTTCTAATTAGGATCTGCTTTCTTTTAGCCCCATAAAAAATAAATAGTAGCCTTTTTAAGAGAGGTCCTGAATGCAATGCTTCCTTTGTTTATGGTAATTATTTCAAATAAAAGTAACTGTCCTCATTATGATTTCTTCTTTTCCCTCCTTTTGAAAGATGGATATTTCAATTAGCTACTTTCACACAGCAATAAATACTAAATACTGTTTTCACATGGGACACAGGCTTTTACTTACTGGCTTAGGAGCTTGGAAATGTGAACAGGTAAGCTACTAAATAACTTGCAGATGTAATTAAAATGTATTTTTCTTCCCTAGTTTTGTAAGTATGCTGTAATTCGTTTATTTAAACATATGAATGAGAGACTCAGGTATATGTATATCTAGTTTAGGGTGTGATACAGAACACATAATATTAAATTCAGATATTTACATGCCCTGACTAGATTTCCATTTATTTAACAGCAGAAAACATAAACAAAAATATTGTCTCTACATTATAATTGAAAATTAATACATTTGGTCATTTGATCTTCTTTGGTCAAAAAGAAAGCATGGAAATCTTTAAAGAAAATTCAATCCAGCCTTTACAAACTGTGTTAGTTAAAGACAAAAGAGGAGTGACTAATTTAGCAAAATTTTATCTCTTAAAGAATATGTTTTTAATACAAAACAACATAATCATTTATAATTATTAAACAAAAATACTAATTTATCAAAGCACAAATTTATATCATTATTGCTGAATACTTTTATGAAGAATCAGAGAAAACATGATAATAAAACACTTTGAATCCAGTGAAGAATTCCTAATGGAATAAATCTCGAAAATAGAAATGCTTTGCCTGAATCTAAGATGGATTTGAGTCATTATTGTTCCAACAGCAGGAGAATGTAAGAATGAGGAATTATTCAGGCTTGAATAAATGGTGTTTGCTGATGATGATCTTTTTTGATTCTGGTCTTTATGAACACTTCAACAGAAAATCCTTCAATGATTTGTATTACTTTAGTTTTACTTTACTAGAAGGGTGAAGGTCTCCAAACATTGAAGTAGTGGATAATAAAAAAGTGATTTCTATAACCACAGTATGTTCAGAAGTAGCTGTAATCATTATGAATTCATAGTCTCTGTGTTCCAAGTGTATGAATTTTATGTAGCAGAACTGTATTCATCTGAATGGTATATAATCAGCTTTACTATCCCCCATAAAATTTGTATGAAACCTTAATGTTTTTTTAAAAAGTAAAAGAATACGTGAGTACTCTGCAAGTTTTGCAAAACTACTTTTGCATAAGACTCAGAAAGACTAGAGGACCCTTCTAGCTTTGAGCCCAGAAAATGTATAAAATATAAGGTGTATTTGGAGACTTAAGAGGGAAAGGACAAGAAAGCTTTTGTTTGTTCCTTCCTCTAGACTCACTAAGGTTGTATGCATCAGTAGGTAACCAGACAGAATAAGTCTAAACCAGTGAATGGTAAGTAAACATATTTACACAATGTTTGTTGGATTTATTCCAGCACCTGAGGCACTGATTATGTTGAGTGCTCCCATACATGGTCCAGCATGTAGTCTAGGTTGCATTGTTCCCTATTCTCCACTGGTCCTCTCCCATTGCCTTGTAGAAAGCCAATTTCCATTTTGCCTTGTTGATTTTGTTTTTGGTGGGGTTTTTTTGGAAGTAGAAGAATATGAGACAATCTGGATACAAGTTTTCGTACCAAAGACGTCCAGGGATCTGGATCATTAAAGATTAAAATAGTGTAATAGGGAAGAAGGGCCTAGAAAATTATCTTATGGAAGGATTAGTCAGACCAGTTACCAGGAAGCATGAATAAAACATCCAAAATGTAACTAAGATATTCTGGATCAAACTTAGCTACACAATTATTCATAAAGAAATGTCTCCCAGAAAAGCTGTCTTATGATGCCTTTTGCACAGAGATTTACAAACTGGTCAGTTCATTCAGCTAGTCTTAGCCTGCAGCAAGTTGCTTTTTCTTCTGCTTAATGTCTAATCTTGAGGATTATTATTAACAATATTATTTTTTAGATGCATCTGGATTTGTTCAGGATTATGTCTTAAACTGTTATAAAAATTTGAAGTTAGGTTTTGTATTTTGATATCTGGAGTGCGTCTTTTAGCCTATCACAACCAAAAACTACTGACACTACTCTTTCAGTGAAGTCCACTCAAACACTATTTCAGCTGCCTGTAAAAATGAGATTCCATTGGTAGTCCTGGAAAAAGACTACCAAGATTACTAACCCCACTGAAGTCAAACAATTGGGTCACATGGAAAGAGTGAAGGGGTTGTTTTTCTGCCTTCTTCCACTTTTTTCTTTAATAGCAATGAAATTCTGCTCCTTTAAATATTAGGACAGTATACAGAGGCAAATATCTGTCCCTCTTTTGTGGACAACACCTGCTATGTAAACCAGGTGTTGTGAATTTCTCCCTAGAGAGATTTATTCCACTGAATAAGAAAAGGGTACAAACTTCTAAGCATTCTAGTGTTAGGCAGTCTAATATCCACCACAGTTCATTCAATGCAGGGCAAAACTGAGGAAAACCTAATGAAAATTGTAGTAAACAAAACTCAGATCTTGCTATGAATATCACCATTTCACTCTGTGACAGCTTTGACACTTTAGAATTGGAATGTTCACCCACTGCAAAGCCATTTTCTGAGTAACAAAACCAATATCTGGCCTTTTCCCATCGGGAAGGGAATAGAAATTGGTTTCTCTGCTTTAGCTTATCCCATTGGATTAGTGCCCTGCATACCTCATTGGAAATAGTTAACTCTTTCAGGCAAATCTCTGTTAATATACTGGCCAGGGATTCAAAGAGTTTTCTATACATTTCTTACTCCTTCTTCACACTGTACGAAATGAGCCCATATATCAAACTCTTCTTAAATATTTGTTTGGCTCAGAGGTGATTATAGTCATGACAAAAGTTGGAAGTCTTCTGGAATTTGGTACTTATGCCATCTGCCTCATGTAAAGTAAGAACTCATGAAGCAGTAAGTATATCAACAAGCCAATTCTGGGTAAATATTCAGAGGAGGCAGTTAAAATGATATGACTGTATTTCACTCACTGATTTTGAGTGAAGTAACAGGCATTTTTAAGATGTGGATAGCTGGATGGTGTCCGTATTGTCCATAGAGCTTTTATTGCTTGAATTGAGAATCCAGTGTCTTCTGCTAGACTGGAATGTTATGATAAACAAACAATATCTTCACAGTGGTTTGGTTCCAAACTTGACTGAAGAACTGAAACAGATGAAAGTTAATCAATAAAAAAATTCAGCCATGTGAATCACAACATCAATTGGTATATAACTGTATGTTAATTATAATATAAGGGATAGAATGACAAAAAACAAGCTCATAGGAATTACTTACAGTACCAGTTGTTGAAAATTTAAAACAAAATAAGAGATATTTATGATAATCACACCTATCAAAAGATAGCAAGTCAAAAACTTTTTCTAAAGACTGGCAGAGATGAGTGTAGTTTCAGACTTCAGAATAGTCTGTGCACATCAAAGGTGATATATTCCAGAAAACTAATTTTGAAATTTTTTAATATCTATGAGATGGTGATCTTTAAAATCTGGATTTTCATTTTGTCAACTCAAGCAGCCAAACTTTTTTTTTTTTTTTTTTTGTCTCCTTGGTCATTTATATATTAACTGATACAGTTCACATGAAGTATTAAGACTTTACACAGTTCATGCAAGAGAGGTCTGGAATTCTGCAACAGCATTAGTTGAATGCTGAAGCTGTCTTAACAGGTGTAGGCAGCTGTGTGAAATGCTCATTAGGTCATGTATTGTCCTTCTGAAGCAATTCTAAACGTATTACTAAAATGAAAATATAAAATCATTACCTTTTATTTGTATAGCAACTAACATCTGATGGGACTTAGACTCATACAGTGATGTACCTACACAACTAACTTGGAAATAAGTGATATGAATAGTAGAAATTTCCAGTTTCTGTGTGCAGATAAGAGAGAAAAAGGCAGTTGCTAATTCAGTATAAAGTTCCATTTTGATTTGGAATCCCCATATCTCAAGTTTTTATTTATTTGCCTGTTCATTTAGAGGTTTTGTTTTATTTTTATTTGCCATTACACAGCTTCTGGGTTGGACCAAATTCCTGTCCAGATCATAAACTAGATTCCTGGGGGAGGACTCCTGCATGTCTAGGAGCCTACATGTCAACCCACTAACTGATTTTATCTTGCAGTACCCTCACAGAGCATTTCATCCTTTCCGATCTGTTGATACAATCTACTTATGCTATGGTTTTACATGTGAGGATAGAACATTTCAGTGTTTGGGGGATTAATCTGGGATTTGGGAAACGAGCATTCAGCTTGTTCCTCTGTTCTATTAACTTTGAAGCAAAGCAGTTGGTCCTCCTGTGGCCCAGGGGACTGAAGTAATAAGTTGGAGACTACACTCCCATCTTTCCATATTTAAGTGCATAAAAGAAAGAGGTTATTATATAGTTATGATAATTTGGCATCAAATAGTAACAATCAGATATTTCAGAAGAATTTGTTGATTGCCTATAAATTTTTCCTTCTTATAAGGGAGGATACAGACTTCCCTTGTAATGATTACCTTCTCCTCTCCTTTTTCCTCTGGTGGCAATATTAAGGAAAGTGGTTAAGGAAATCCAATGTGAAGAGACAAGATAAAATGGTGAGAAAAAAAAAAGTAATTTAGAAAAACAGAAAGCATTTTTGTTACTTATTGTAAAACTTAACCTAGAAAGGAAGACGGTTTTGAGAAGGCATGCTTTGCAACAGACTTCTTATGTCTTCTAGTATCTTAAGGGGTCTACAAGAAAGCTGGGGAGGGACTTTTTAGGATGTCGGGTAGTGGTAGGACTGGGGGGAATGGCTCAAAACTAGAGGTGGGGAGATTCAGATGAGACGTTAGGAAGAAGTTCTTCCCCATGAGGGTGGGGAGACACTGACACAGGTTGCCCAGAGAGGTGGTGGAAGCCCCATGCCTGGAAATTTTTAAGGCCAGGCTGGATGAGGCTGTGAGCAACCTGATCTAGTGGGAGGTGTCCCTGCCCATGGCAGGGGGCTTGGAACTAGACGATCTTTAAGGTCCCTTCCAACCCTGACAATTCTATGATTCTATGTTTTTGGAGCAATCTAGTGATTCAAAAATATTATACATTACCCACTAATTCAGATTTCCTTCTGTTTGGGTAGAATTCACACATGAATTTGCAGGTGCAAGAAAGAAAGCTTTTCCGAGAAAAGACAATGGAAATCATATCGCAGGCTGACTTTTCTCTACAAACAAACTTATTTCTTTAACAGAGAAGAACAAGGCATAAAATGCCACTTGTGTTTCTGTGTTGTTGAATCACTTTATGATTGAGAAACTTAACATAGCATATAACTCCTGTATAATACTTTTGCTTTCTGTGTTTCAGATACTATTCAGGTAGTGCCACTTTATTACTTTTATTTAAAAGCTTGTTACTAGAATTTATGGCAGATTAGATACTAGTCACGAAAAATAAATATCTAGGCACCATCACCAAAGACTGTTGCATTAGTCCTGCTGTCAGATTAAGGTGTTCAGCTCTCTAATAAAACTGAAAAGAATGAAAAGTGACCTGACAGAACTCTGAAATGCAGCTACACATTTTGTGTGCTGCTAAAAGTTGTAAAACTTGAATTCTATCAGCAGTGTAGCAGCCTGAAAGCTATTATCACTGTTCTTGTGTGAGTTCATTTTTTTCTAAATATTGCTAGATTCACCTGACTTGAAAATAAAATCTGCAAAACAATATTTCTTATTTTTATTCCATATGTCAGTTCAACAATTGCATCATTGGCATTTTCTGTACCAGAAGCTGAGCAACGACTCAAAGTCACATGTGAACAACACTGGGATCAATGTTGTTTAATACCTTCATTAATGATATTGAGAGTGGCATCTTCAGCACATTTGCTGATGACACCAAGCTGGGTGGTGCAGTGGATATGCCAGAGGGACAGGATGCCATCCAGAGGGACCTGGACAGGCTGGAGAGGTGGGCCCAGGTGAACCTCATGAGGTTCAACAAGGCCAAATACAGGGTCCTACACCTGGGCCACAGTGGTTTCAATATAGACTGGGAGAAGACACACTAGAGAGCAGCCCTGTGGAAAAAGACTTAGGGGTACTGGTGGATGAAAAGCTGGACATGAGCCACCAAAGCTCAGTTGCAGCCCAGAAGCCCAATCCCATCCTGGGCTGCATCAAAAGAAGTGTGTCCAGCAGATCAAGAGAGGTGATTCTGTCCCTCTACTCCGCCCTGCTGAGACTTCACCTGGAGTACTGTGTCCAGATCTGGAGCCCCCAACACAAAAATGAGGTGGGCCTCTTAGAACATGTCCAGAGGAGAGCCACGAAAATCATCAGAGAGCTGGAACACCTCTCCTATGAAGACAGGTTGAGAGAATTGGTCCTGTTCAGCCTGGAGAAGAGAAGGCTCCGGGGGAGACCTTATTGCAACCTTCCAGTACCTGAAAGTGGTCTACAAGAAGGCAGGTAAAGAACTATTCACAAGGGTTTGTAGGAACAGGACAAGGGGTAATGGTTTTAAGCTAGAAAAGGGTTGATTTAGGTTAGATATTAGAAAAAAGTTCTTTAATATGAGAGTGATTGAACACTGGAACAGGATGCCCGGAGAGGTGGTGGAGGCCCCATCCCTGGAGATGTTCAAGGTCAGGCTCGATGGGGCTCTGAGCAACCTGACTTAGTTAGAGATGTCCCTGCTTATTGTAGAGGGGTTGGACTAGATGACCTTTGGAGGTCCCTTCCAATCCAAACCATTCTATGATTCTATGAAATAGAGCACAATCTGGGACTACATATAGTTATATTTTTGCCAAGTAGATATTTCTGTACCTCATAGTAAAGTGACATATTTCACAAGAGCCTTTATCAAGCGCTCAATTTGCATATTAATATCCTGCACATCTAACACATACTTCTAGACAAGTCTGAATAATAATAATTTTTTAAAAGGCCATTTCCTACATGTATTTTTGAAAGCTTTAAATTACTTTAGAAGATAAAATACAGTAATGACAAATCTGATGTTGTATCAGCAAGTTTTCTTACTAGGAAAGACACTTAAAATTTCAAATCCCTTTCCTGCCTCTGCCTGCAGATGATGCATTTAGCTCTGTAGAGATTCATCCCTTTGACACGTGATCATCTGGTCCAATTTAAATTTGTCAGCCTTTGCTGCTCACTTAAGGCTACTCTCAATGAATGTTAGCCAAAGCTATGTTCTTCTTCAACATAGCTCTTAGAAATCCCAGGCATGCTGTTTCACGGAATCCATCAGGAGCACCAGTTGTGTCTGATTAATTCACTGCTTTTTTGGCAGTGCACAGATGTAAGAGAATAGAAAGATTTCCAGAGGTTACAAAAGTTCCAGTGGGTCTTTGGAAAGCAGGTGGGCTGTTTTATAAAAAGCCACAAGGAAACATTGCTGTTCAACTGCCCATGTTTATTGAACAAAGTCTGTATTTCTACTCAGTCATCTGGGTTCTGGCAGCTTTGACAAGATAATGCCTGTTAAACAAAGTTAGAGGTTCCCACTATATTTAAGTTTTCTAATTTATTATTTTATTATGGTAATCCAGAACATGTACTGCATTTGTGTCAGCCTTGACAGAGAACATGTTCATGTCCTAACATAATATATATAAGAATTGCCCAGGAGGTGAGCAGGACCTTCCTGGGTTATGGTAGCTCTCTCTCCCAAAGTTATTTCACTCCAGATCTGCCACACAACCAAACTACAGAAGTTCCTGTTATGTGAAGGTAGCTTTATTGTATGTTGAGTCATTTTAAAGGAGGAAAAAAAAAAAAGGAGGAAGCCTAAGATTTAAAAGCAATCAGTCTTGTTTGGTCAAGGTCAAAATACCATCCACTACATTGTGTACAGTTTGGTCACTGCAGCTGTAAGCAGTACACCGGTCAGCATTGTGAAGAGTAAATCTAGCTTGCAGTCAGAGTATGATTATATCGTCCGTGGTCAAGATGGAAACTATCTTGCAATCATGTAGTATAGGTGATGGTAGTAAAGTAGCTGAAAGGCCAAAGAAATCAGCACAAGCTGAAAAAAAAATCCTTGGGATCCTGAGAAGTGCTTGAGTAGCTTGTTCACACCAAGTTATGTGCTGTCATGTGCATACTGCTCCTGGTACGTAAGTCAGATAGCTTAAAACTAACTTGAGTATGTCTTTATATTTTCTATATTCAATTAATCAGTATGTTCTTTCCGAAAAAAAAATCCCCATACATTATGGATCCTGTGAAAATAAAATTGACTTTGTTCCATGTCTCTGTTTTCTTAGCACCAATAAATTACTAGCACAGCTAGTAAACATAAATAATGTTATCAATATGTCATTTCTGTAACACCTATGAAGAAAAGTTTTCAAATCACTATGTTTTCTCAGTCTGCTGAAGTATAGAATTAAGGAATGATTTGACAAAATAAAATAAGCTAGAGAACAAAAAAAAAAATCTGTTGGTTTGAGTTTACGGGATTTTCTTTAAAAAAAATTGTCATTCAGTATATTTCACTTTAAAATAAACAGAACCCATGTTTTATATGAGGAGATAGATCCAAAGACTAAATGAAAATAAGGTTTATGTGATCATATGTTCTTCCATTTATGCTGTTTATTATCTTCTAGCTTCCTCTAATATTTTTAAGATGTGCTGGCTGATTACAACCAAACCACAGAAAGATAAGAGGAAGAAGGGCATTAATTTTGTATTAGGTTTGTGTGAACAGACAAGGGGAAAAGGAAAGTCCCATGCTGCAGAAATGTGCACTTCAGGAGTTTCACCCTGATTAAATACCACACAATCCACACAGAGTTCATCCTTGAAACACAAATCCAGGGGGAAAAAATGTCCACATGGATGCAACTGCTCTCTTAACCACTTATTTAAATGTTTACTTGGCAGCCTTTTGCAGATCACAGATGCTTGTTGTGCAATATGGAGTCCCTTAAAATGATATCATTTTAAAAGATTACTCTTTAGAATAACCTGACTCTGATTTAACTTTCACAATTGCAGTTCTCTGTAGCATTTCATGTTTAACTGACTTTTTTTAATAGCACCATGTTCAGTAACAGATTGCAATGTGGATTACACTGCTACTCTGCAGCCAGTTAAACACTGATTAGCTCACAGCTGAAAGTTTTAAGTAAAACTTGCTCATTTCTTTATAGTGTCAGGTTTTAATTTCAAGAATAAATAAACTGCATGTTCTCAACCTAATTATTTGCTTTATTGTAAAATAACCTAATTGGTTTAGAGATACTAATGCATTGGTTAATTTAAATATTCCTTCATATATTGACTAAGAAGGCATTATTACTTCAGGAAAAAAGATTAGTGGAATGTGTATTTTAAATCCTAAAGGAGGTTTACTGGTGTTCCTAAGGTAACCAAACTTTATAAGCACCACCATGCCAAGCTAGGCAACCCACAGGATATCTATCATCCATGCTAGTAAGAAAAAATTGGAAAATTATTATATTCCTAGGATTTCAGAGGTCTGTTATTAATCATTGCTAACTTATATAGAAGCTTTCTTGTTTCTCATCTATGAACCTATGCCTACCTCTGTGATTAGTTTCTAGAAAAACAGTTTTATTGGGATATATTTATGAATGCAGGGATGCAAGGCTCTGAATTTACAAGTAAACAAGTAACATTGTACATGCATACTGACATGTAGTTTGAAAGGGTTTATCAAGTACATTCCATACTACTAGTAGAATGAAAGTTCAACATGACCTTAACTGTGATCAATTTTTTTTGACCTTAACTGTGATCCATTTTTTTTGACCAGTTAAAACTCTTGTCCCTTCTGCAAGCCTAGCTAGTTCAATATATATATACCAATTTTTCTTCTTGGGTTAAAAGTGTTGTATATATTTGTATATATACCTTCCCTTGTTACCTGTGTATATTTCCCTTCCTTTGATATCCCTTTTGTTACTCCCTGTTAAAAATTGTAATCTTAATTTTCCAACTTTGTGTGAGGCCTTTCTTCCTCCCCTGGGAGGGAAGAGGGGAGGGGGAAGTGGGGTGAAACAATTTCTGCTCCATGGGGGGTTGCCCTGAGCCTTAAACGGAGACAAAAAGATGTCAGTTATCTAAACACAACAGATTTGTGAGCTTTGAATACAATTACAGTAACAGAAATTTATTCATGTTGTCTTTTAAAGAAACATATATTTATGTTTACATTATATATTTCAACATATATGTAAGAAGATTCTACCTTCCTTCACAAAATCAGATAGTTTCCACTTCTCTACACTTCATCAACTACTCTTTCTGTGAAATCACAGCTGTGATTTTTTTTAAAAAGGGGGACACATTGCATGCTGAACACTAGTGAATTGCATCAATATGGGTATGAACCAAAGTTTTATTAAGCCCACAGAAACTGGAAATCTAAAGTCACGGTAAAAATCCTCAGCTGAGGTGTAGTCCATATCAACACGGATAACAATGGTCCCTAATACCTTCCCTAAATCCCTCCTTCTCACAACAATCCCACATTCTTTTTACTAAAACTGAAAATTGTCTGTCCTGGTCCTGACTGGGGGAGTGGGATGGGACTTGATTTTCCAAGAAATGTCAAAAAATAGCAGGGTAGTCAAGAGTGCATAATTATCCAACTTGTAGAGGCCATGACTACTTTTCTAACTATTTAGTACTCTCGCGTATGAAGAAAACTTCCATTGTTTTTTATTGTCTCCCATTATCCCACAAGTACCAAGACATACCTATTTAGTCATATATTATAGATCTGGAGGGTTGAAGGGCAGCCTGTGTTACAGCATTTCATGCCTATAGATCTTCAGGGTGTTCTATCAGGGTATTAACAGGAGATGAAATTATATATATTCTTCACAAAGACCCTTGTCCTGCAGACATTTGCATATCTGATTAACTTTACTCATTGAATTGATCAGTTGTGTGTACCTAACAACTTAGTTACACTGTTCCCAGAAGTGTAACTGCTGCATGAAAAAACATATCTCCAATCTCTTTAATCCAGCTAATTCCAGGCACGGAATGGAATGGAATGGAATGGAATGGAATGGAATGGAATGGAAT
>VYZX01031062.1:0-10773 GCA_013401335.1 Brachypteracias leptosomus | reverse complement strand
AAAAAAAAAAAAAAAAAGAAAGAAAACAAAATCCCTGTCAATATCCTACATTTAGGGAATGAAATTCAGACCAAAAGATTTTTCAGTTGTTTCATACAGTATTGTGAATTTACCCTTTGCTGCTTTCTGATATTCGACTAGACAAGCAACTCACCTAGTCCATAGCATATTATATTCCTATCAGAACTCCAAATAAAAAAACGTGAGGAAAACAATTTGGTTGCTTTCCGTGAAACACTGTCATCTCAATCTTTGGAAGTGACATTATCAGGTTAGTAGAGTGAGTGCTGACTCTACATAAAACAGAATTTGAGGAAACTAGAGGATTTGAAGAAGCTGGATGAAGAAGTAATGTATTAATGAAAATTCTTTAAACACCCACATGATGTAAGTTTATTGCAGTTCATAGGTCAACAATCTTTTTTATAACACCAAATATTTACTAAAATAATATCATGTTGATATCTTGGTTGGATTCATAAATTAAGGCAACATCTCTTTTCCCTTTCCCTCCTTCACCCTCTACCCTGACTTAACTCCATGTACCTTTATATTCTTGGGTGAAAAAAAAAAAAAAAGAGAAGAGGAAAATGTGCTACAGCCTAGGAGAGTTTCTACATTCCAAAGATTTTGTATCACTTATATACTCTTCAATCTTCCCTAACCATTTCCTATCATTTACTGAAAAGCAGTATAACGTTTTGGTGTGTTTTTCAAGACGTAAGACCTTTGATTAAATTTTGTTACATTCCTGATATAAACAAAACTGATTCAGTAATATGTGTTGTAGTAGATAGTAACCTTGAAAATGAACTTGAACCCCAAAAGTGATTTAGAACTTCTTTAACCTCTTGAAATGTTTACTCCCAAGAAGGAGAAACTTTCTGGCTTAGCCAATGGTTACAAAACTTTTTCTGAACGTGGACAATTTCTAACATTCAAAATTTCTTACAAATGACCATGCACTCATAAGAGAGATTATTGAAAGCATGTCAAAAGAATTGGACATAAGGAGCCTGTGGTGTTCCATCAATCAGAATTTGGGAATCATCAGTTTAAAATGAACAGTTTTTCACTTTCTTCCTTCAGGGTATTTTATTAAGAAAGAAAAAGTATGTTGACATGAGTGACTATGATCTTGTATTCTCATTGTGTTCATCCTCTGTTATGCATGCAGCACAGGAGAGCCCCGCTCCTGTCTGGGGAATAGGCACTCCATTAACACCAATGATTTGCAAGTAAAACTATTTGAGAAGACACCTCTGGGAGAACAAAATAAGAAGCCAAACCCTTGTTTTTAAAAGATAGAAGTTACTCCACTGTCATGAATATTGCCACAGTCTCCTAGGAAAAATAAATACTGCTTGGCCAGCAAGCAGGCAAAATTTGTGTCAGCTATTTGGTAAATAACATTTGATATGATAAAAAATTAAGGATTAACTCCTTCATGCTGCATAGTTAACACCAACATTTCCATTGAGCTTAAAATATTCAGCAATTTATATTGTTCTCCTGTAAAGGAGATCATCCACATGATCAGGAAATTACCACAAGTACTTTCAGCCTTGGAATGTTTATATGTATCAACACAAGGGGAAAAAAAAAGCAGAAATACAATCACTAAGTCTATGCAACATAAAAATGAGAGAAATTGTTGTGTGTGGTGGGTGCTGAATATATACAACTATGCAAAACCAAACCAAACCAAAACAAAAACCATCTGCTGATGAGAGCATATGAAACAATCAATAGGAAGTCATAGCTGAATAAAATAGAAAGGAGAAGCCAAGATACAGAAAAAGATAAAAACATTTAATCAATTACCATTCAATCAGCTGTTTCCAGAGTAATTTGCAAGCACTGGCTTAGATAACTGTTACATAACTCAGTAACTATTTGAATAGCAAAAATAGAATGGAAAAGCATCAGGAATCAATTAGTAAAAACAAATTAATATAAATTATACAAATTAGACAATTATGCATCAACCCAATTATCATAGCAAAAGAAATCTTGTGAACTGACAAGCATAAGAAGATAAAAGAAATATCTCTGTCTTCCACATTTCACCAAGAGGATAAAGTACATAACTGATTTCTGCTATTAAACTAGAACTCCATAGTTGCTAATTCATCAACTATATATTCATACAGTTCCAGTATATATTTATAACAAAATATTTTAAAATCTTAGGTGGACATATGGATAATTTTAAATAATGTTTCAAAGCAAAAAGGATTAAAAAACCAGGGTAATTTACATGTAATATTTCTCTATTAAAGAACTCCCCCCATCTTTCTTAGCAGCACTTTCACTAACATCACACCAAGGTGCACAGGCAGTAAGGCCCAGAATGTCAAAAATAATTTCTGAAACAGGATTAAATCTGTCCTTATTTAGATATGGCCAATTACTCAGTGCAAAAGTTTCTATCCAAGTTAATAATCTCAGGCTTTGTTATTGCCAATGGAAAGAAACTTCCATTTAGTGCTCCTTCAGCAAGTTTGAGGATGACACCAAACTGTGTGGAGCGGTTGATAAACTGGAGGGAGAGGATGTCATCCAAAGGCATCTCGACAGGTTTGAGAGGTGATCTCATGAAGTTCAACAAGGCCAAGTACACAGTCCTACACCTGAGTTGGGGCAATCCCTGGCACAAATACAGGCTGGCCGGAGTATGGATTGAGAGCAGCCCTGCAGAGAAAGACTTGGGAGTGCTGGTTGATGAAAAGCTCAACATGAGCCAGCAATGTGCAAGTGCATCCCAGAAAGCCAATCGTATCCTGGGCTGCATTCAAAAGACGTGTCCAGCAGGTTGAGGGAGGTGATTTTCCCCCTCTACTTCACTTTCATGAGATCCCACCTGGAGTACTGCACCCAACAGTGGAGTGTCCAATACAAGAGGGATATAGACCTGTTGGAGCAGGTCCAGAGGAGGGCCATGAAGATGGTCAATGAGAAGGAACACTTCTCCTACAAGGACAGGCTGAGAGAGTTGGGGTTGTTCAGCCTGGAGAAGAGAAGGCTCTGCGAAGACCTCATTGTGGCCTTTCAGTATCTGAAGGGGGCCTACAGGAAAGCTGGGGAGGGCTTTTTTACAAGTACTTGTAGGACAAGGGGTAATGGCTTTAAACTAGGACAAGGTAGATATAGATTAAAAATCAGGAATTTTTTCACACTGAGGGTGGTGAATTACCGGAACAGGTTACCCAAGGAGGTTGTTGATGCTCCAGCACGGGATGTGTTCAAGATCAGGTTTGATAGGCCTTTGGGCAACCTGATCTAGTTGAAGGTGTCCCTGCCCATGGTAGAGGAGTTGGAACTAGATGATCTTTAAAGTCCCTTTCAACTCAAACCATTTTATGATTCTATGATTCTAGGACAAGTTCATCTCATCGTAAAGGAAAGGTCCAAAATTCCAGGTAGAAATTTTGAGATTAGCTTAAGATTTTTATTAGAGAAACTAATTTCAGGACAGAGCCTTTCATTTATTTTCTAATCCCATCAATTACTAGCATGATGGAATTTCAGTGCAAGTCTTGAACTCCTAGCCATTACTAAAAGATCTACAATTAAGTCTCCAAAATCCTTCCAGGACACTCCATGTATGTGTAACTTAACTGCCTGGAAGTTATTGAGCTAGATATGCTCAGACAGCTGGTATTCCCTTTGCAACAGAGAGCACCTCAGTTGCACTTGGACCGCATTCCCTAGTGTGCTGTTTGCATGGAGGACCTATCTACTACTCTCTGCTCTTGAACTGACTCTCAAGACACAGTATAGACAAGTCTTGCAAGTTCTGCTTATCAGGACATTCGGCTTTAGACATATAAATGCAAAAGTTGTGCTTCTAACACCAAGCAGAATAGAAGAATAGCACTGGAAGCCAACTAAGCAATCTGGAAATGATTGTCTAGAAAAGTTGTCTAGACAAAAGAAGATTAAAAAAACCCACAGCAACAAAGCAAGAGGTGGAACAGAAAGGATAATATCAATGGTTAACAAACATCTTCCAAAGGCACAGGTAGCAGAATAGAAATCAATTTGTTTCTTCTGCTAATGCAAACTTGCAATGTATACCAAAATTTAACAACTGTTGGCCCCTTTAAAACCACTGTTAAAAACACATCCTTGCTTGTCCCAATCAAGTGGCCTGTGGTAAATAACCACAACAGTGTCACCTATATTAGCCTTCCCCTTGATTCTTATCCATAAGCTTTCAACACATTCTTCATCCCCACTTTAGGCAGAGCTTGATATATTCCAGTTGCTCCAACTCATCTAGCTGATTTGTCTTTCCTAAAGAGTACATAGCTGTCCATGGCAGCATTCCAGTCATGCTAGACATCCCACTATGTCTCCATAATTACAATGAGATCATGGACCTGTGATCACATTCAGACCTCTAGTTCTTCCCTTTTACTCCCCATGCTGCGTGCGTTGGAGTACTGGCACATCAGAGACTTAGTTGAGCAAGAAGGCTTCCTCAGAGGGGTGCAAGTGGAACCACCATAGTCTTACCCAACCTTGAGGCAAATGGCCTTCTGGCTCTCATCTTGGAAGGCAGCTAAGGAACATCTGTTGCTGTTTTGGTTGGCCTGGCTTATTCCCCAGTTGGATGGGATGCCATAAGCACTGCCATCCTGGAATGAGTTATATATACTGATACAGATATTATGTACTGTGTACTATGTAAAATTTATTGGACTACTATGTACTCTGTGTTGACCAGGATTATGTACTGAATTATGGTCCCATATTCCCAGCATTCGCAGTGTATCTGACTCACCTGAGCTGCAGTATTAAACATGAGATATGATTTTGTTCAGCCCAGTAAGCCTGACTAATTGCAGCGAAGTATCTCACCACTGGTTTTACAAACTGGTCCAACCTCAACAACAGGGAGGTATGCATCTCTAATTTGGACTCTTCTCCTATGTGAGAAGGGTAGCAGTACCCGACTGTGCTGGGTCGTGCAGACATAAGAGGAGGTGTCTCTTCAGATCTGTGATCACCCCTCCTGTTACACCTGGAACCTTCAGATCATTGCCAAGCCATTCACAAGGAATAAGATTTGTTTTTTAGGGTACAATCTGCTTTACAAATACCTGCTCTAAATTTATCCAGAAAACTGACAGCCAGGTGGATGCTTATATCTTGTGGATGAGTTACAGCTTTTGAGTAACCTATTCAGTCTCACTGAAAAAAGAACAGTTTCTGATGCACAGCAAAATATTCTGGATATTTCAAAAATTAAGAAACAGTAGTGTTACTTTCAAATCCAGTCCTCCTTTATTATCATGGATTGAGTGCACAAAAGTGAAATAATAGCCTAAAAACTTATGGAGATATAGGAAGAAAATTGTTACTGATATGAGAAGAAATTCTGATTCCAGCCTGTAAGAACTGTGGTCAGAAGGATGACGATCTATGGGGGAAAGGAGGAAGGAAGCCAAAAGTACATTAAAATAAAAAACTTACAGCATTTGTGATCTCTGTAAAGTTTATTACAAACAACTGCTCAAGTACAGGCCTTTTCATAGCACACAAAAGAGAAAAGGAACAAAAAATGCTGCCATTTCAGTCTGTAATTATTTTGAAACCTACTCAATTATATTGAATTGTCTACTGGGTCAACCTCTCTGGAAACTGCCCTCTCTGTACCCCTATGATGCTCTGTGTGTACACTGGATTTATTTTCAGACCAAGAATTATTTAAAAAGCTGAGTTGCAATGTTGGAATCACAGTTTTGATTGCCAGTGTAATTTCTACTTGCCTAAGCTGATATCACAGCTTTTGTGCTGCCCTTCACATCTGTGTCAAAGCAGTGAAAATCACAACAACAGAATGGTTTGCAGAGCCATACCTGGGCAGCTCACCAGCCGTTTTCTTCAATTGCCTAATAAGAGAAGCTACCAGCATGACTAAAATGAGCTGATCTGATACTACTGCTGCGGAGACCAGCTTCAAGGCAGGTAAAACTGCACTGGAAAAAGGATCTAAAGCCAAAAGGGCCGCCGAAAAGCTCTTTGGGGGGCTTTTTAGAGGCCGGGAAAAGCGGTTTTGAGCTTGGAGCTGGCAGCTTGTGGGTCAGCTGCTGAGCTGGCGTGGGCAGAACCAGCACCACCGGGTAAATCTAAAAGGAGCATTAACATGTGAAACTGTCATTTGCTGCGCAGACCAGCTTCAGGGCAGGTAAAACTGCACTGGGCAAGGGATCTAAAGCCAAAAGGGCAGTCAAAAAGCTCTTTTTGGAAGCTGGGAAAAAATGTTTTTGAGCCGAGGGCTGACAGCTTGTGGGCAGGGTGCTGAGCTGGTGTGGGCAGGGCCAGCCCCACACACCGCTGGTCGGGTGATAAGCAGCAAGGTGATAAGAAGGAGTAAACAGTGCTTGATTGTGTGTGTCCCGGGGGTACCGCGGCTGTTTGTAGATTGTTGGGCAGAGCAGGGAGCTTATACCAGTGCACAGGGCAACTTCACCCACCAGTGTGTCCATCTCCTGTGTGGTAAGTCTGCACTGGGGAGCCTGATATTGTGACCAAAAAGGTCGGCAAAGGGCTCCTCTTGGATTAGCTTGGCAGTTGGTACAGTCAGGGTGTGTGGGCAGGACGTGAGGTGCTGCAATCTACTCAGGGAGTAATGGTGGCTACTCTGAGGAGGAAGACTGTGCTCCCAGCACCCACCAAAATGGATGTTGGTATCCAGGCCACAGGCTGTGAAGATTGCCACAGCCTTTCACTCACAACAGGGGGCAACGCTGACTATAGCTGTGTGAGTAGGTTGATGACCTGCTCAGCCAGGTGGCACAGCCCCAAGATGAAGTGATGGAGCTCAGAGAAGAGGTGAGTAGGCTGAGAAACATCAGGGAGAATGAGAGAGAAATTGACCGCTTTCACAAACTGATCTCTACGAAATCAGAGCAGGAGGTATCTCTTAGTAGAACAGAGGATTACATACATACATACATATGCCGCGGAGACCAGCTTCAAGGCAGGTGAAACTGGACAGAGCAAGAGATCTAAAGCCAAAAGGGCTGTCGAAAAGCTCTTTCTGGGGCTTTTTAGAAGCTGGGAAAAGCAGTTTTTGAGCCGGGGCCTGGCAGCTTGTGGGTGGGGTGCTGAGCTGGCATGGGCAGAGCCAGCCCCACCCACCACTGATCAGGTGATAAGAAGCTTCTGGAAGGGGAGTGGCTACTGCCCCCAGCCTTCGGGGCAAGGGAACAGTGATTGTGTGAGCCCTGGGGGGTGCTGCGGCTGTCTGCGGTGAGCTATTAGTCTGGAGGCATGCAAAGGATTGGAGCCTTTGATAAATATTTTCATGCAGTATGGCCTACTTAGAGAATCTCAATCTGAATTCAATACTCCTATTCTGCTGGTAAAGAAGCCTCATTCTGAAGAGTATAAATGAGTACAAGATTTAAGACCAATAAATCAAGTAACAACATACACTCCACTGTGCCAAAATCTTATGCTCTGCTAGCTTTGGTACCTGAAACCAATGCTTATTTTATTGTTTTGGATTTGAAAGATGCTTTCTTTTGCATCCAGGTGGATGAACAAAGCCAAACAATCTTTGTCTTCGAATGAGACAATCCTGTGATGGGAAGAAAGGTCCAGCTGTGTTGGACTGTGCTCTCTCAAGGATTCACCACCAGCCCTACTCTGGTTACGTATTGGAGAAAGAAATGAAACAATGATGAGGTAACAATAACAATGTGACTCTGTTGCAATATGTGGATGATATATTGGTAGGAGCTGACACTGAAAAAAGATATCTGGAAGCAACAATTAGTCTGCTCAGTTACCATGGGTTAGCAGGATACAGAGTGTCCCAGAAAAAGGCCCTGGTAGCAAAAGAAGTTCAATATCTGGGCTTCAAAGTGTCAAAAGGACAAAAAGAACTCCAAACAGAAAGAAAAGAAGCCATATGTAGAACTGCAATGCCAAAACATAAGAGACAACTGTGGGGATTTGTGTAAATGGGACAGATTTTGTTGAATATGGATTCCAAATTTTAGACTGATAGGTAAACTGCAGTATGATGTTGTTAAGGGATAAGGAGACTTACTGGAGTGGACTCCAGAATGCCTAAAGAACTTTGATTAAACAAATACAAAACTAATGGAAGCTCCAGTCTTAGGCTTTCCCCATATGACAAAGCCGATCCAATTGTATGTGCATGAAAGATAACAAGTGACCTTAGGGGTGATGACACAAGTACTTGGCAGCTGGAAAAGATCAGTGGCTTACTTTTCCAAACAACTTGATAAAGTAAGAAAAAGGTAGCCTGCATGCCTTCAAGCTGTGGCAGCTATGGCTCTGCTAATCCAGGAGACACGAAACCAATGCATTACAGTATCAGTCTCACATGTAATAATGGGAATTTTAAACAATAAAGGATACCACTGGATTTCTCCAAGTCAACTGGCAAAATACTAGGCCATCTTAATGGATCAGGAAGATGTGACCCTGGGTGTGGTGGCTACCTTAAATTCAGTCACTCAATTGCCTATAGCTGAGCAAGAGCCTTTACAGCATGATTGCTCGGCCATTATTGAACAAGTTTATACCAGCAGACCAGATTTGTAGGATGAACCACTGAAAAATGTGGACCTGGAACTGTAAACAGATGGTAGCAGTTTTCTACAGAATGGAGAAAAAAGCAGTGGTAACTCTCTGGGAGGAAATAGAAGCTAATCCTTTATCTCACAACATCTCAGCGCAGAAGGTGGAAAACATTGCTTTTGTTAGAGTCCCTGAGATTGGGAAGGGAAAAAGAGATAATACTTATACTGACTCCAAATATGCTTTTGGGGTTATGCATGCTCATAGAGCTATTTGGAAAGACTTAACTCCCAGGGGAGCTATATAAAGTATCAGCAAGAGAACCAAAAATTATTCCATGTTGTATTAGAATCAAAGGAAGTAGCATTAATGCTCTGCAGAGCCCATGAGAAAGGACAGGGAGAAATAATTCAAGGAAATAGGAGCTCTGATTTAGCTGAAAAAAAGTAGCCTTACATGAATGTGTAATTGGAGCCCTGATACCAAGCAGAGAAAACAACATGAAACCTCCTCAGTACTCTGAAAAGGAAGAGTGATTGGCAGAAATGCTAACATGTTGAATACAGAAGGATGGTAAGTAACTCCAAATCAACTCTCACTACAGCTAAAATGATGGAAGTCCTCCTCAAGTTATATGAAGAATCACACATGAGAGTTGATGCTGTGATAAGCAGTGTTAAGGGCCAAAAATGCAATTAAGCGCAGAGATAACAGTAAGAAGATGCCAAACTTGTGCAAATAATTCCAAAATACGAAGAAAACCACCAACATGTGATGTAAAAAGAGGAATAGTTCCAGGGAACACTGCCAAATAGAGTTCTCTGGGTTGCCAAAGTGTAGATAGTATAAATATCTACTCATTTTAGTAGATGCCTTCTCAGGATGGCCAGAAGCTTTCCCTTGCAACATTAATAGGGCTAGAGAAGTGGTTAAAGTGTTATTGAAGGAAATAATCCCTAGATTTGGAATTCCTGAGGAGCAATCCTCAGATAACAGGCCTCATTTTGTCTCAGAAGTAGTTCAAGAAGTATCAAAATTTCTCTTCATTGAATGGAGACCACAGTCTACTGGGAAGATAGAAAGAATAAATTAGATGCTTAAAAGACAATTTTCAAAGTTATGTCAGGAAACTCAGCTTAAATAGGTAGATGCTTTACCAGTTGCCTTGATGAGAGCTAGAATTGCTCCTTAAGTTAGAAAAAGGAGTGAAATACAGTATGGGAAGCCATACCCAGCTAGAAGTCTAGAATCTCAAAGTGATCAAATGCATATTAAGGGAGTGAGAATGCTAAGAAATTATTTGCTATCCCTTTCATGTGTTTTAACACCTTTGCACAGTGCCCTGGGTTCAGTTTGGATAAGTTTAATGTTCACAAGCAGCTGGGAGGGGCCACAGCTGGAATAAGCAACTGACCCAGCCAATGGTCATGTCCACTATATAATGGGAGGGCCGGCCTGGAAAGCAGCATTATCGTTATTACTATTGTTTCTTCCCTCTTTGTGTTGTTCTATTAAACTGTCCTTATCTCAACCCACAGGGTTTCACCTTTTTCTCCTGATTCTCCTTCACATCCTGGGGCAGGGGGCAACAGGGGTGGGGGTGTTGGGAGGAGCAGTGGTCCAGCAGCTGCATGGTGTTTAGTTGCCAGCTGAAGTTAAACTACGACACAGAGGTACCTCAGTCAGAAAGGTCCTTTGCCCTGGGATTCGCTGGTATGTAACTTTCAACCTGGAGACTCAGTTGACATTTGTACCTGGAAAGATGAACCACTGAAAGAAAAGTGGAAGAGACCTTACATTATTCTGTTGAGGGAATCGGTTCTTGGATCCACTGCAGGTGAGTCGAATCAGCTCTGCCACTAGGAGCTAAGGACAAGTGGAGAGCCGTCTTGATGGGTCCATTAAAGACTATATAGTCATGCAATCATGTCATAAAATTAAGAGTTAGATTTTCTTTGTTCTTTTTCAGGTCATAGAGACAACTATGTTTTTCCAAAAGTGAGATCAGTTGGAAAATATTTGGGAGAACTTCACCAAAAGTATTGTAAATAATACTTCTTTTTGTCTAGCTGGGGGAGTTTCTCGGAAGAGGTCTTCACCTGGTGCTTGTTCAATGGGAAGACTAGTAGTTTCACTCCCTGATAGGAAGGATTTACAAACACAACAAAGTAAGATACAGAGATGTCTCACTGGATCTCACCATCTTCT
>VYZX01031061.1:0-70133 GCA_013401335.1 Brachypteracias leptosomus | reverse complement strand
CCAGGGTAAACCCACCACAAGTAAT
Organism: Brachypteracias leptosomus; assembly: GCA_013401335.1. Taxonomy (NCBI): domain Eukaryota; kingdom Metazoa; phylum Chordata; class Aves; order Coraciiformes; family Brachypteraciidae; genus Brachypteracias; species Brachypteracias leptosomus. The sequence goes on along the minus strand of VYZX01031061.1, from coordinate 70,108 downwards.
TTTGCAAACTGCAAGGCAGCAATCAGGGAGTAGCTGTTCAGTTAAAATTTAATTACCATTTTTATGAATCAGTTTCTGAGAAAGGCACTCAGTGCAAAAAGAATAAAAAAAACCAAAACAGAGAACAATAACATTTAAGTATTTCTACAGTTTCCTTCAAGCTTGTTAAGAGCTCAGTAGGGCTCTTGACTGTGCAGTGTGACCAGGTCAGAGATGGGTGACAGAGAAGATCAAAATCAGCGGGCTCTGTGCTCTGCACCTCATAGCTGGGCTCTCCTCCATGAGGAGAAGGAATCAAGTCCTTCCTATCATCCCCCACACCCAAGAATGCCTAATGACTAGCCTTCCCCAGTCATCCCTCTTGAGACACATTTCTCCTCTCATTACCAGTCCTTCCTCAGCTGGGACAGAGGATCCTCTTCACCTCCTTGCAGCTCTCACTCCCATCGCCTGCCTCCTCTCCTTGCCCTGGAACAAAACTTCTGTTCTGTGAGCACCCCAGCTTCCTTAGCTAAGTATCTGCTCTCCATTTATTCATCTCTGTAATTTTATTTGTCTAAAGAACTCTCCTATTCCCCCTCCCATGTGAGTCACTGAGCACTGGGAGCAGCCAGGCATCCCACCTTAGCCAGGCATGTCCTGCCCTCACAGCCCAGTCTGCGCTCAGGGGGGATCTTGTCCTCTTCACCACAGGCAGCGGCATGAGGGGAGGCAGAGCAGAGGCTGTGCTTGGACCATTCACTCTGCTTCCTACCTTCCTTATCCATACAGTGGGAATAATTCCAAGTACCTGTGGGGAAATACTGCGACATTTAATATGATTTGAGTGGAGAGTTGAGTTACATAGTCATGTATGTTTAGCATTTACTCATTACCATATTTAGGGGTGTACACTTCAATATTAATTTTGCCATTAATTAGGCAAAAGTCTTCACTCAGACACTATGGCCCCCAAGATTTATGTAAGAGCTGTTTGCTTTTGTTGGTTTAGCTGAAACAGGCCCATCTTATCTTCACAAGACTCCCTCCTCCAGCCGTTTGACAGGCCAGATTAGTGAATGTTCACCCCCAGAGATAGCACAAGAATCTCATAGTCACAAACATCTTAACATTTCTCCTGAAGCTCACTAAATTAGTTGGTATTCCTGTCTCTCCACAAGCTAGGCCATTATCCCACAGACTCAATGAGACCTTTGGGGAAAAAGGAGAAAGGAAAGGGAGAGTGGGGAAGAAGGAAAGGGGAGCTTGCAGGAGCTGGTAAAAGGGAGTTGTACAGTGAATAGCAGCAAACACAACTGTAGCCTTTCATCTCCAAACTCTTTCCCCAGATGAAAGCTTTGCCATCCATCACAATGGAAGAGGGGTCCTTGGGATGGCCAACAAGGGCCGCCACAGCAATGGCTCACAGTTCTACATCACCCTCCAGCCAGCTCTCTACCTGGACAAAAAATATGTAGCTTTTGGGTAGGTACACACAAGCTTGCCACCACTCCACCACTGCACTGTGTGGGAGGTCGCCCTGATCCTGCAGGACATTGTTGCCTTTGAGGAAGCATCCATGAGATCCCTATGGCAGCTGCCTCTAGCCGTGGGGACAACAGATAAGGTTGATTTGATGTACCTAATGCCAACCATCCCTCCTTTCTCTGTCCTGGCCTGGCTTGCTCAAGCTGGAAAACCCTATGGGAAAGCTGCCATGGATGAAGGCTGGGTCCTGATGGACAGTGAGGTGTTGAGCAAAGCCTCTGGGTTCTACTCTACCTTCATGAGCCCAAAGAAATTATTTTAGTGAATTCATGCTGGGAGTTTGTTCTCAGTAGGTTAATGTATAGAGCTGATCCTCTTAAGTTTTTTAGATTTTCAGGAATGTAATATGGAAGATTATTGCTCTGAGCAGTTTGCTTGATGTAAGAGAGTAAAGTATGTCTGTATTATCACAGAATCACGGAATCACAGAATGTCAGGGATTGGAAGGGATCTCAAAAGATCATCTAGTCCAATCCCCCTGCCGGAGCAGGATCACCTAGATGAGGTTACACAGGAACGCATCCAGGAGGGTTTTGAATATCTCCAGAGAAGGAGACTCCATAACCTACAGCAGCCCGTTCCAGTGTCTTGTTACCCTCACTGAGAAGAAGTTTCTTCTCATATTTAAGTGAAACCTCCTGTGTTCCAGTTTGTACCCGTTACCCCTTGTCTTATCATTGTTTGTCACCGAGAAGAGCCTGGCTCCATCTTCGTGACACTCCCCCTTTATATATTTATAAACATTAATGAGGTCTCCCCTTAGTCTCCTCTTTTGCAAGCTAAAGAGACCCAGCTCCCTCAGCCTTTCCTCATAAGGGAGATGCTCCACTCCCTTAATCATCTTTGTAGCCCTACGCTGGACTCTCTCCAGCAGTTCCCTGTCCTTCTTGAACTGAGGGGCCCAGAACTGGACACAATATTCGAGATGAGGTCTCACCAGGGCAGAGTAGAGGGGCAGGAGAACCTCTCTCGACCTACTAACCACCCCCCTTCTAATACACCCCAGGATGCCATTGGCCTTCTTGGCCACAAGGGCACAGTGCTGGCTCATGGTCATCCTGCTGTCCACCAGGACCCCCAGGTCCCTTTCCCCTACACTGCTCTCTAATAGGTCATTCCCCAATTTATACTGGAACCTGGGGTTGTTCCTGCCCAGATGCAGGACTCTGCACTTTCCCTTGTTATATTTCATTAAATTTTTCCCCGCCCAACTCTCCAGCCTGTCCAGGTCTCGCTGGATGGCAGCACAGCCCTCTGGTGTGTCAGCCACTCCTGCCAGCTTGGTGTCGTCAGCAAATTTGCTGATAGTACACTCAACTCCCTCATCTAAGTCATTGATGAATATATTGAATAATACTGGCCCCAGTACTGACCCTTGGGGCACTCCACTAGTTACAGGCCTCCAACTGGACTCTGCCCCGTTGACCACGACTCTCTGGCTTCTTTCCTTCAGCCAGTTCGTAGTCCACCTCACTACCCGTTCGTCCAGTCCACACTTCTTCAGTTTAGCTCTGAGGATCTATTATCATAGAGGGAGAAATTCACAGTGCAGTTTTCATGTAACCATATCATAGAGAAAGACATCATTTTTAAAGGAAGTGAAAAGTGTAACTGTCTAGCCTACAGAAAACAAGCCAAAAGTGATTGCTGGCTTGGATACATTTATAACCAGTGGCATTCACCTCAGCTACCGGCTCTGTGTCATCTGAAAGGTGTGGGATCTATGATCTTATATCCAGGCCCTCTTAAATCTGAGTGGGAATTTAATCCTGAGGGAGCATAAAGCAGCCACAGAATATGATGAGGACATCCGGGCACTTTCCAGCTCTCATCAGTCCTCCTGATGTCCTCACTTGGGCAAAGGCTGCCTGCAGTGTCCTCCCTGCTTGGTACCACTGTGCTGGATGGGATGGGGTGGGATGGGATACAGTATGAAGCTTTCCAGAGCACTGCAAGCATCCATTGCCATGCTGGCACCTGCAGGAGGCACAGCTCGTGCTCCCATGCTGAGGGAGAAAATCTGAAATGAGTGTCTGAAAGTCATTAGGTTTGCAAAATTTTGGATTGTTTTCAGGATTCAAATTGCTGCTTTGAAGGAAGGAAATGGAAGATATTTCTTAGGGAGTCACTTCTAATATTGTCACTTCTGACAGCGTGTCTCTTGACTTCTTTCTCCTCAAAAGTAATGGCCATTTTTAGCTGAGGCACATGGTATAATGCTTATTTCTTTAAATAAATGTAGCTGCATAAAACCATAGTATTTTTCACCTCTTCCAAAATGCCAGCTAGAGGCTACTTAATCCAGAACTGATGGCATTTGCAACTCCATTGCAAAGAGCAACTTTTTAAAGAGCAGAGTGGGTACAGTCTGTCAGCAGGAAACTGGTGCCTGGGTTTGTTACGGCCCTCCACAAGCTGGAGGCTGCAGAGCTGGCTCCAGACAGAGACGAATCATATGTGCAATTTCTCCCTCTCGTAGGCAACTGATCGAGGGCACTGAGGTCCTCCAGAAACTGGAAGCTGTACCTATACATAACGAAAGGCCTGCAGTAGCCTGCAAGATTATTAACTGTGGGACCTTTGAGCCGTGATCGCCAGCTGGTTTTCCTGCCTGCTATAAGATAGAGCACTATTTTCTATTTAGCTTTTTACAGACCTTGATGGCTTTCACATAAGGTAAAAGTAAAAGCACTTCTTGCACATGTGAATGGCTTGGAAATGTTCTTTTGGCTTGAAAAAAGTTCATAAGCTGTTAAAAAGCACTTTTACAGAAGTATAGAAAAAGACTTGTGAACATATCTATGGTTTATGGGAAATGGTGCTAATATGATTATATAGTGACAAGCAGACATGATAAAATGCACATATGGCTAAAACATGGGTGGACAGATGGATACACATCTATTGGAGGAAAGCTAAATTCTGCCTCTACCACAACCTCCACAGCATAATTGTCCTGCCAGGCTTGTTCCATATGGCTCAGATACCAGATGTAGTCTGCATATGGTAACTCAGACGTTTCAGAAGAAAGCACGAAAAAACACGTTTGCAGGACTGTGGCCTCTCTGAATGCCACACATTTGATCCTGCACTGACTACTACAAACCAAAGCAACACTCTTGAAATCAGGTTAGGCTGCATCAGGCTAAACCCAAGAAATGCTAGAGCAGGCGTAAGCTCTAAGTAAATATTTCTAGCAGATGGTCTCAAAGAACAAAAATGTGACTAATGATACTAAAACACAGAAAAATATTGCTTATGAAGTTACTGCAAAACAGGAAATGTTAAGGTTACATGTGGATACAAATATATAATACACAACTGCTAATGTCAGTGATTTCTTACATGTAAGACCTTCCTGACGTACAGTGCAGAGCTTGGGCATGGATGGCTTCAGCAAAGGATGGCAGGTAAGTATTAGAAGAGAAGATGTGTGGAAGATCAAAATGCAACCTGAAAAGAGAGGCCATAACCAAATGCATTGGAAGTCCAAAGGAAAGAGCATTCATTTGTTGGGCTTGAATGTAGATACAAGGCTAAACCAGCTCAGCTGTGCCAGGGCTACACAGACACCATCAGCGTACAGCTCACCTCTATTTCCAAGAGTACTGTGCTGAGCAACCTTTGCTCCCCTGCATATGAGCTGCTAAACCCCACAAAACAGCACCAGTGTAATGTGGGAAAGGCTGGATTAGAGAAGCATTAGGAGCGACCTAGTTTTGTCCGAGCTTAAGCCCATGGATTTCATTAAAAGTAACAATCTTAAATTTATTTGCTAAATGGGAATGAATTTAACAAATCAGCAGATGTTTAACTGGATGCCTGAAGAGGGTATAGACCTAGAGTGATCACTATGTGCTCTGAGCAAGTATAGAGACTGTCTTCATTTCAGCAAGGGGTTTTAGGTTTTTCTTATAGCATGAAACAAAAAGATTCTTTAATCTAAAATACCTTTATACGTCTGTAGCTAGCTAAGGAGCATTTAACACATTTTATCCTTCTACTTTCTAAAGCATTTTGCAGTTGTTAAGGTACAGAGCTGGGCTGGCCACTAGACAAATGATAGATTGCTCTCCACCAACTCCTATGAGGGAATAAGGGAGAGAGACTTATGGATTAGAAAAGAAAACTAAAACAGCTTTAATGAAAATAGTAATAAATTCAATATATACAAATATGTACAAAACAAATATCAACTCCCCCTGTCCCATGACAATTGCATCACTGTCACCATTGATGCTGTGGAGCAGGCACGGGGGAAGTCCCAAACCGGACTCAGTGGCAGATGGGAACCAGACTCAGGAACTGGATTCAGGAACACATGGATTGGGATCAAAGGCAGAACAGACAGAGTCCTCCTTGGACACGAGCCATTGAAAAAGAGAGCGTGACCCTCGTGATCCCTCAGCTTTATACTGAATATAATGTATATGGAATACCTCATTGGTCAGTTTAGGGTCACCTGTCCTGTCCACTCCTCCTTGAAGGTGTGACCTCTTTCTTACTTCGCCCCCAATGTGGTATACAAAATTTAGCAGTGACCTTGGTCTCCATAGGAGTAAGTATAAGCAAGACCCTTTCTGCATGCCAGTCCTTGGTAGTAACTGTAAACATCAAGTGTTATCACTGCTAGAAGCAGAGAGTGCAAAATTATGCTGCTAGCTTCAGAAAGTGCCGTTAGTTAGAAGAGACTCAGCGGAAAAGTAAAATCACTGAACAGAATTAGTTCTGTCCTAACTCAAACCAGGAAAGCAATCTATTAATAGACCACTATATAAGAATAAAGTCTTCCAAAGGAACATTTCAAATCAATTAAACTGCCTAGAGAGTAATTATTTTCACTTCATAGTTCTGGGCCAAAGATGAAAATACAGTGTTGTATTTTCTTCATAAAATAACACATTTCCCGACAAATTATTTTTCATAAGTAATAGGGACTATTGCTATTAAAGATATGGCTTCCAGCCTCAGTATTGGGAAAGAGAGTAGTGGCTCTTATTTCTTTCAAGGATTTTAAATTATATTCAGATATTTAAAGATAAAAGTCAGAAAAGTACTTTTAGCTCTGTAGGTTATAGAGGATAATGTTGACAGACCAATTAACCAATTTTTTTTATTTACTGTTGGCTTGGTGGCCCACAGCAGATCTGCTCTGTAGTGTGGCTGCAGCCTCATGTCCCCAACAAGGAACAGAGCCAGAGCACAGCTTGTGCTTTGAGTCCAAATGACCTGGTCTGAGCAGTAGTCAGAACGCAGAACTGGTTGAGGATCCCCCAGGGCAGACAAACACCTGATCATATCAAGTGTCAGAAAGCTGATCCTGCACCAAAAGTCACAGTCCTGGTAACAAGTATGATGGCTGGATGTACAGTCTACAGGGTGGATGTACAGTCAGGATCTAGGAGAGCCATGCAGGGTGACTGGGCAGGGGACAACTGATTGAAGTTATACCACATGTTAGAAAGGAGGGTACCACCAGGAAATATTTTTAATTTCAGGCATAATGATCCTTCAGGCAAGTCACAATTACTGCTTTTGCATTGGTCACGACAGGACACTCTGCCAGAAAAACTGTGGTTAAATCTTTCATCCAGTATTAAGGAGGTCACCTAAAAGAAAGAGCATGTCTTTCAACCCTGATTCCCCAGTGCTTGCAAGCTGGATATGCTTAAGTAGTCTGAGGCAGTGAACAATGAAACAGGAAAGGAAGAATCATCTTAACCACAATCCAAAACAATGTTTTGTGCCATATTTTCTACTGTAACTTCCATCTCTGATCAAGTCACTAAGAGTGCATTGCCTCCTGTGAGACAGCCAGGACAGAGAAGCGGTGTGTGTAAGCCTCCAGAGGCAAACCACAGGGTCTCCAAAAAGCTGGGCAATTCAGGGGCAGTCTGCAGACAGGGAGGCGAAGGCTTCTGCCAACTGATGGTTTTGGAGAAGTTCCTTTCCCAGCAACCATGTAAAAAAACTCCCTTCTCTAAATGGCAGATGGCAGTAACCTGCATCCTGAGAAATCTATTATCTTAACAGATTACACAGTGTTTCATTTATGTAACGTGCCACTGCTGTAAGAAAAACTGGTATTTTGCAAGTTTTCCTTTATTAGTTTTATGCTGAGATTCTTACTCAGCATAAAAGTGAAAAGTGATGAAAGAGGCCCTCAAACTATATACAAAGTTATTTTCTTCGTACAGGCTCTTTTGAGTGGTGCCCAGTGACAGGACATGGGGCAATGGGCACAAACTGAAACACATGAAGTTCCATCTGAACATGAGGAAAAACTTCTTTACTGTGAGGGTGACAGAGCCCTGAAACGGGCTGCCCAGAGAGGCTATGGAGTCTCCTTCTCTGGAGACTTTCAGGACATACCTGGATGCAATCCTATGCAACCTGTACTGTTGTAGGAAGACTCTGCCTAAATATTACACTCTGATCTCATTCTGTGGTTGGTCCCAGCTGTGCAGGTGAAATGATTATTCCTCCTGTCCCATCTCACCTCTATCTGTTGCCTTCGACTCTTCTTCTCAAGACATCTGTTTTTGGCTTGTCTTAGGCTAAAAGCATTGGCCTCTACCACTACATCTGAAAGAGCTAAGAAAAAACCTTCTAGCATTATTACATCCTCACCATCACTCTGCATATATATTTTTATCTGCTCCTTACATTGTTAAAAGCAGCCTTTCCACCCCACCTGGTGGAGCTGAGCAAGTGCCTGTGCTGCAGCACACATGAAGGGGCAGCCGACATAGCTCCACCTTGCTTGCTTCAGGCAAACAGGTTGTACAGTGCAGGTGCCAATGTCCTCACCCAGAATTTCTGCTGGGAACAGACACACAGACACCTTAAATGCACTCTTAGATGTCACACAGCTCAGCAAGCGCAACCTGGTATGTGCCTTGGGGCTGTATCCAGAGCCCAGTCAGACACAGCTCTGCAGCAGGATCTACTGCCACACCTGTCTCACAGCACAAGGATTAACTAAGGTTACAAAGCTCTGAGCACAGAAATAGAGGCATTATTTCCAAACGATGATGAAGGCAGTGAATGGCATCAGAATCCAATAATGCAACACTCCAAAACCTCTTTGGATGGTGTACTTTCCTTGTTAAAACACCCACCATGTATTTACACTTCACACACACTTCTCTTTCCACATAGGTGAAATGATAATTTGGAAATGAGAATAAATATATGTAGTCTTCAGTTTATCTACTATTTTTCTTCTTCTTCTTCATTTATTGCTGCCATACTGTAGTGGGTCTGTCTGAGCTGATTTTCCGCATACANGGGAGGGGCGGAGTGATAGAGGGACTAGGGGTGGGCACCGGGCACCCAGCCAAGGTAAACCCACCACACATACCAAACTGCAGTATGCTTTCTGGAATCTCTTCAAAGGCCCCATTATCACATCTTGACAAGCACCAATTGATACAACACAATCTCTTGTGAATCCTGGGCATTTACTACATTTAAAATGTGCTTCCCTAAAATAGACATCTGCAGACCCTTAGGTTTTATTCATTTTTGCCAAGGACTTTACATAAATTTCCAGTAAGGCAGTGCTTGGAATTCCTTATAGATTCAAAACAGAGGTAAATGCCTTACTAACCACTAAGCATATAGCAGCGCAATGAAAAATGAATACAGTGATGAATGTGGTGTTTCAAATCCAACAACAACACAGACCGCCATGATCCTGCTGATTGTAGGCTACAACAAAGCCCCAGGGTGCTGACTTTAAGAAAAAACAGACAAACCACATTTATCACTCACTTGGATTCCCACCAGCCCCCAGGATTGCATGATGAACATGTTTTCAGTTGCTTGTGGAGATGTGCTATAACTGTAATTCTTGCCCTGCTGGTAATCTTAGTTCTGTTTTATTTTGCACTTCATTTTTCTCCCTGTTTTTCTATATACATATACACTGATTAGAGTCTTGTCTTTTATTAATTATAAGTCCTACTTGTTTTCTATCTCAAAAGGAGAGATTTTTATTATGTAGTCCTCCTGAAATGCAGATGGCAGGAACCATGATACTTCACATGTCCAGCACATCACCTGAACTTCCACTGCATCCCTCATAAAACACTATGATAACTGCTGGAGATATATTTAATATCATAACCCACAAGAACTGTAGAAAAGGAAAACTTGAGTTCAAATAATGCCACACATCTAGTGAAATCACAAGACATCCTGTGAATCAAGCCCTAATGTCAGTAGGAGACTCTTGTCCCAGAAGGACATAAAGATCTCTGCAGGAATGGCCAGGAGGAATGAGTGGAAACTGTAAGAAACTTCCATATTCAGTGTTCACTGCAGTTTCAGTTACATTGCAATATCTGTTTATGCTGCTCCTCAATTTATTCAAAATTAGAACAGAAACATAGTATTTTAATAATGACTATGAAAATTATTTATTCTCATTAAAAAGCCAGCAGCTTTAATCATACTGTGAGAATAACTGAACTATTTTACACTAAGACTCCAGCAAGAAGTACATACAGAAAGAAACATAACTAAAGTGAGCGTGTGACTGCCATCACCCTATCACTAAATTCAGATGTCACTCACATTTGCATCCAACAGAATATATTTGACCATTTCACTACAGCTGCTATGAAGTCCCTGCTTATATCAGAGACCGTTTCAGAGCTCACACAGTAGTCATGATAGGTGGCTTGCCTTAAAGTTTCTGAATTTGTATTGGGCTCTTAGCCATAAAACAGCTTCAGGAAAGAAGGTAAAATGGAAGATTAGCTAGGGATTTATTTGGTGGTTTCCTCTTTACTGCCCAAGTCCAGCTCACAGATAGGAGAAACCAGGAGAATTTTACTGATAACTCTTCTCTCTTGTCTGTCCTATCATTCTGATGGTGCCCTTCTCAAACAAGGACATACTAAAATTTGCTTTTGCAGGCTCTGGCTTGGCTATCCTTATGAGCAGGCATGAATGTTTGCCTTGGTTTCCCAACATTTGCCTGTGTTGGCACTACACAAAATGTCAAAGCAGATTTACACAAATTTTTATTTGCAGAGTCCACTGTTAATGGTATACATTGACTCAAGCTGCCTCAGGGAAAAACAAAGAACATAGAGACAAGGGAATATGATAGACAGAGGGGGAACACTCCCCACTGGTCAGGAGGGAATCAATGAGAATCATTTAGGTTTGAAAAGACCTTTAAGATCATTGAATCCAACCACAAACCTAACACTCTCAAGTCCACCAAAGGAACTGACGGGATGACCAAACACTCTTCTTCAGGTGCTCTCTACTGTGCAGCTGGAGGTGTCAATAGTGAAGATAGGGGTTACAATGTTTATCACGTTTCCCATCTAAGCAACATAGACATTTCATCATGGATGCACTCCCCCTTGCTGACTGGAGCACAGTTGGACAACTTGCAAGTGTTGCACACTGGCCGCTAAGCTTTATGTGTGATTATTACCAAATAATATTTACTTAAACTACTATTACATACTATTCGCATTTTTTTCAGGGTAGAAAAGCGAAAGGAGTGGGGGAGGTGAACCTCACACCAGTGCCAACCGCTTTGCGAGAGAAACCCATCGCAAAAGCCTGTGCTGGGGCTGGCAGGGTCACAAGAGCTGGTGGCGGAGAGAGGGGTGACAAGGCGAGATCAGCTCTGCCTCAGCAACTTCAGAAAAAGTCACGGCAGCCCACACGACGCGCTGGAAGTCTATGAACCAGGCTCAGGCCGCTCTCCTCGACCAGGGAAGGGAAGACCCGGCAGCACGGACAATCGCACACCGCCCACCCATAAGCGGTCTCGGCTTCACCCCGCGCTAAGGCGGCCGCAGGGTGGGGGCCGCCATGGCCGGCGGTTGGCCCACAGGAGAGGGAGAGGCGCTGCGCCGCGGCCGAAAGGGTGAAAGAGTCTCGTTCTCTTCCGGTCGGTGCGACCCCCACAAGCAGCGGCTCACCCTGTCCGGCAGAGGGGGAATGGGGGACGCTAAGGGCCGCCACGCCCCGCCCCCGCCTCGACCCCAGCCAATGAACGGCCGCCGCTCTGTGGGCCAGCGGGGGGCGGGGCCTCTGCGGGGCTGGGGAGGTGGTCGGGCAAGCACGTCACGAGCGGGGAACGCTTGCCCGCGGCGGCAGAGTCACGTGAGGAAGCAGTGCCGCGCCGCGGGCCGTTCCATTACCCGCCGAATGGTGGGGGGGGAATACAGGCTGGACGGAACCACGCCACCGCAGCGATCGCTCCGGCCGCCTGGCGCGGGGGAAGGGGCGGGGCCGAGGCGGCGGCGCTGTCGTGAGGCCGGGAGGCGGCGCTCAGAGCGTGCGCGGACGCAGCGGGAGCAGAGCGGGGCGAAGGGAATTGCCGACGAGCGGGAGCGTCCGCCTCTTCTTGCACCGCCGCCGCCGCCATGGGCCGGGTACTCGCGCTCTCCCTCGCCGTCCTCAGCGTAGCCTGCCTCTGCCGGCTGGCTGTGGCGGGCAACGACACCGCGACCGTTGGTGAGCGCNGGGGGTAGCGGGGGAGGACGGGGCGGGAGGCACACGGCGGTGTGGGCCGCCCGGTCGAGGAGCCGCCCTGCGCTCCCTCGCAGCTCGGCCGCTGCCGCCCCTATCGCCTCGGCCGCAGCCCGCCCACCGTTTCCCCCGTTTCTCTCTGGCCCCGGCTTCTCTCGCTGTGGGTTCCCGCCCGAGGCGGGGTGTTGGGGTGCGTGCGGCGGGGAATCCGGAGCGCAGTTTGACTCCGCCCGCAGTGCCCCCGTGGCGGGTGGTGGGTGGCCCCGTGCCCGGTTACATGTGCAGCGCGCTTGTTTCTTGCAAACTTAGTGCGGGTCCGGTTGCGGGAGTTACTTATGTAAGCAACGTTGTTCTGCCCCCGCTGCTGCCGGCTTCTCGTTACCCTGGTGGGAGCCCCGCTGTTTGTCCTGTGGGTTTGTTTAATCTTTCTGGCTCAGCGAGCTGTTTGCCCAACTGTCTACATGGCCAAGGGCCACAAAACGTGCTGCGTGCCCCGAAAAGCGGAAAAAATACGTTGTTCTGGGAGTACTTGAATCTTCCCTGACCACGCTGCATAATGGCGCTGGGTGCAGCTACGTGTGAAGCTGTCCAGTGACCTCTGCTTCAGCCTTTCTAGATTTTCTTTACAGACCTACCACAGACGATGTGATGTAGGCCAATATTGGGCACCCTGTCGGAACCGTGAACTGCTCGAGGACTGCTAAGAGTCATAGGTTAACAACCTTCCCAGTGCACGGGAGAGGGCAGTGTTGGTTCAGCAGGGGACACTTCTGTTTCCAGGTTTCCTCCTCAAGTGCAAGGGGAATATCCGAATTTACCCTGTGTAAGAGCCAGTAGAACAGACAGGTTTATCTCAGGAGCAAAACTGAGCTTGTCTGGACTTAAGAGCTGAGTTCGTGGTACTAGAGTAATTTTTCTAGTGAAGAGCAGGCATCTGCTGATGGGGAGAGCTTGCTGTTATCCCATATAAAGACCCTAAGAGAGCCTTTCACAGCAGGAGTAGCATTGGGAGATCATCTGACACTCTGCCGCTGATTCTGAAGTTAACAGCTCATTCTTGAAACATTTAGTTGTGATTAAAAACGTCTCCCGATCCTTTATTCTTGCAAATCTTTCTCTCCTGTGCTAGGCTGGGAAAGTTGTTTGGAAAGTAAATGAAAAGTCCTAGTCTTAGTTGGCTGCACTGAGTGTCCTGTCCACAGATGTATTGTGCTAAACTTTCTGTGTACCAGTGAAGAATTTGCAAAAGTGAGCATTGTGCATTCTTTGGGCGTATACCCAGAATAATAAATGACCTTTTTCTTCTTGAAATCTGTTATCCAGAAACTGTCATATAGCTCTTGAAGTGGTTTAAGTGCTCTGTTTCTAAAGGGAACAGGATGAGTCTTGCATACCTCACTGATGCAAACTGACAAAGGTTTTTTTCATATCTTCTTTTGTTTCTTGAAAGTGAAGAAGCAATAGTGCCAGTATTCTAGCCTATCCTACCATAACCAAAAGAGAGGCCAACGGGAATTCAGGCTTAATTCAAATTCGGAGAATACTGAAGTTAGTTAATTCATTTGTAGTTATCTTGAGATGTAAAATTACCATGCTGACTGCCAAAGCTCTGCCAATTACTGTGTTCCCTTCGCTAGTGAGCAGAGCCAGGAAAAGTGAAAGGTCACCCAAAGGTGCATGGAGTAGGTGGATTTTGCATGAGCATGCAGCATAAGGAGTTGTGGGTTGTATGTGGGTTTTCTGAGTATGATGGCTGTAGGAGTAAGTCCTAATTAAAATTAATGCAGTAAAATTGTAGACTGGGAGAAGGTATTTGGGTAGCGGATATGTTGTCTTTGTGATTTTTAAGGCAACAGTAGTTGACTGAGATTAACAAAAAAAAAAAGGCAGCTGGACTGGATAGGTTACTGTCTTCTGCTGTGACCAAAACATGAATAGATTGAGTTTCTTTCTTTTGTCCTTTATATACATTCATNGCGGTTGGCCCACAGGAGAGGGAGAGGCGCTGCGCCGCGGCCGAAAGGGTGAAAGAGCCTCGTTCTCTTCCGGTCGGTGCGACCCCCACAAGCAGCGGCTCACCCTGTCCGGCAGAGGGGGAATGGGGGACGCTAAGGGCCGCCACGCCCCGCCCCCGCCTCGACCCCAGCCAATGAACGGCCGCCGCTCTGTGGGCCAGCGGGGGGCGGGGCCTCTGCGGGGCTGGGGAGGTGGTCGGGCAAGCACGTCACGAGCGGGGAACGCTTGCCCGCGGCGGCAGAGTCACGTGAGGAAGCAGTGCCGCGCCGCGGGCCGTTCCATTACCCGCCGAATGGTGGGGGGGGAATACAGGCTGGACGGAACCACGCCACCGCAGCGATCGCTCCGGCCGCCTGGCGCGGGGGAAGGGGCGGGGCCGAGGCGGCGGCGCTGTCGTGAGGCCGGGCGGCGGCGCTCAGAGCGTGCGCGGACGCAGCGGGAGCAGAGCGGGGCGAAGGGAATTGCCGACGAGCGGGAGCGTCCGCCTCTTCTTGCACCGCCGCCGCCGCCATGGGCCGGGTACTCGCGCTCTCCCTCGCCGTCCTCAGCGTAGCCTGCCTCTGCCGGCTGGCTGTGGCGGGCAACGACACCGCGACCGTTGGTGAGCGCCTCGCGACACCCCCTGTCCCCCTTCCGGTCCCCGGCAGTTGCTGACGGGGCAGCCCCTTCTCCCCTCCCTCCCCTCTGGCTCGCCCGTTGTCCGGCGCTCAGGGGACCGAGCCCGCCCGGGCGGCGGGGAGCCGGGGGGGGGAGCGGGGGCGGGCGGGGCGGGNTGGGTGCAGCTACGTGTGAAGCTGTCCAGTGACCTCTGCTTCAGCCTTTCTAGATTTTCTTTACAGACCTACCACAGACGATGTGATGTAGGCCAATATTGGGCACCCTGTCGGAACCGTGAACTGCTCGAGGACTGCTAAGAGTCATAGGTTAACAACCTTCCCAGTGCACGGGAGAGGGCAGTGTTGGTTCAGCAGGGGACACTTCTGTTTCCAGGTTTCCTCCTCAAGTGCAAGGGGAATATCCGAATTTACCCTGTGTAAGAGCCAGTAGAACAGACAGGTTTATCTCAGGAGCAAAACTGAGCTTGTCTGGACTTAAGAGCTGAGTTCGTGGTACTAGAGTAATTTTTCTAGTGAAGAGCAGGCATCTGCTGATGGGGAGAGCTTGCTGTTATCCCATATAAAGACCCTAAGAGAGCCTTTCACAGCAGGAGTAGCATTGGGAGATCATCTGACACTCTGCCGCTGATTCTGAAGTTAACAGCTCATTCTTGAAACATTTAGTTGTGATTAAAAACGTCTCCCGATCCTTTATTCTTGCAAATCTTTCTCTCCTGTGCTAGGCTGGGAAAGTTGTTTGGAAAGTAAATGAAAAGTCCTAGTCTTAGTTGGCTGCACTGAGTGTCCTGTCCACAGATGTATTGTGCTAAACTTTCTGTGTACCAGTGAAGAATTTGCAAAAGTGAGCATTGTGCATTCTTTGGGCGTATACCCAGAATAATAAATGACCTTTTTCTTCTTGAAATCTGTTATCCAGAAACTGTCATATAGCTCTTGAAGTGGTTTAAGTGCTCTGTTTCTAAAGGGAACAGGATGAGTCTTGCATACCTCACTGATGCAAACTGACAAAGGTTTTTTTCATATCTTCTTTTGTTTCTTGAAAGTGAAGAAGCAATAGTGCCAGTATTCTAGCCTATCCTACCATAACCAAAAGAGAGGCCAACGGGAATTCAGGCTTAATTCAAATTCGGAGAATACTGAAGTTAGTTAATTCATTTGTAGTTATCTTGAGATGTAAAATTACCATGCTGACTGCCAAAGCTCTGCCAATTACTGTGTTCCCTTCGCTAGTGAGCAGAGCCAGGAAAAGTGAAAGGTCACCCAAAGGTGCATGGAGTAGGTGGATTTTGCATGAGCATGCAGCATAAGGAGTTGTGGGTTGTATGTGGGTTTTCTGAGTATGATGGCTGTAGGAGTAAGTCCTAATTAAAATTAATGCAGTAAAATTGTAGACTGGGAGAAGGTATTTGGGTAGCGGATATGTTGTCTTTGTGATTTTTAAGGCAACAGTAGTTGACTGAGATTAACAAAAAAAAAAAGGCAGCTGGACTGGATAGGTTACTGTCTTCTGCTGTGACCAAAACATGAATAGATTGAGTTTCTTTCTTTTGTCCTTTATATACATTCATATATGAAATCCTGTAGCTTCTTGTCTCTATTTCTCATCCTTTGGTTGTTTTCAACTGTAGGGTTATTTATATCTGGCTGTATTACCTAAAGGGAAAATGTAATCAAAAGGAACAAGGCTTTTAACATCTTAGACTTCAGTGAACTTCTACAAAATTAATTTGGGGGACTTCGGTAACTTCACTAGTGCAGTATATCCTCTATTATCTGAATTTACTATAGTTAGAGGTTGCATGAGGCAAAATATTGTTGTACGTGTGGGGTCTGATTTTGGAGTATTAGTAGTGTCTGGAGGGAAATGAATTTGTCATGTTGAATGCATTCTTAAATTGTAGCTTTCAGTTGTAGTTAGTTCAGTGAGAGGGATTGTGCCTTAACTTGGAAGATGTACATGTGGGAAGATACAGATCTAAGAGTTGTTTCTGTGAGTGAAGTTCTTCTTTTGACAGTGGTAGTTTTGTCCTAATCACTGCATTTCTTTGGCTTTTTTAGGCACCTGTGAAAGCATTTTGAACTGCAGTTCCTGTATGGGTAATGACACAAATGTAACAGGCTGCAAGTGGATCAGCTGTGACGGTAAGGAGGACTACGTAGTGCAGAAACTCACTGTGCCATGCAGAACCTTAAACCCAACTAGACCTACTTCGTCTCTATATTAGTGTTCATTGCACAAATATACTGTTTTGTTTGATAACTTAATGGAGTGTTAACTCATAAGTTGTAAATGTTTCAAGTTATGTGGAAACAACATGTTCAAAATAATCCCAGATTTTTAAGGCTTCTGATTTAAATCTGTGCTGTTGATAAGCTAATATTTTCCAGATGGTTCAGAACATTTTTAGAACAAACTAGTCACTTACATTTGCTGTTAAGGAGACATGAGTGGATTCTGACATGCAGGAGTGTCCCTGTGCTTCAGTCCTTTTCCAGGTTTTATTGTAGACCTAGTGGTCACAACCATTTCTCCTGGAGTGGACTGTAGTAAGGGAGGGGAGTCCATTAATTAATCTTGTTTAAAAGTAGCATACCTAAAACTGAGAATTGCAACCCGCTGAAGGGAATGTGACAGAGCCAAAGAAGCATTAGCTGGTCTCATTCAGAGCCTTGCCTTTCCCGTTGTAGGACAGTTGTATGTAGCTACATTTAGGTGACCTCTGGTACTCAGTCCTGGAGGAAGTGAAGTTGCTGTTGACAAGGTCATACAAAGATGACATGAGTAGTCCTCAGGTGGATTATTTGTACTTCTTATGTGAGGTTGGAAACAAAATAAGAAGAGAGAATGGCTTGACTGTAATTGTGATTTTTGTAGCATTTGATTGTAGATGACCAGGAAAGGCTGTATATGAAGGACAAGATGCTTTGGAATTAACGAAGAATTTTAGATGTAACATGTCCAGTACAAGTGTGTCCTTTAAGAAACTCTTTTTCTGAATTCTGCATGTGCTGACCAACAGGCACATACTGCATTTAAACACCCAAGAGATCTGTGTAACCTCTTTGAGGGAGAGATTGAAATTTGAGTCAGGAGAGAAAGGTGTGCAGGCAGAGAAAAAGAAACTGGTGTCTTCAACAGTTTCAAGGTCAAGGATCTGCCTGAAAAGCTGGAGCTAAGTTTTGCTTGCATGTAGAATTTAAGGCAGTAAGATATTAATTTATTTTTTTTATGATGCTACCATAGAGACACAAACTGTTTAACTTGAAAAATGCCACAAATGGTAGAAATGCTGTCTCATTTTATGGGCTATGAAGAAAAAATATTAAGCTATACTGTTACTGCAAAATGGTGCATAAATGGTGTATAAGTGTTGCCTAAGTATTGATTTGAGTAACTGTAATTGACAGAGTAACTGTCGTGAAAGAAAATACTGAATTAAAGTTTTTCTAATTATTAATATAGTACTGAAGTCCTACATATTGAAGTGGCTTTAATGTTATCCTGGCTAAAAGGTGGCGTTTAGTTTGTCATATGGGCAGTTGATTAGTATTTAGGAACAATGTCTCAAATGCTTTAAAGTTCTGCTGCTGTAAATATTCTTGTCTCTTCTAGCGAATGAGATGTGTGTAAATGATACAGAAGCAGGAAAGCATAACTGCACAATTCAAGCACAGTGTTCTTGTAAGTAAGCTTTAATGTTGTTTAATGTGAAGCACTTGTCTTTACAACTCCTTCATTTGCTTTTGTTAATATGCCTTCTGCAGTTTACATAAGCATGTAAATAAGCCCTTGTCTTCCAGCTTAAACCTGTGATGAGTAATACTAAGATACACAAGTTCGTTGAGCATTGAGTTAAGTGTTTACTGTTACTTTTTCAAGAAGCCTGACATATTTTACTAGACATGCCTCTGCTACTGCCTTGGTTTCTTGGCTTAAAATGTGTGATGTTTCCTATTAGATAAAATCTATACTAAGGAACTTGTCAGCATCCTCAAGACAGTTAGCTTCATATTCAACAAACGAACAAAAAAAACTTCACCTCCTAAGTCCATTGCTTCATCTGAGAAGCACTAAAAAGGAAAAACTTATGAATATTCCAGTTCTGATTATTAAGTAGCACAGCTCTTCATGCAGTCCTGAAGAGCAATGTCTGTGCAAGGTAAATCCTTCATGGTAGGAATGTGCTCATTTGCATATCTGCTTCAGTCTTTTCATTAATTTGTGTTTGCTGAGCAAAGCAGATTTGCAGGATATGAATAAATCTTAATTAAAATGTGAAAAACCCTACAATTTTAGTTCTTCTGAAAGCTGACAAGAAATGGACTTCAAAATAAGATTTTTCTGGTTTAAGATCTATAACAGCAAATGAAAATTCTTAATGCTTTTGTCTAACTGAGCTCAACAATGCTGAGGCTGGCTCATACCAACGGATGAAGCTTCCATGCTATTATGGGCTGTTTGTGGTGGCGACTAGTCAGAAATAATTCTGCTTGACTTGAACTTCTTGTGTTGTTTCTAAAATTGTAACAATCACCTTTTAATCAGGAGCATTAAAAGTACTGGTTTTTAGTGCTTTCTAAAGAAGAGAGAATGCTGTTAAAATGCTTTTGTTCTTGTCTAAGTGTAGAATTTCTACAATCTACTCCTGTTAAACTTAATAGTGACTTTATCAGGTTGTTGTTTTAGCCTCAGCATATTCAAGGAAACTTAATTGTCACCTTTATTAGAGGATCTCTGTTGGTGTGAGAGAACCTGTGTACCTTATCAGCCCTTATTATCAGCCCTTACAGTGTCATGGCTCAGCACTACATTTGGGAATTGACATGGAGAAACATTAAGGTGGTCCTAAACTAACTTAATGCAAGTGGGATCTGAGAGAATGTAGATTCTGATATATCCAGCCTATCTCTGCAGAAATAGTCAGCTCTAATTTTCCACCATGCTGAATTGTTTCAAGATGTAAATAACCAGATTTAAATGACCCTGGGCATCAAAGGCTTCTGGACATAATAGTATTTCAGCAGAAAGCTTGCTGATGTAGCAGTGTATGATTAAGCAACAGTTTAGATAAGCTGTGCATGTGTGATTAACTCAGTTAATACAGTAAGTTGCAGAAGGCTTCACAGTTGTAGTGGGGTTTTGTTTGTTTTATTTTTTTTACAGTACCTGCTGAAACTGAGAGCACCTAGAGCTGGCAGCAGCTCTCAGAACAGAAAGCTTTAGCTAAACTTGCAAATTCTTGAGGATCTCTTGGTTTTCCCCCATACTGCGTTAACTGTCTAACCACTCTAATTTCTAGCCAAACTTGATAGGTCAAGTGGGGTTAGGGAGCAGTACTGAATACCTTGTTTTTTCCTACGTGTAAAGCATGCCCAGTTTATGCTTGTCTGTTCACTTTGGGGAGTCTTGAGTTGCCAGTTGAACACTGGCTTGATGGGACTGGGTTTTTCATGAGTTCAGTTGTGCAACTCTTGCTGTTAGTGTGGTGGATTGAATATCCAACTGCTTTGTAATTTCAAACCAACACTGTAGTAGAACTTGGTGTAATTTGAATTCCCTAAAACTCAGCCTGCTGCTGTTCTGTGTGGTTTTCAGTTAAATACTGCAATTTCTTTAATTTTGTTCTTTCATAGCTCCTACAGATGTTCCTCATGCCAATACTACTACGCCGCCTTCCAATACTACTACACCATCTTCCAATAGTAGTACCACAGTGTCTTCCAATACTACCACAGCCAGTTCTGCCACCACAGCTCTTACTACTATAGGTAATATAGTAACACTGAACATAGAATGGCAGTGAATTAGGAACCAGTGTATAAAATAAAGGACAAGACCTTTTTCCATAGATTGCTGTAGTAGCGTGACTACTAAAGATCCAATGTATGGAATAATAAAGGGTCTTAGGGTTCGGAAGTGGGTTGTATAATACTCTAACAGAGAAAATGCTTCTTTCCAATATAATTAAGAATTGGCTCAGGGGTAATTGTTTGAATTAGATTAGTAATTTCCACTAATCATGAGTTCTTATGAGTTTGATTTTTTTGTTGTTGTTTCTGCCCAGTTCAAAAAATGCTGTTCTTACATGTATTGCCATCTTAACAGTGAAGTTTGTGCTAAAAACAAGCCCCAAAACAACAACAAAAAATGATCTTTTAAAACCATCTGCTGCTTAAGGAAGCTGGGAGGTAACAATATTACTGGATTAGGCTCAGAACAGCCTAATGTACAGTAAGGTGACATTTAGATTTGAGTAAACGTGCAATGTTGGCATTTGTCCCAGGCACGTAGTAGAATACTGGTTAATTTTCAGTAATACTAATCTGGGGGTGGGGTGGTCTGAGACTCAGTGTTCTGGCTTGATAATGGAAGAGTTTTTTGGAGACAGTCTAGCTACAGGTGAGTGTTTGCTTATTCCAATGATGTCAATCACAGTTAGTGTTCTGGGGATGGGGAGAAAGAGGAAGTTTTGCTATTCTGTAAGTGTTTATCTCGTGTCTAGAGATGCTGCATTAAGTACTTTTAGTACAATAGATACTGATTCTAAGGGCTGTTTAATGAAAGTCCTTTACCTTGATGCAGCTTTTCAGTTGTCTTAAGCAGCTGTCTCAATTCTTATTCAAACACCAGCATTTATATTAGTACTTGAAAGAAAAGTGCTTTGGTCTGAATGAAGAACCACTGTCTGATCTATGGATAACCTTGAAATGTTCGGGTAACAATAGTATGCGAGTTGAAAAAAAAAAACCAACAAACCCTTATTGCAGAAACTTGGCTTAATGCCATGCAGCCAGACTTCTAAATTGTGTGGGGTGCAGTCTGAGGTCAAAGCTTATCCTTAAGCAAAACAAGACAAATCATTTACATAAGAACTTCAGTGTTTGCAAACATTGCTCTTGAAGTTTATGGTATGCACAAACTGTCTTCTCTCAAACAGCTAATGTCACCAATGTAACTACACATGCTCCTCTACCTACAACTACCATTGCTTCAGCTACCACAACACCCAGTACTCCAGGTAACTGCTACTACTAGTGTAATTAAGGCATGAAATACTTAGAACTAAATTGCTTTCAAAGCATTATTTTCAAAGACTTACAAATGACAGTGTTAAAGTGGTATTGGTATATTTGCTGTTGTCATTTCTAACTTTATGGCATGTCTAATTTTGTTAAGGTGATGTAGGTACCTAGCAAGGTAATGCCCTGAGAAATACAGCTACTTGGCAAGATATTAAAAGAAACTTAATGGTCAAATGAAGTCAGCTGGCCACTTTTAATAGTGTGGCTAGAAGTCACTTGTTAACTCTCCTGTCTTTGGGAGGTGGTATTTTGTTTTTCATTTGCAGCATAATAATAGGATATCTGTTAAAAAAAAACACCCTATAGTGATAGGAATAAGCAGAAGTGGTTTATTTCAGCATCAGTCCTGAATATGCTATTTCATGACTAGCTCTCATGAAGTAATGCTACTTAAAACTAGCCATCAGCAATGGCTGTTACTTCCAGATTCTTATGTGTTGTGGCTTCAGCTAATTTCTTTAAGCATAACTCTTTGGGTGGAGTAGATGGAAGATAGTAATTCAATTTGAATTTAAGCAAAAAACTGGAGCAAGCAGAAGAGCTTCAAAAATGTGTTTTGAATGTGAGCATATTAATAATATATTTCTATGCAAAGAAGGAAAGCTTTGGCTTTTTGAAGTACAAATAAAATCCATCTGGGACTTGCTCAGTATTGAGGTCCAGAGCAGTTTGGCTATAAGTAGCTCTAGCCTTGTATGAACAGAATTTAATCAGAATTTCAGTATTACTGATCTAAATGCAGCTGCTGACATGTCTTTACTTTTGATTTTTTGTTTTTATTTTTGTTTTCATATTGTTGTTTGGATGTTTTGAGTAATATCAATACAACAGTAAGATCTGTAAAACTGTTGTGAGCATTGTGTACTCACAAACTCTAATGTGATGTTTAACAGGTGCAAATGCTACTGTGACTCCTCCAGCTCCACCTGCGCGCAAATCTACCTTTGATGCTGCAAGTTTCATAGGTGGAATTGTCCTTGTGCTGGGTCTGCAGGCTGTTGTGTTCTTTCTGTACAAATTCTGCAAGTCGAAAGACCGAAACTATCACACACTTTAGGACCTGCCACTTTACAATGGACTAGTAGCCCAACACCTGTAGTTCACTGAACCAAAATTTTTTCTGTTGCTCATGGAAGACAGCAGTTCATAATATCCTTTAAATCTCTAAAAGAAGACTTTAAAAGAATATTTTTGCAACATTATACTTGGCGAGAGGTGATATAAATCTCTTCAACAGGATTACTTGCAATATGCTGCATGGGTTCTAATGGCTGTCTTATTTTCCTTTAGTGGCTGCTGCTGTGGGACTTTTTTTTTTTCGATATGCCAAATGTAGATGTTCAGAGATTCTTATTCAGTGGCAACACTGTCTTGAGTAGACAATCTCATTATGACTTATTGTGGAGGCTAATTTAATCAACATTTGATACAGTATCCCTTCAGTTTTATCAAAATGTGAATTATTGGTGACTGACTTCAGGGAGTGAAATACCATTTATACTAGTTTATGGCTCTTACAGTGTGCTGCTAGAAAGATGAACAAAATTGTAGAAGTAGATAATATCTTAACAGAATAACATAACCCATACATTTTTGTACACAAGAATAAAGGTTACCTGATAAAACACTGCATTCCAAACAGAAATCCCATGCCCTTTTTCTGATTAATATTGAGAGGGGAGAGGGAATGTAGTGATAATCCTCCTAAAGGGGAAGTGAAGATTAGTGCCTTAAAAGACTAAAATCAGTAGGCTGCAAAAGTGTCCCACCTATCTTAGATAAATAAAACTAAGTACTAGCTTATACAGGAGAAAGGAATGTGACCTCAGTGTTCCAGTTTAAAAACTTTTTACACAAAATAACTGTCCCTTATGGACCTTGTTTGAGGGAGAGGGAGCATGGTACAGTAATGTTTAGTTACTGACAGAAGCTTTTAAGTTGTTTACCTTTTGTACTAACCTACAAAGACCAACCATAAAAATAGTGATAAATTTCAGTTCACTCCCTGTATAAAAAGGCAACAACTTACATATATACTTGAAAAACTGGTGTTTGGGAAATCCTGATGTTTTTCTTTTTTAAACTCATTGCAATTAATTTCATGGTTTTGGTTGGGCTTTTTTTTGTTTTGTTTGTTTTTTACCCTGTTGTATGTCTGCTTGCTGAAGGAGCAGTTAAGGATGGTTCAGAGGATCTGCTGATTAGATCCTAGTCAGGATTGCTGTAGTCCTGGGGCTGCCAGGGCTACTATACCTTTTTCTTTCCCTTAACCCGCTTCTTGACATCAAGTTTGTGTTACCCTGCAGTGAGCTGCTTAAGGAAATTCTATTGGCCAAATAGTTTGGGGTTGTTTGTTTTCTTGCCTTGGCTGGATAGCCATGTGTTCTGAGTATCAAAGGCACGTTATCTCCAATGTAGGCTGACTTAAGTACCTGTAAAAATAAACCCCCAAGAAAAGTGGAAGTAAAGATGAAAAAGTTGTGGATGTATAGCACATAATCTTAGCTTTTGATGATATCCTTTGACCATCAATTTCAGGAAAATCTGTAGTACTACCTTACTAGCTCTGACTTGACTGGAATTTGGCACTCAATACAAAATTATAACATTAATGGAGATAATAATCATGGCAGTGGAACTTAAATACAAAGCAAATTAAGTGCACTTCAGTGGGAAACTCAAAGTGCAGTGTTGCTTTCTTGTGTTCTAGCTTGAATGGCATTGTTTCTATTGTGCTGCATAAAAACCTCAAATTGTTATAAAATATGGAAGTTACCAGTACTGTATCTTTGAGTTCATTAGCTTTTGGTTTTCTAAACAAAACTAAGACAATCAGCTCAGGTTTATTAACAGCAGAGTGAGCAGACGGTTTCCAGCAACAGCATGTGTGTGGGTTAGATGGTATATCCTTGGCCTTATTGTGAAATCTCTTAATCTGTCCTTTCCCTGTCTCAGAACTATTTTATTACATTTGTTTAAAAAGATATCCATGAGCTTGTATTCTGGGCTTTGAAGTGAGCTAAATACTCTTCCAACAGTTGTCCTTCAGTTCAGCAAAGCAGGCTGTATGCCTGGTATATAATTTTTTTGGCCTCAAAGGGCTATCTTTTGGGAAACTTGCAGAAAAGTGCTACAGAACACTTCATAGCATGGAAGATATTGCCACAAAACAGTTGTTCTCTGTAAAATGTTGCTAAAATGCTTGTTCATGAGCTATGCTGATCCTGATTTAGGTTGCTGATAAAGTATGCTGGTAAAGCAAACAAAATAATTTTTTAAAGTGCCTTAAAAGTTGCTTAATCTTTTGCCTCAAATTTTGTTTAAAAGGGTAGAAGGGATACCTTGCCTTAGTTACTAAATTTTTCTTGGTGCCAGCAGTTGCTACTTTCCAAGACTTTAGGAAACCCAGGATCTCTGGCATGTACAGACGCCAATCTGAAAAACCTCAAGCTTGTACTATATGAACTTAGTAGTGTTCTGGAAGGCCTGCACTATGCACCACTTGCTCATGAGCCTTGCCAACAAGGTGTACTCCACAGTTTACAGAGTTGTGGCTCAGATTATTTCCCTTTCAGTTGTTTGGGGGGGTGGGGTGGAGGGGAGAGGCTGGATTATACATCATCACCATGTGCTTGCTGCCTCATATGGAAAGTAATTACTCCTTTGTAAAATGGCAGTATCGGCTGATCTATGCTGTGTACCAGCAAAAAAACTGAAGGAACAACTTGCAGTTTTTCTTGACCTTGTGTTTTGAAGTGGAAGGTAGCTCATAGATCTGTAGTTGTATTTGCCCCTAAATAAATTTTAGGCACTGAAAAGTAGTGACTCTCCAAGTTACCTGGCTTTTTCTTGAAGCCAACTTGTGCAAATATCAAGCTGTTATCTTACGAATGTTCTCTGCAAGTGTTGCTGTAAAAGTTTGTATTTTGTTTTCAGTGGAAGAAAACTGAAAGAGTTGTAATCACAGAACCAAACTGATAAATAAAATCTGTTAAATGGAATTTTATTTGTACACTTTCTTTAATGTGAGCAATCCCAGAGGGGACTATTCTGCTGACTTTCTGGATTTAACAGCTGTTTTCCATAGTAATTCAGAAACTCTGTAGGGAAAGAAGGAGAAAGCTTTGAAGAGTTAAGTTAGCTCTCCTAAACACAGTATTATGTTTGCATTTGATATGTGCAACTGTATTGATTGAGCTTTAAAATCATCTCCATAAGAATTCTCATTTAGGTCCCATTTTCCATGTTAGTTTAAGTCTGTTCTCCCCTTAAAACCAAAGAAAAACAAAATGACTTGTGGAAGTGTTCCATTCCCAACAATGTTAAGGCTTAATGCTCCTCTTTCCAATAGTAAAGCTTATATTACTAGATGGGTGTCAGCCTAGAAGGTGGAGGGGGAACTGTAGCCTGTGGTTCCAGGAAGGCTGTTAATAAACTCCTGTACTGTAGCATCTTTTCACATTGATATCTTTGACTCATAAAAAAAGATATTGTCCAGAGCTGTATTTCTTTCCTGATTGCATGAAAAAGAGGATGATATTTGCCAGGGAATAACTCAGTATGCTTGGACAAGAGAACAGAGGGTGTGCAATCCTGTAGTTGCAGCCTGACTAAAATGGTAACCAGCTCTGAGTGAAGTAACCTCAGTAGTTTCACATCATGTTCTTGATACTTTTGTGGGTAGTGAATGAAGTGTGAATGTGTTACTAAGTAATATTGACACAACGCAGCCTCATGTTATGGGAAATTGCAGAAACTTTAGTAGCATTTCTGGAAAGGCTGTGTGGAAATGGAGGAAACATCTAGCTTTGTGATGTGCTTCAATTGGCTACATCTTCCAGAGAACCATCCCTTCACTGCAGGCAGTCAGGAACTGAGTTAAGGGGGTGTTACAATGCAGCACTGAAATCCTATGCACACTTGTTTATCCCTATAGTACTAGTCTTCTGTTACTACTGCTTTTTGAAGTAGTCTTCTGTAGGGATAGCACTCATTCAAAAATCATCCTTGAATTTTGCTGTAGGTTGAGTATTACTTGAAGTATTTTATCAAGAAGCTGTAATTAGCCTGAGACAGCCCCTTCCTCTTTACTACTGCAATGGCACCTAAGTGCTTCATACTGATGATATTGTTCTACTTCCAAATTGGCATCTGGTTCCTGGAGTGTGCTAGGATCACATTTGATGGCTTCTTTAGTGACAGCTGACCATCATAGGTTATCAGTCACCTTGTCACTTATTTAAGGCATACCTTAAAAAAAGCTCGTGTTATTTGATAACTGATTCCACAACATTCTGGGCATATTGTGACTTATTTTGATGTAGTAGCAAGGTTGAAAGAAAGCAAGCTTGTTTCAGTAATGGTGAAGGATGTCAGCCTTATTCTTGGAATCCTCTGTCTTTAAATACTGCAGCATTTCTAACAGAAGTTGGGGTTCCTTTACTCAGTGTTTAATCAATGCAGTGCTGTTAAGGGTTACCTGAATTTAATTCTAGGTCTTAGTTACTCATAAAAAGAGCACTGAGGTATTTGATTAGTCATGTTCACAAGCATCCAGGGGTGTGGATGATGCTAAGAGGCACATAGGTTAACATGCTAACCCATCAAAAACTGCAATATAATTTGCTCTGAAAGATGTCTTTGAATCCTTTATTGTCTAGGCTATAAAAGCAAGCTTTTAGATAAACATATGCTTTTTTTTTTTCCCGTTTTCTCCCAGTTAGTGTGGAATTGTGCAAGGAGCTGCCCTTCCCCTCTCTAGGAGGAGGGGCAAGAAGGTGGAGACACTGACACTTCTGATGAGTCATCTTTTAAACAGGCATGAAAGGTTGAGTGTACAGGCAGCAACCTCTGGGGTGAGAATACTGTCTTGGGCAGGATGTGGTCAGGAGCTGCAATAGGAAAGTAGTTTAAACAAACAGAAAACCCCAAATGCCAGACCTAATGCTTTTGCTTCAAGCACTTAGCTGTGCTTTACACCACCATGTTCCAAGTTACCGCAATAAAAGCCTTTTAGTTTTGATTGATAGCCCTGCCTTCCTGCACTGTGCTGCCTTGTCTGCGAAGGGAGGACATACAGTGCTGCTCTTGCTCGGAAGGAGGATCTGCGCTACCCAGTGCCTAAAATGGATCAGCTGGCTGTAGCTGGTATTGAACACTGCATCTGAATATGCTGAAATACATAAGCACAGCACTGGAATATTACTGTCTCTCCTTGACTTATATGTAAATTGTTCTTCTCTTA
Source organism: Brachypteracias leptosomus (assembly GCA_013401335.1). NCBI lineage: Eukaryota > Metazoa > Chordata > Aves > Coraciiformes > Brachypteraciidae > Brachypteracias > Brachypteracias leptosomus. The sequence continues at coordinate 42,115 of VYZX01031061.1, read as the reverse complement.
CTTCAAGGTTGCAAGTTCAGTGGCGTTTCTAAAATGCCCTGGACCAACTAAAAATACATTTAGATTTACTTCTGGACCAGCCTTTGTCTCTGTAGCTGCATGAAGGCCATAGAAAGAGACTTGGCATTGAGATGTGGTATTAGCCTATCTGCCATTCTCTCCTTCTATCTGCTAGGCACTTGATAACATAAGTAACATAGAGAAAGAGTCACCAACCATGTCATGGTACTCGAACAAAAAGCAAAAAAAAATTCTTTCCTCGACTGTTAACTAAATACACCCCTCCTGTGCCCTTTCCCATAGACAAGTTTTGGATTATTTGGAACTTTTATTTCCTGTTTGCTAACCTTATGTACTGGTCAACTTGCTCTCAAAGATAAATCGTCAAAGGATTTTGATGTATTGTCCAGATGAAACCTGCCTGGCTATAGACATTCATATCGCAGCTTGCAAAATAGCAAAGTTGTTGCTCATTTTGCAACCATATCAGCTTATTACTAATGCCACCACTGCTTACTGCCTTTGGTCTTTGAGTGTTTGCTCTTGTTCCACTGCTGCTTCTTGGGTTAAAATTCAAAGGATGCTGCTGGTGATCCCCATGTTGAGTGGATGCTGAAAGCTTGCCACTTCATACCTGCACTGCAGAACCTGGAGTGTTACCAACAACCCAGAGTTAAAGCAGAGCTCAAGTAAGTGCAAAAGCTATTGTGTCTGACCTCTTAAACAGAATGTTGTGGTGAAGTAAAAAAAAAAGAAGTTGTGAACACTCAGTGTAGTACTAATAGAATAATAGATTGCTTAGTCCGGAAAAAGTAGTTCATGGATGATCTTGACACAAAGTAGAACGAAAACTATTTTCAGATAGTTGCAACTATTTTCGAAAGCTATTTGTAGCTATCTGCAATTTTTGCAGCTCACCCCATGCCCTTTTCATTCATAGTAATGCATAGTAATGTATCAGCATTCATTCCCCCAACAGGAGACAACTCAGTGAAGCAGAAAATTCTTGCTGCTGCAAGTCTACTTCATTATATGTGACTGTTTTCCCCGCAACTCTCTTTCCTGGTCCTGCTGAAAGCCAAGATTAAAAGGGGTGGGTGGGTGAGTGAGTGGGTATTAATGATTGGTTGTTCCCAGTGACACTAAATTCCCTAGTGAATTCCAGTCTTCATCTTTGTAAATTTCTGAAAAGCAGAGATGCAGGCACTTAATGTCAACCCTTCAGCCACTGAAAAAATACACACTGCATCAAACACTATGCTTGCTATCAGTCATAATGTGACTTAACCTTGGTTTCATAGACTCATTTTGGTTGGAAGGGACTTTTAAAATCATCAAGTCCAGCCATTAATCCAGCACTGCCAAGTCACCACTAAACCATGTCCCTCAGCACCACATCTACATATCTTTTAAATACCTCCAGGGATGGTGATCCTACCATCTCCCTGGGCAGCCCAGTGCTTTACAACCATTTCAGTGAATATTTTTTTCCTAATATCCAATCTAATATCCAGAAATTTTTCCTAATATCCAATCTAAACTTCCCCCGGTGCAACTTGGGGCAATTCCTCTCATTCTATCGCTTGTTACTTGGGAGAACAGACGGACTCCCCCACCACACTACAACCTCCTTTCAGGTAGTTGTAGAGAGCAGTAAGGTCTCCCCTCAGTCAGGTTTATGACAGAGTGCAACTCAGGTTAATAGAAAAGACAAACAAAAGAGAAAAAAAAATACATGATGCAATTCTGAATTTCCTTATGAGACATACTAGTATTAATGAATAAAAAATGATAGCTATTTAATATTGACTTATTACCTGGAAAATGACTTCTTATACTGCTTGTACTATGGGACAACAGCTCTGCAGTCTTCCTTCTACCTTTTTGAAAGAAAAAAGAAATTAAAGTCCCAAACCTCACAACATCCATCTACTATTACAGACATAGGAATAAAAAAAGATCACAAGTATAAAAGGTAGCTACAATACACTGCAGAGTTTTAACACATTTTAGACTAGGTGTCTGTAGTTTGATGAGCTCCTGTGTTGAGCACAGAGAAATCCAAGCTCCTCAGCCAATTTTTCTAGCTCTGCATCATGTTTAACAATGGTAACTCACTGCAGGAAAAAAAAAAATCATCTTTCTGTCACAGCTGCTGTCCTTGTGCTCAGTAGCATCAACGTGACACAAGTTTTGCACCAACTTTTTCCCCGAACTTGAGTGGCTTAAAGCCAAGTATATTTGTGAATTAACTAAAGATTATTTCCCGATGTTCTGTTCATGGCTTTCTTCAGCAGTGTGCTAAGGAACGTTTCTCAGTTTCCTTTGGCAGGAATAACTACCATTTTCTTACAGAAGGAAACTATAATTACATTTGTAGCACTTTATATTCTTCATGGCATAGAAATGCCTGTTTACTTAATTTACTAGGAATATAGGTATCACCCATCAATTTTTTCTGCATGAGTTTGTCAGACTGACAGTAGTATTTTGACACCACAGAGAAAAGCAGCAACTTCAGGCAAGTAGGAATAGAAATCTCTATTCAAGCTTTTTAAGCTACATGAATTATGTAAGCATTACGTTAAAAAGTTACCTAACAAACAGCTGAGAAGAAAGATTTTGTTAATGGTTTAAGTTCCAGGTTAATTCAATTAAGGGCTAGAAAGCTCTCCCTGCTGTTCTGAGGTCCTTGAAAGATACCTGCAATCATAGGCATGTATCTGATTGAATCACGGGGTACAGTCCTGTGTCTGTCTGGCTGCCCCCCATGATTTGTAAGTAAGCTATTCCAAGGCCAGAGCCACTAACAGCCTGATTTCCTACCACTTGGGATCCTTTATTTCCTAATTGGAGGTTAATTAGGAAGGAGGAGTTAATTAGGAAGAGGTTCCTCCCCTAAATGCAGCTCCCCTTACGTTTCCCATGATATCCCTACAAAGCAAAAGACAACACAAGTTATGGTTTAAAGTTACTAACTGGGGAGTCAATGTTTGTTGTGCTGCTTGAGCAGCAGCAGTGTAAGAAGGTGCATGGCTTTTGAGTTGTCTGATTTCTCAAGATTGTTTTAGGTCTTTCTCCTCTACCATTACAGAGGAGCTCTTCTCCTCTTTCTTATTTGGCTTAAGTTGCCTATTGCTTCAAAGGTTAAGGAGAGATTCAGAAACATGGATACATAGCTCATAAGACTCATTTCCCCAAGAAAGCAGGTTATGACACACAACCTGTCTTTACCTGCAGTCACATTCCTCTGGAAAACTGCAGCTTCCATGTCATAAAGTTGACACTGCAGTTCATCAACCTGCTGGAAGGCCTCCCGTTTTAAACTGCAATCTTGGGTTAACTGCCTTCTGGTCTAAAAGGTGGTAAAAGGATTAATGGCAGCAACAACAACAAAAAAAAAACATCTGACAGCACTGCCTCAAAGCAGGGGCCTTGATTTAAAGGAAGAGATGTTGTTGCCCTGCGCACTCTCATGAATGAGAGGCCATCACTTCTTGCTGATTCAAATAACCCATAATTACAGCTTTGCTAAACATACCCATAATACCTCTGAATGCAAAATACAGCACAAGTAGTGCAAATTAACATTCTCATTATTGTTTAATAGGCATCTACATTTCTGGAGGAAGATGAAAACAAGGCAGAGGCCTTTTCTCACTGTTCTCTGCATGTAACCTTAATTAGACAAGACCCTACCTCCATTTTCAGGACAGAGGTATTTGGAAAAAATGACAGCTCTTCCTTCATCTCTCCCACAGACTCTGTAATTTGCTAACTAATTTTAAATATAGAGTTTGTTGGTGTTAATGACCACGTAGTTGCTAGCTGCAGCTGTGACTGTTGTGTGGCAATAAAAGCCTGCACTCTGCAGTTGTCATTTTCCTTTCTTCTCTCCTCAAAGGCTGATCCAGCTGTTGACATTTCTCATCTCTTAAGGGGTTATTTTGTAAACATAGCAAAACAGTTCAGAGCCCTCTCAGAGACAGAGGCCAATGAAATCAGTGGTCTCGTGTGTTTGTACCACATTGCTTTGGCTGTTTCTCATAAGATTTTGGTTAGAAAATGCGCCAGCAGCCTGATAAATTATTCCCAGCAGAATGGCATTTGTCATCCTGATTCTGGAAAACAAAGAGCCTGTGCTTTCACCTTGATGCTTTGGAAGACTGAAAACAGAATATACTTTGATTTGCAGGAGAGGCATTCAGGTACATTTACAAAGCTTTTTTTCTCTCTAGATCTAGAAAGCAAGGACAAGGAGACTTCAGTGGCAGCAAAGATGTCAGTTAGTAGATGGATTAATCTAGTTAAAATCTAATCAAGTGGTTGCCAAACAATATTTTGTTCTGCAGGCTACACTACAAAAGAAGCACTGCACATTTCACAGCCAGGAGCCTGCTCTCCCAGCTCTGCTAAACACAGAGATTGTATTTACTGGGCCAAGTCTGTTTTTAAATTGAAACAGTTAAAGGTCTACAGCCCTTTTTACAGGAACATTATCAAACCAGCTGATCTGGTTACTCAGTTATGCTAAATCAATTATTACCAATGCACTAACAGATTTGAACTCAATACATCAGTTCAGTACAATGGCATCAATTCAGTGAAAACTAATGCCATTTCTGTGGCCAGACTGGAATAAAGTGGTTCCCTTCCCACTACATTTATTTGGTAGCCCAGAATTTGGGAAACAGTGATGTAATGTACATGAAGCAGAGGATAAGGGCGGAGGGCTCATGGCAAATGCAGAGTAGACAGTAGTTTGTCAGCCCTGCAGCACTGGTGTCAAAGCCCTGCCTGGGAAGTTGTCACAGGGAAAGTGACAGGCACTGCAGACCTGGGGATGTAGTCCCAGAAGGGAAGTGGAGCCCTAGTGAGGAGCAAAGCCCAGAAACCTATGTTCCAAAATTCCATGTTTAGTCTGGTGACAGGGATGGTGCTTATAGCAGAGGCCTAGGACACACCCCAACAGGGGATGCATGGCTGGCCTCTGGAGCCACCAAGCCCAGCCACTTTGCTGCTCTCGGGGAGCCCTCATCCCCTCCAGGGGTACAAATGTGTTCTGTCTAGCACTGCACACCCATTCCAATTGCACCAGTGCCTTACACAAACTCTTAGGCAGTTTACCTCTGAAACAAGGAGAATACTACTTTCTAGAACAAAGATACTGAACCAGGCTCAACAGGAAGGCCTGAAAAGCATCAGAAACACCAGACACCAATAGGTGGAACGTAACTCTAAGGCCCCAGCAGGCAGATCCCAGCACAGTGCCAAGGCTTATGCTACAAGACACTCATCTAGAGGACTTGGAGAGCTACAGTGAAGTTTCAAAGTTCAGACACTTGAAGGGGTACACTCAGATTTTGCCAGACAGTGTTAAAACTTGAGACACCTCTCCAGAAATGCTACTATTCGAATCTACATTATGAGTTTACCTGATGCATTTCTTTGTTGACTCCTTTTTTTTGAAGATGGCATGTTTTAGCACATTTTTCAGCTTCCTTGGTTAGGCGTTTCACTCTCTGCTCTTTTTCTCCCATCTCTTCAAGCATCTCTATGTTTTCATCTTTCATCACACTGAGTATTTGTCTCTTCTTGGCTGCTTGTGTCTTCCTCCGTAGTACTTCCAGCAGCATTAGTTTCTACAACACAAACCATGAAAGTTTCAGGCTAGATTGCTTTCCCCCCATATCCATACACACTTTTTTAGAATTCCTTATAAACCCTGATGACCAGTCCTCAGATGTCATGCACAGCTGAGCTGAATGAGGAGACACCCAGTCCTACATGGCTTGGTACTGAAGATCAGGAAATGTTGGTAAACAAATCTGAATTATCCTATGATCTTATGAAAGAACCACAGTCAGACCTAAACCCAAAATAAAATCTGGGTTGTGGGAATGGGGAGTGCAAAGGAAGGGTAAGAAGGAGTGGAAACAGAATTTACATCATTGCTTGTTAGAGAGAGAAGCCTCAAAACAACATTCATGTGTAGAACTCATTGAATTCCAAATAAACAAGAAGGCAGTTGCTTCCAATTTCCTCAGTCTGCTCTAATTTGCCTTCTGCAACCAGCCTCTGGTCTGCATGTTGAACTTGTTTTTAAAAACAGTGTATAAACAAGGAAGGAGAGGGGGAAAATGAGCACAGCTTTTTCAAACATTCCTGTTTATATGTGGTTTTTAGAGACAGCCATAGCTGCATTTTAGAATCTGTAGCATAGTTGGATGCAGTGGTATTACAAGCAACCTATGTCAGGTCAAACACTCATGTACAAGAAAGGGTTGTAGATCCTTCATCACAATCTGTACCAAGGAAAGAAATTAGGAAGAAGAGAAAGAACCAGAAACTGATGTCAGAAACCAAAGAAAACCAAAAACAACAACAAAAGCAGCTGCTAGAAAGATGGTAAATGCAGTGAGTATTTTGGAAGTAAATCGACAGCTTCAGTGACCAAAAGCAATTTATCTGCTAAAGACAACTCCACTCTGGTGAAAAATACGGGCACATAGAGCTAAAAGCAGTCACAACCCCTAACATTTTTCATTGGGCAGCTCTCCAAGCCTTGCTAAGGTTGGAGTTTCATAGACTGATAAGCTCAGAATGGAGCAAATGAGCCATCACATGTGACTTCTTAATATAACATTTACTTTAATTACCCTTGTACTGAAATAAGCAAGTTGGTTTGACTAAACCATGTTTCTAAGAAAGGCATCCAGTCTTGACTTGAAGATGCTCAGTTAGACACACTGTAATGTTAATCACATTTTGAAAACGTTTCTAATTTCCCATTTTTCAGTTTGGCCTCAACTTCTAGCCACCACATCTTGTTATACCTTTCCCTAAGAACCCTTTAGTATCCACTATTCTCTCCCAACAAAACAATATCTTAGACTGTAATCAATTCACTCTTCTTTTAGATAGGCCAAACAGACTGAGCCTTTTAAGAGCCCTCTGCTAGAAGCATTTCCTGCAGCCCTCAATTTTCGTAACTCTTCCCTGCACTCTCTCATTTTTTCCTTCACCTTTTAAAGTAGTACACTCTGGAACCAGTGGCAGTTTTCAGTGTGCTACACATAGAGCTACAAACTCATTTTTAATATATCTGCACTGCACTATGCTCCTTTATTAATAAACAAAAATATTACAGCACCCATCCTTTCCACCACCACACTACATTGCCAGTCATCTCTCTGTTGCAACCCTTGTCCTGACTAGGGATGCAGTCACCCTGTTCTGTACAAGTTCTGCTTTCTTCTCATTCTTCACCTACACAGGCACTGAAATATTTCTCGGAGGGATAACCAAGTTACTGAGCTATCTGTACAGTTCTATACTCCTGCTCTGCTCGTTATTCACTAAATGTGCCTTATCAGATTCACTAACTTTCCTCCCCAAATATGTCATTGGTAAATTTTATAATCTATAATTTTATATTTATTTCCGAGCCACTGACAAAATGTTGAATACTGATAGTTCTGCTACCAACCCCTGTAAAAATCCATCAGAAACCATTTTCATTTAATGAAAGTAACACATTTTTATATGTCAAAAAAGTCTAGCTCTCAATCCATTTAGCATTTTATTGGTACTGTGTAATACTATAATTTAAAATACAAAAGTTACATGCTGTTAACCCAAGCATCACAAGGCCCTTCCAAATATGTATTACATCTCTAGCATTATGTTTATCTAACTTGTAATCTTATCAGCCAAATGAAATGAGGCTGGTTTGACAAGACTTATTCTCCATACAGTAATGTTGCATTAAGTCTATTGCAAGTGAAGGGTGTGCCTTTCAGGGTAAGGAATGGGCCATTTCAGCATGTGTAGCCAGGCGTAGAAGTGAAAGGGAGCTTGCTGTGGCAGTGATAGATCCATGAAGGTATTCAGATGGAAAAAAAAACCATGCAATGAATTTGTTCTGGATTTAATGACAACTTCCCTCAATGTTTCCTTGAAATTTAATTTCAAGAGTGGAAGACTAATAACCTCAAGATCTGTAATTTTTTTTTTTTTCCTGTGGAATAAAATACTAATAGTGTTTTTTAATCTACCAAAACATACATCCAGGACTGTTGATGGCATATAAATGTAGTGCCTGGAGCTGTCACTTTGGTACGTGACTCAAACTTTATTCAAGATGCTACAGTTTTTTCCTTAGTTCTCTCTACCTGCAATGGTGTAAACCCTCAGACAAACACCTCTTTTCAATGTCAGAAAATACACATCCAGCTTCAGTAGCTGCATTATGCAGCTAGTTTTGAATCTGTTTCTCTCCTAGAGTAACAGTAGGCAGAATCCTCATTAAAGCAAGTGAGATGAAGATGGGAATTCAGCTTGTTGCACTGATGAACCAGGACCTGTTAAATTCAGATACCTGTTTATGTAGCTGTTTCTTTAGTTTGTCATTGTCTGCTTGAGATTTCGCAAGAGCTTCCCTTACAGATGTGAGCTGCCCCTGAAATGAAGTCACTTCTTGTTCTGCCATCACCTTAGCTTTCAGACACTTTTTTGAAGAGCTTCCTGCATTGAGAAGGTGTGTAACAGAAGTGCTGATGAGAACAGTGATTTTTCTCTCCTTTATATAGCACTAAGTTTCTTGAAAGGTGAATCTCTCAGAGATTTTTAGTAAAGTGTGATTGAATTGTTCCTATTTTCTAATAAAGGCTGGACCTTTTTTTTAAGTGGGGAACAGGATGGACAAGAGGAGTCCTCTAAGGGGAAAATGTAAGATAATCTTTTATATGAGTACAACTGCACATCTTTTAATTATATTCACGTCAACAATTCAAGCTCTTGTGTGTAAACAAGCTCAGAGCAATGCAAAACTTGATCTTTCGTATGCATTGGAAAGACCTGTCCATCTACTAATCTGTTTATTCCTTCATTATCTCTAAAGTAAAAATGTGTGTGATGAAGCTTGTTTTCCTCCTGGGCAGGGTCTTTTAGTTTTAAACACAAACATAAATGTGTATGTTTATACATGTTACTATGTCAGGCACAGATTGAGCAGCTTTCACTCCTTTCCCAGCCACTTAAACTGGAAAAAAGCAATGTCTAGGGTCCTCTGCACTTGGAGTGCACTTGAACTGAAATGGAAGTTCTTAGATCTTCAGAATCATTGCAAATGCAGACACAAGAAAGCTCTGTCTGAGCAAGATGAGCTAGTTTCTAATTTTAAAAAGCAAAAATTTCCCATTAATTTTTCTCAGTTTCAGACTTGTCTTTTAAATCTTGTGAAGATAGCTCTTATTTCTTATTTAAACCCACAAATTTGCAATAATTTGGTCGATCTGCTTAATAAAATATTCTAATGATTTAGCATCTCCCTGATGTAACTGAACTAAGTGTATGCACATCCAGTTTTATTTGGGCTTGAAAAAAACCCCCCATGTTTTGTTTTCACTCCTTTTAAGTTAACAAATGTTAGTGATCCATTCTGCCTTTCCTTCACTTGACATGTGCAGCTAATTAACCTATATAACAATCAGTAACCTGTTTGTTCCATTCTAATTGGCCTTATTTAAAGCAGTGAGGCACTTTTCTTTCCATCCATCTTCACTTTAGTTTAATTTAGTCAGTTTTGTGCTTCATCTTGCGTTTCTGTAATTAAATTTATAAACCTCATGCTGTGTTCTGCTTTGTTTAAGCAGATACCAATTTGGAAAAAAAAACCCAACAAAAACCCAAACCAACTCAGCCACCTCCTAAGCCAACAATCTAGTTCATCTCCATTTCATGTCTACCTGTCTTCTTTTTCATACCTTTGGGGCAGTTGTGAAATAGTTGACTTTGACACAATATCAGGAGACTAATTATGAGTCAACAAAAGTATTGGGAATACTATAGGCTACTCATACTTCCTAAACTCTTGCTTCAAGCAAGAATCAGGGATTTGTTTCACACTCTTTACATTTGAAAATCACCATTATACCCATAATATAGAAGGGGAAAAGTTTGGCATTTTTACCTGAAATCTGCAGTTAACATGAGCTCCTATAGGCTCACTGAATAATAGTGCACCTGCCCAATCTGACCATTAGTTTTGCAGCAAATGAGACACTAATGACTAGATGAAATGATAGAGAAATATCACCTTCTCAGCATCTCAAAGCTTTGCAGAGAGCTGTGCCTTTTGAGTGGTTTGCTTCCAACAGTTCAGAGCCTTTAGCTTACACATCAGCTTGCCTAGCCTGATGTTTTCACCCTACAAGAGCTGCAGCTGTTCCTGCTGAAGAAGATGTCAGCAGAGTAGACCCACAAAGATTACTTTCCCCAGGAAGAAACTTATGGTTTGGAAGTAAATACAATTGTAAAAGCATGCAACTATTTGTAATTCGTTTTAATTTTCAAATGCTCAAACTTTGCAGTTTGAAGCAGTGCAGCCTTTGACAGTAGATTTCTATTACTATGTCTCCAGGGAAAAAGGAAATGTGGACATTGCCCAGAAACTGGGGGAAAAAAAGGAAGAAATTTAATCTAAAACAACAAGTAGGTAAACCCCTCTGAAATGAAGCACTGTTTATGGTGACAAACACTATTATGCCAGATGAAGATTCTGATTCATACCAGGTAACCCAGTCCACCCTAATTGCTGTGTCCTTAGTAAGAACAAAATTAGAAGATTCATCAGAAGTATATTCATCATGTTTTCTTCTTCTTTGTTCCAAATAGCAGACATCCTCCTGAAAACTGTTACAGAGGATAACTGGAGGCCCTGACCTTCCTGGCAGAGGTCTCTGCACAGATGCTCTACAATTCAGTATCAACTCACCTTCTTACTCATTGTGTCCCATGTTAGTTTTATCTGCAGTTGGGATTTGACCTTCCTAATTTCATCACTCTGGGTCTGAACTCTGATACTCTACCTTTGTTGCCTATCCATGTCTCCACTACTTGAAATCTTTCTTTTTGTATTTTAGTCCCTTAAGAAGGACCTTGCTAAGGCAAACAAGCCAAGTTTCTACTAAACAACCTGGTCTTCTTGAATAACACTGTAGTTGGTTGTGAATTCTCTTTAAGTTTTATCTAAAAATCAACCAGCTTTCCTTGGCACTTCTCCCCTCTTGGCATTTTCCCAGGGATTCTGCCTAGCAATTCCCTAAATAAGTCTCAGTTTGCTCTCCTGAAGTCCCAAGTCCTAGCTCTGCAGCATAATTTTGCAACCTTTGTCCTGAACCTGAAATAATTTCATAGTCACTGCAGCCTCAGATGACACTCACTGCCAGTTTTTCCCTGTTTGTGAGCAGCAGAAGTAGGGATTTACCACGGTTGGCTCTTCTAGCATTTGCTTTTAGGATCGTATCGCTAATGCTGCCTAGGAACTGCCTAAGCTTTCACAATGCTATATTCTCCTTCCATTAGATTTCCAGATGGATAAAACCTCCATGAACACCAAGGCCTCAAATCAAAACCACTTTTCTTAACCCTGTATAGACAGGCCCATCCAATTTATTCTTTTGACCAGGCACTCTGTAACAGATTCCCCACCACGGTCACTAATCATCACTACCATTCCTCCTTTTTCTGACCTTGACTCATAGGCTTTCAGTAGTACATCTCCACTCATACATCTCCATTCATACATAAGCTTTGTGCAAGGAACGAACTCCTTACAGAAAGTGGAGTTGTCATTCTTCATCCCTGCTGATCTTTCTTAATCACCCTGTAACCACCCATGACTATGGTGTGCACCAGCCCACCAAGGTCCCATGATTCTGCACAAACCACAGCCCTTTGACTGCGTACGAGCTCCCCACTCCTTTTGTTCACTGCCTCTGTACAGTGTCCTTTCCAAGTGGTGATGTGGAAGTCTCCGTGCAGCCTTCTCACCCATGGACCTCCTCCATTTTCACTGGTTCCTCATTTACACCTGTCTGTCCCTATCCCCCAGGTTCATTGGGAGTGTTGAAAGCCCTTCTCACTCTGTTGGCATTAGTTATATCCTGCTTCTCAAGCTTCTCTGCTTGAGACATCTGCAGGCATACTTGCTTTAGACAGAACTATTTAGCCGTTATCCATTTGATCTCATTTGTATTCACTGACTGACTACCATAATTTCAGTACAAATTGAACTTTGCTAAGGAGGAATATGTTTGACTATAAAAGGGAATGATTTAGAAGCTGTAGCCTGGAAATGACTTTCCAGACTTTATAAATCCCAGAACATCAGTTTTGGGGACACTTTTTCAAAACATCAAGCTGAATGTATTTTTTATTCTAAGTAACCCCAAGTGGAAAAAAGGATTCTGTCCCCATTCTTTTGTGTGACCAGCTTGCATGACAAGAAGATAAAACTCCCATCAAAATGTTTATCAGTCATTGAAACATCACATTCTCTTTCCCCCACCCCCAAAAGGGACAATGAAAACACATGACAATACTGACATATGATTGAATGTGAATTCATATTTATACTTTTTCAGATCCAAGTTCAACCTTTCTGATGTTCACCTGTGTAGAAAGCATGATGTTAACTTTCACTCAGAACAGACTGAAAGCAAAGTTCCTAAGTTTAGAACAAAATTCAGTTCCAATACATTAGTTATTCAGGGTCTAAGGGCTGGATTTGGCCCAAAATTTCTGCATTTGAGGCAGAAACACACAAAGATGACTGATTCATGACAGCCTGACAAATGAGTAGCCATTAACAGAGCCTAGTAATGGACAACCTCCGTGATCTTCACCCAACCAATGTCCCAGATAGAATGCAGTAACTTAAGCCATCTTCATCAAGCTTAACCAGGGTATTATCCTCCTGTTTGTTCACTGATACCCGTATGTATTTCCTTACTTTAGACAAATGTTCTTTCAAGTCACCATTATTTTTAGCGGAGCCAAACTTTTTCTTCAAATCAATCATATTGTCAACTCCTTCTTACTTCAGTGATGATTTCAAACACTCAAATGCTCAATGCTAAGGCGATAGACATCCAGCTTTCCCTGCAATTACAAACAGAACCCGTAAGAGAGGAAGTATGCACATATGAGAAAGCAACATTCAGAAGATTTCAGAAGTCTCTCAACTACAGCCAGATGGTTTTTCCTCATAATTATTTTCCTAGAATCAATGTATCAGGAAGACAGAGCAATATTCTACTTGAATTCGGGCACTACGAGGAGTGGAATTTCAATTCTATCATTTGAAGGGAAGCTATTGGCAATCCCAGGGTATATGTATTTAATGGAATTAGCAGTGCCATGGTGAAAAAATAGGCTCTCTGGTGAAAACTGGACTCACCTTCAGGATTGCAAAAGAAATCACAATATTCTTTAAGTCACTGCTGCCCTGGCCACAGACGTTAATGGGCTTCTAGACCATTAATCAAAACCCTTCAGATCTGATGCAGGTAGTTGCTCTATATTACACATGGTCACAATCAGGTCAGTTTTTATAGGCTAGACTGGGGTATCTTATTTTGGTGAGTAGTGACATATGTCACTGAAAATAAATCAGTGGACTACTTGAAAACAAAGGCATTGTTAGCTTGAACAATACGATTACACAGTGGACATCAAGTTTTCAAGAAAAATAGTAATGCAGAATATTACAAACTCAAATATTATATCCAAAAAGTTCCCTCCACTGTAACTAAAAAGAGCTTCCATCACACTCTCTGATGTGGTACCTTCCATCAAGAACATGCCTCCTCTCTTGGAAAAGGTACATTATTTTTCTACCAGATGATTTTACAAGATGCTTCTAGCAGCAGGAGATGAATGATTCACCCATTTATCCACCTGGCACGCTGCAACAATTTATTCCTTTGAGTGCTAAACTTGTTGGCAAATTATACATCAGCACAAAAAAGACCAATCGAGCATCGCTTCTTATTCTGTACCTACTTTTAGATGGACACAAGTCACAATTAGGTTCCACACTAATGATTCATATTCACCCCATACTTCTTTTCTAGTCTTCTCTTTGAGACCAAGACTTTCTTCTTCTAAGTGAGCGAGCTGGGCTCTGAGAGCAGTTATTTCCATAATCATTCCGTGGCACAGCCCCACAATCTATCACAGCAGAGAAAGTGAATGAGCAAAGCTAGGGGTGAGCAAACATCATAGCCTAGGAGTAAACAATACAGAGCTCTGAATATGTTGTATGATGCCTAATTAAGTAGAGCAAGAATATCTTCCTGAGCGACCTGATGAGAGCAGCTGTGAAGAAAAGGGCTTGGGGGTACCAGTGGAAGAGAAGCTCAGCATGAGCCAACAGTGTACACTTGCAGTCCAGAAAGCCAATTGTACCCTGAGNTGGAACTAGATGATCTTTAAGGTCCCTTCCAACCCTGACAATTCTATGAAAATAATCCATTGATAATAAGGACTAATCAATTTTGTACATCTCTGTTGGTTTTAGAAACATTTTTTGCCTGGAAATAGCAGGAAGAATTGTGGCAGTTCACAACCAATATTTGAAGCGGGCAGATGCTTAAGTTTCCTATATAACCTTGAAACCAGCCTGTTTCTGGTCATTGGGAAAGAAAGATCTCCTTGTTAATAGAGAACAGAACTGACAGAAGGAAATGTGTGCAGAGAACAGAGGAGCAGAAGGATTAGGGAATCTGATTTTAGGAGAAGATCCTGTGCCTGGCTCTGCTACATCAGTGAGCCTGGCCTCCCATAACATAATCTCCCCTGCTTTCAGAGAGAAAGTCAGAAGAATTGTGACCAGACTTCATTCAGTAAACTGTGACGTAATACATTTATTGGAGCAAATATGCTGTCTGCTGATAAGGTTATACGTACAGACCATTTAATACGCGATAAAAACCATTATGTGTTCCATTTGTTGATATTTGTCAATTAACATACCCTCAGGAAGGGCACGCAGGTTAGCATGAATAGGAAAGTAAATGATAGAACTTGAAAAGATTTAAATGACAGAATTAAATTTCACATAGGTAGGTCACTGCTAGATATAAATGTCTGGTCATTTTCATACCACTGAACAGCATTTGTGACCAGATGAACACGATGGAGGAGAGCTAAAAATCATTCTTCACATATTGCATTATTCAGATAGATAAGAAATAGGCACAACTGCAGACCGTAGGCACAGCCAACAGCAGAGTCTGCTTTCAAGGTTGCACAGCCCCTCTGCATGCCAGATCTAAGTAGTAAATGCTAATGGATTCTTGCTGAAATTTTCTGTGTCAGTTTTTTGTCATATAGCAAACATTACTGAGAGACTTCTGAAAATGAATGTTAGGGAAAAAAACATGTTGTATTTTAGCCCTGCTGAAAAATTCTGGTGATCTTTATTCAGAGCAGCAGTTTTCCTCTGTTTTGAGTGTCTTTTTTGCAAAAATCAGCAAAATTTGGTCAAAACCTAAGACTTTTTGGAAGAAAAAAGATACAAACAACCCACGTGCTTCATGTATGTTCCTTAGAAACTTTTTAAACTATCTGCCATCCCATTTTGCTGATCATGCCTGAACCTGTAAATTGCTTCAGGCTAGTGGGAAATGGAACTGGGAGCAGGAAGTCTCTTCTGAGGTTAAAGCAGAGCCCAGAGGCAGTAGCCAGCTGGCCACACTGAGCCACTTCCTTTGAACACAACACAGATGAGACAGGGATTTGGTGGTGATGGGCTAGCAAAGTGCAGGGGGTGGGAAACTCCACTGCCCACAGGCTCCAGAAACATCCTACTGACTGCTTCATCTTTCCACCCCAATGAAACCTCACATATGTTTCTCATTTTCTCTCTCACTCCAGCCTTCCCAAATATGGACAGGACAGTGAAATCAAGGAAGAAGGGAGGTTGCTGACAGGACACTGTACAAAGGATATAGGGGCCAAAAAAAAAAAAAAAAAAAAAAAAAAAAAAGAAAAAAGCATGAGAAAGTGAGGCAAGAAACTGTTAAATTGCCCAGAGAAGAACTGAAATCTTGTAGTCAGTGATGAGGGCAGATGAGAAAAGAGGCCCAGGAATGAAATCCAAAATGCAGCTGTGCAGACATCCCCAAAACCCAAGCAGTCTTCTCCCTGGTCTAGGTTTCTGTAGAAGCTGACATGTCTCTAGCAGTGGAGGTTGTGTTCATGGAGCCAAGCCACCAAGTCAGCTAATGGATTACATGGATATCACATGATTCCACAAGATAGCATTTCTGAAGTATTGGCTGGGTTTATTTCCTTAAAAAATTCCACCCACACCTACAAGCTATTCTGAAAAACACAGCTGAAGCTGCAAAGTCAAGTACTCAGAACCTGAGGGGTTGGTTGTGCAGTTGTCATGTAGCATACCTGGTACCTACACTGCAGTACGGCCTACGTGTCTGACCCACTTCTATTTTCTGTCTCAGTCAATGCACAGGATTTAATTGCTCTGGGAATATGCCTTGTGAAGGAAAAGACACATCAGTAGAAGTTTAAATTAGAGGTTATAGGTGTATCATCTGTTGTGAACATGAACCACAGAACAGCAGGCCACTACCTTTGCCCTCAGGTTATCTTTGTTTTACAACTCCTCACATGACTTCTGGCATTGAGCACAGAAACTGCAGCCCCAGAGCCCCACTACCTTTATTCTCAAAGACTGTCACCACACACCTGCACAGTGGGACTCTGTCCTAAATCAGACCACTAAATACTACCAACCAATAGACCACAATCACCAACCTATGTCAGAGCCATGTCGCTTTGGTTACCACCTCTTCCACTGCGGGCAGCTCCTAAAGTAAAGCACAAAGATGGATGGTGACTACATTTGTGTAGCCCAGCTCCACTTCAACAACTTCCCAGCCTGACAGCTTGACTTTATTTTTCACTTAGCAACTGCCTCCCACACAGAGAAACCACCTTCCCCTGTTCTCGAAGAGTAGAATCAATGCTCTGAGCATACTTGTTCTTTCTGGTAAAGTAGACAATGCTGCTGCTGGAGAATATTTTCATAAAACATGGAGTAGGTCTCAAATTGCTGCGCTCTCTGGCCATGATGTCACAGCCCAGTATGGTGAGACACTGTTGTAAATGGCTTTTTTTAATAGTAACCTAGGAAAACAAAATAGGAAACCTTGCAGGTGGCCTGAGTCACAAGAGTAGCATACTTCAAAATGAAACATAGTTGCCTTATTGTAAATAAAATGCCTCTGTGACATCAAAATGAAGGAAAAATAAAACTATTCAGTGTGAAGGTTTTTGCCCAATCTACAATTTCACTGAACTAATGGAAAAAGATTTGTCAGGTTTTTGACTGGTTCTAGCTCTAACTATATAATATATTTTTTCTATCTGAAGCTGAAAGAATTTTCAGTAGAGAAATTAAATCACCAGCTCAGGAACTGACTGGATTGCAGTTGGACCCCAACATTCCTTCTCATAAAAAAAAACAGGTTTGTATTTTTAAACCAGAAGTGGTCATATTTAAAAAAATATTTTCTTTAAAATTCACTGAAAAAAACCTCCTAAAACTGCTTCCTAACATCATACCGGACCCCTGATTTAGCAATGACTCAGGAAGAAGAGTTCCCACTACTGAATCCATGAATTAAATCCTGCAATCCTGCATTGCGGTTGCATATAAACCTCCAGCCCTAACTCATCTTCACATTATTACAGTCCTAAGAGCCGAAATAAACCTGTCAGAAGGCAGTAGGGCAGTACACACGTTTGCTGCCAACGCTGCTGTTACAAGACAACATAATCTGAATCTAAACTCATGGGCTTAAGAAATGTGTCTCTCTTTTAGGCCACTGATTGACAAGAGCTTTATTTATTAAAGCTGTAAATATGGTTTAGCTGTTGCTTAGATAGAAATGCAGAATATGTACCTCTGTATCTGATTCTTGGTAATTTTCCATCAGCCTTTGAACAAATGTTTCAACTATCTGTGGTTGTACAACTGAAAAATTTTCTTGCATTACCCTATTTTTCCAGAGCTCTACATGAACAGAGGGAGAGAAAATAAAACCCACCAGAATAAAACCAAACATCAGTGGGTATCATTGTCACAAAATATTGATCCCTCAGTAATCTCTGGGATTTGACACTGGGTATGCTTTATAGCTTAGGGTCTCTCAGCTTTCCTAAAATGTTTACAACAAAAAGTAAATGTCATTGCAAACAGATTGCAAAGCCTGTGCTGAGCAGCAATATCAAATTCATTCTGGTATCGAAGCCAAAATGCAATTTCATTACAGACCACTTCTGTCAATAATGGCCTGGTCCACAATTGTGTATTGGAGTTTTCTGTAAATATTGAGTAAAGAATATGTCTTTTGTGGGAAATTGAGTATTTCTGTGTGGGAAATTGAACATCACTGGCAATAGGACACTTTTTTCTTCCCTTTTTTTACCCCCTTTTTCTTTGTTTTACTATTTGTGCCTGTGAATACCCAAACTGCCCACACACATGCAGTGATTGTGCCAAGTAAACACCTAACATACTAAAATATCTGACATTTAAATTGCACTGCTAGGCCTAACATATTAGCACTTCAACACAGAAGTAATTTCCTTTCAGCCCGTTTCAGGCTGCCTGCGAGCTCCAGAATAATATAGTGTTCAGCCTTGTTTGCACGATTGTTTTTGTGTCTTTGTTGAGCAAACAGAATAAACAGGTCCATGCAGAATGGTGTATGATATCTCGGTACACAACTCTCCGTGGCTTCCTGCTAGATGTATTTCTGTGATTTCTCACAATGGGCTCTCCAGACCAGAAGGTAGTTTCCAGAGGCTAAGCTGTTTTTCACCAGTGATTCCTTCCCCACAATTCAGCTGGTCCCTGGTCTCCAAATGGGCACACAGAGAATTAGGGAGCTAAGAGCAAACGTGCTCTTCTTTTGACAGGCAGGACAACTCTTTGCTGCCTTTACACATCAAGGGTGCTTTTTCTACTCAAGACTGGGGCTCATGTATTTCCCAGGAAGGGTATTTTAATTCTCCTTACCAGTGGGGATACTGTGCTCCCTTGTCTGGCTCTTTCAGATGTCACTAGAGTCATCTCCTGGTTCATTGTCTTCTGCACATCATGGGTCGTGTGGATTTCTAGGCTTTCCAGAAGCTTTTGAAGCTAGAATCAAGTTTAATACTCAGCTTTTACTAAATCTCTATACTGCTTATAAAACAACTTGCCAAATAGCATAAACTAGGGGCCTAAACCAAAGCAGTTCTCTTTCCATCTTCTCTAAAACACAGTATTTTCAGATACAGTATCATGGTTAATATCATTTTGAGGTGACTGTATGCCTAGTGCTGTGCCACAAATACACTGGATAGAGGCAGGGTCTCCTGTTGCTTTGGGCTCTCACAAGACCCACACCTGACTCTACACAGCAGAGCTACCATTGCAGAGACTCCTGGATCATAGAATCATAGAATATTTTAGGCTGGAAGGGACCTCTAGAGGTCATCTGATCCAGCCTCCCTACACAAGTAGGGACATCTCTACCTAGGTCAGGCTGTTNCAGGTGCAGGACCCTGCACTTGGCTTTGTTGAACCTCATAAGGTTCACCTGGGCCCACGTCTCCAGCCTATCCAGGTCCCTCTGGATGGCACCGTGTTCCTCTGGCACATCAACTGCACCCCCTAGCTTGGTATCATCCACAAACTTGCTGAAGGTGCACTCAATGCCACTGTCAATGTCATTAATGAAGATATTAAACAACACCGGTCCCAGCACAGACCCTTGAGGGACACCACTCATCACCTTCCTCCATCTGGACATTGAGCCGTTGACCATCACTCTCTGGATGCTACCATCACACACATCTGTCAAACTCCCCCCCATGACAGCCTTCACAGGCCCCGCTGGACTTCACTCATCAGAAATTGTAGGAAAACATGATGCTGTGTGGTTCCCCCCAGCACCCCATTAATAACTCTCCCCTTACCTGGTACACTTTCATTTTGATTTCTGATGCTCCTTTGGGGAGAAGTACATGCTGAGTGCTTGTAGTGGGCTCTCCAAAATCCTCATCGGTGCCCATTTGTCTGACTATGCCTTTCATGGCTGGGTACAGGATATCTGTACTGGAATCACCAAGACATGGGTATTTCACACATTCTGTCTCGAAATTACTGTGTCTGCATTTATTTACCTTAACCTTTTCTTCCCTTGCCCCTAACACATGCAGATTAAGTCTCAGCTCACTGCATTAGCCCCACACAACCTACAAGTGAGACAGGACAGTCTCTTCTTCACTGGTCCTACTTTATGACATAGTTCAGTAATTTGATCAAGTTTACAATACAAAACAAGAACCAAGGGGAAGGAACAAGAAGTCAAACAGATAAAGCAAGGAAATCTGGTCACTGGTAAGAACCTATCACATCATTCAAATAGACCAAGAAACTCCCTCCACTCCTCCCCCTGCTCTCCTTCCAATCTGATCATGGGTTTGCTAAGTGCTTCTGAGTGCTAAGCGCCAAGTCAGACAAGCACTTTGCTCTGAAAAGCAGAGAAGCTGTTAGCAAGACATATACACCTTGTTACACTTTATTGCTTTAATCACGCTGCCTTTTAAACCCTGACACAGAGACATGACACAGAGGTTAGCACAGAGCTCAGAGTGAGAAGTAGGGAGCACTTATCTGTGGAAAGGGATGAGTGGGAAGGTAGAGGAGGGAAATATAGTCCCAGGTGCTTTAAAACAGTTCTAGCCTTACTGCAGGCAGATCTCCTGCTACCAAAGAGCTGTTACAGCTGCTGCTACTGAATCTCCTCTTGCTCAAAGGCCAGTGCAAGCAAAGCTGGGGGCAGGTAGCTCACCTCTCCTCCCAGGAGGTGATAACTGCTAAGCCCCATATCAGGTGTTGCTACAAAAGAGCTATGCGTGTGGAGGGGCTGGGAGTCATGGAGGCTGGGGGTCTCTCGCAGCTGCCCAGCTCCATGGTGGAAGCACAAGCTGCTTCTCAGTCTGGATGGAAAACTCCTGCCCCTGGCTCCCAGCCCTCCTGCAACCTAGTCCAGCTCTGCCCCAGAGCTGCTCCCTTGGCAGAGTTTATAAATTAGTTACAGACAAAGACTGTGAGCCCCCAACATGGGACTGTGCCCCCTCCAATCTGGTGGTAATGTATGGGATATAACACTGGGATATAAATAAATGGAGACCAGAATGGAGCAAATCTGATACCAGCCCATTACACACACTGTAATGGATTCAGACTTGTCATTCTAAAATGCCTTGGCCTCATAGGGACAGGCCCACTGAGCATTGCTGCCTCCATGTGCCATTGCATAACACTGTTTTCCAGTGCCTTCAAGCACAGATTTCACCCCTACTGTGTCATCTTGCTCTTTCACTTCCTCTCTTGTGGTTTCCGGGGAGAAGGCGTTTTAAAAAGCAATGTTCCATTTTCTACTTTCAGAAGGGCCTCTCTGATTGAAAACTTCCAATATTCTATTCTTGACTGCTCAAAGTTGAGCCAACTTAGGAGGATTAGGGAGAATTTTGCTACAATTCCTCTAACAAACTTCCAAAATTTCCATTTATTAAAGTACTCTATTTAACATTGTTTATGGAGACTGAAATACAGAGGCGGGTCCCACGACTGAAAATAATGCACTTGGAAAACATCATCAGCAAACAGTCTGAATAGACATTGAAAGAGGGGAAATAACAACTGTACTGAAATCAGGAAACAAAATATTGCTCTCAAGCCTTTAGGGAAAAGTGAAAGTACTAGGTTAATTATAAGCAAAAATAAAGAAAAGTAGGTAGAAAATAAAAAAGGCAAATGAAAGAGGAGAACAGGAGGAAAATGGATGGAGAAGGCAGAGACTTTTCTCATTTTTCATCTTTTCCATCACTCTGCAATATTCTTGCATCCAAGGTAACTTACCTATATTGCTCACAAAACACTTTGTAGAGAGGAACTGTACTGATGTCTTCAGTCCTCAGCTTAAGCTGGCCCCATTCTGCCTTTAATATTTCTAGTTGTTTCCATAGTATCAGAAAAGATCTCAGCAAGTTAAATGATATGACTGGATCATGATGCCTCAGCAAAAGTTTGCATGTCTTTTTGCTCTTCTGCAACCAGTTAGCACTTGAGTCAAATGTTTCTGACAAATTCTCCTGGAAGTTACAGGGAAATGTTTTGCTTCAAAAAGCTATGACAAGCTTTTCACATTATTTTCTTTGCTTAATAGCATCTCGTGAAATATACAATGAGACGAGACATGTGACAGAGCTATTACACAGTCAGGACTTGCACTGAGACCTTACACCAGTGTCATTCAGAGCATGGTACAAGAAAAAAAGGCTACTTTTTGATTGCAATGAGTATTCACATACAGTAGAGATGGGGATAAAATTGCACAGAAATTAAATCCTTTGTTTTATTGCTGCTTTCTTCAAGTGAATCACTTCAACACCATCACTCTTAGCTTGGTCTCTACTAAAAGTACTCTTACAGAAATCAAACTCTTAGGTCAGATCTTGAAGGAAGCACACCTTAAAGTAACTAAATTTGTCCTTTCCACTCATTTCACCTTACAAATCAATCAATGCATCTGTTTTCCATCACAGTTTGAATCTCTCCCTGTTTCTTGAACCAAATCTTTGTGTAGTTTCTGGCAGGCTTTAGGTGCCCCAAGCAGACATTCCTCATGTACACATCTACAATGCAAGTACTTGGGGAAGTACAGGCTGGAAGTACCTTGACTAGATTTGGTTTTAGGCAGTGGCAAGGCTGTTCCTTTCCTCTTTGCACTGAGTCGCTCTTGATAAAGAAAGAGCTGGACCTTCATTGGGGTGTGGGGAGAAGTCAGGTCTGTCTCTGTTCTCTCCAGAAGTCTGGCGATACCTACAGGGGCATCCATCACTAGGGCTTCTCTCAGGAGCCCTCAGGAGACAACATTGTTCTCTGCTTCTTAGCAGATGGGCAGGAGTAGGTGGGGTTATTACAGCATACCTCAGGTCTTGGTCGCTTATGTTCACAGAGATTTGGTTGCTAAAACTAATAGAAGTCCTACATAGAAGCTCTACAGTACCGAACAAACAACTAAGTTGTCAGAGGTACCTGCTTGCTCTCAGCTAATGAGGCTTGATGTTCAGCATGATCTTCCACAGCACAGCTGTAGCTGTCCTGCAGTACATCCTCCATCAGAAACTGCATCACCACCAGCTCCCCATGAGCAACTGTTTGGTCTGCATCACTCAGGCTGCACAGGCACAGCTGGGAAGGAAGCAAGAGCCTCTGAAGGTCTGCTGCGCAGAGCTGAACCAGCAGCAGCAAATCTCAGATAATTGTCAGCACAGGGATTTTTGTGTTAAAAACCAAAAGGATTTCAACCTTTTAGCACCATGGTCCTAAAACACATATGCCCGTGCATAAAAATGACTTGACTCTCCAGTTTCCTAGCGCACTAGGAAAATTATAAGTATAGGTTCATTATCAATAAAAATACTCTTCTCTACTTGAAGAGAGATCAAAGGTAAAGTAAATGGTAAAATGGGCTTTTGGACAGAAAAGGGGCAGACGCTTTTTGTTCACTTTTGTTCTTTAAAAAGCAAGGACAGGAAACAAGAGAGTATTAGTTTGTTTTCCTCCTGCATTATAGATTCATCTTGTGTTTATGTCTTTGGACATAAGCACAAGGCTGCTGTCTCACTGTACCTGCATGTTGTAATTTATATTAGTTGTGTTGTTGATTGTGACTGGAAACAATCCTCCGTCCATTAGAAATGTCCTCCAAGGAAAATGCATGAGTGCCTAAAAGAATAGAGATGACTGTTCCTAAATAAGAAAAACGTTCAATTAGTTATGAGAGTCTCATCTAATCTGATCAGGAAAAGGCAACTCAGAGGCCAAGCTGCTATTTGATACGTGGTACACTCTGTTCTGTAGAGTAGGCCATGTATTAGAAAATGGAGACACATCTATTAGCACTCCTTGGGAAAGGGGAAATAAGATTCATTTCAGAATACATTTCCAGAATACATACTATTTCTGTCTCCATGGAATAGCTCCCATGTCCTTACCTACCTACAGTCAATCATTTACTGCTGCTCCTATCTCAGAGGCATCAGGACATCTTATTCATCACAGACATCCAGATTTTGCATGCCAGTA
The DNA here is from genome assembly GCA_013401335.1 of Brachypteracias leptosomus. Taxonomy (NCBI): domain Eukaryota; kingdom Metazoa; phylum Chordata; class Aves; order Coraciiformes; family Brachypteraciidae; genus Brachypteracias; species Brachypteracias leptosomus. The sequence continues at coordinate 18,093 of VYZX01031061.1, read as the reverse complement.
CAAGTCCTGTTTCTCAGTTATGCTAAGGAGGTCCTACGTGTCATTGTCAACTAGATCAAGACAGGAGTGACAGAAAATTGTATTCCTATAACTCACTGTTTGGGAAAGGCATTAATAAAGGTGTAACAATAGTATCTGATATTGGATAATTAGCAGGATGGCATTAAAACGAGGAAACATGAAGTTAGAATGATTATTTAGAACCTTGGAACATGCTAATATAACCAGCAAGATTCACCTTTACTCCCTGGCACTACACCAGCTTTTTCTGCTGGTATCATTCAAGATGCCTCTTGAGCACATAGGTATGTAATCTGGCATTATGTAACTGTGTGACGCTATAGCTAAGAAAACTACTAAACCTAAATATCTTGCACATAACCATGACAAACATGTTAAGCCATCGAAACTGCTGCCAGGTGATTAGAGAGCTCAGAAGGGTAATTACTCAAAACTGAAAGTTAGTAGAATCACCAACATCTGTCATGCAGAATAATTTTGTTGATATCAGTATGATTACACTCCATCTCAAATTTTTATTTTTATTAACTTCTGTAGAGAGTGTTTTCTAGAACTCCTAGTGGTGAATCAAGTTAATAACCTGTGATCATGGGAATTTTTTTTATTACCTATTAGTGGTTAGGTTCCTTGCACCTTAGTAGGGAAGGAGTAAGCACCCCAGCAAGAACCACAAAGGACCTTGATCTCCAAGGAGCTCAGTTCAAATGGATGAAGAGTGCCTCTGAGGGTATGCTTACTCACCCTGCAGCTTTGAGGATCCAGAAGCTGTGGGAGCCTTAGCTGTGAAGCAAATGCACTCTGAATCATAGAGTTACTCAATGGAGGCAGAGCATGGTATATCCTGTCTGTTACACTCTGGTAGGCTGAAACATTCCCCGAGGACAAAAATGTCTCTCTGTAAAGGAATGAAAAGGCTTGTATTAAAAAAGAAGTAAGATGACTTCACAATTCTCCAAATCGTCTATAACAAAATTACCTGCACCTCATGATAACCCGACCTGGTAGCAACTGATAGCAGCAAACAGACACAAATGTTAATGAAGGAGACACATGTGTGAAAATGCCTCTGACTGGGGGATATTTACAACAAAGCGTATGTCTATGCTAACTGAAAGGGATGCTCAGGGAGCTAATAGACTGGACAACAATTCAGGAGCTCTACTGCCTCCTGCTCCTGGTATTAGGATAATTTCTTATGCAAAGTAGGAGAGCCACTAAAGCTTTTCAAAATTTTCAAAAGTGCTTGTGAAGCTTTGGAACCTGAATTATGTGATCCTTGACATCGAGAGGTAGGTTTAGCAGCAACACTCACCACTGTTTTTCATGAGACCTGGTCTCAAACAGCAAATGCTGGGCCATGCAGGTGCATCAGAGCCCAGCTGAGCAGCAGGAGCTGCTAAACCAGAGTGCTATTCCAACACAAGTATATAGTGCTCCTGGGCCCCAGCTGGCTTCTCATGCTTGGATTGCATTGTGCTGTGCAATCCTACACATAAAGCTACTTTTTACTACACACTATGCACCATGTAAATATATTAATCCACCAAGCTTAGATATGGCTTTGTCATTTCATTGCAGCCTCCTTGCCTCAATTCTTCTGTATTTCATTCCTATGCTTTTAAAACAAAGAGCCTCTGTTCAACCACTTCTTCAAATTCAGAAGCAATCTACACTGCAACTCTTCCTGTGGCTCCTCATCTTCCTTTGAATGGCAACTCCAAGATGAGGATCTTGTTCTTTTGTTTTTGCAAAACACACACAAGCATTTTCAAATATGACGTGGAGTTTGGATCAGATGCAGGACTAATAAAGGAATTACAGGGACAAACAACAGCGTTCAGGATCAAACTTAGCAGAGAAGTTCAAAAGAGATTTAGTGTCACACTGTAACCTTGGTATGGAGAAAATGGAAACTAATTGCACTGGCAATAAGGACCAAGAAAGATGAAGCATCTGCGTCTGCATTTTTTCTTACTTCCTGTTAACACATAATTCCTTATCCAAGGAAAACATTTCCCTCACCAATTAGCTTTACAGTATTTTAATCACGAAAAGATGGAAATAAAAGAACAAGGTAGTTTTATCTTCTTGCAAGTCTCCAGAAGAATTTTTAGTCTACAAATACGTACAAACACAACTTCACTGGATAGCGTAAGAGTGGTCATACTGAGTCAGAGCAAAGGTCAGTGTCCTATCTCCCACAGTGATCAAAAGTGGATTCATGAGAAGATTACAAACATCTCCAGAACAAGCATATGCTGATATTTCCCACAGATATTCTCATGGCCTCCAAGAATTTGTAGCTCAGGCATTTCCTCAGCCAGAGGTGACTGCTAAACATTTAATAACCCTTGGTAGATTTGTCTTCCACAAACCTGTGCCATCTCCCTTCAAGTCCCATGAACTTTTACCAACCACCACATCCCACAACAAGAAATCCCAGTGCCAAATTACAAGCCATGTGTAAGAACCATCTTTTTTTGTTGTTGTTCAGAGCTGACTACCTGCTGTTCACTTGGGATGCGCCTTGCACTGGAAAAGGCTGTGAGCAAACACTCCTTGTTTACCCCTGCCTCTGACAGTTTCACAGAGCTCTCCCCCAGCTTGTTCCACCCAGCAACCTTTCATCATCCCTGTGGCTCCTCTGGGAATCTTTCCAGGTTCTCTGCCCTTCCCCAGAACTGTGTAGGCTCGTCAACTTATTCAGTGGTGTAGTGGCATTCTTATTTTTGCTCTCCTAAAGGGAATAAATTTGCTTTTCTTTTTTTTAGTCACTACTTAGCTGAAATTTTGACAGAACTATCTGTCATAATGCTGAGATTTTTTCTATTATTCTATGATTTCATTACTGTGTGGTAACGGTCAAGTCAGAGGCTGTCATTTTATACGTTGGGATTGTTTTTTTTTCCCCAGGTGTATCATTTTACCAACACACTGGACTCCAGATTCTGTTATATTTTGCAGTCACTCTGTTTTGTAAGGTGAGTACCAGCACAGCTGGCTCTAGCCAGCCCTTGTCCTTGGTATCCTGGTTATGATGGTATCGTGTACCCATGGTACCATCTCAGCTTCAGTCCCTTTTCAATGTCATCTATGACCATCTGAACAGCACAGGAGAAAGTTCAAATTCCCCTGGGAAGCCAACTGTAACCTCCCTTACTCACTGCAAAAGTCACCCATTTCCAGCTGCCTTCCTAAGTCTCAACAAATTATTTACGTTTCTAAGGTATGACTGCACTTTCCAAAAGCAGTGTTGACTCTTCCCAAATGAATCATATTTGTCCTTGCATCCACTTCATTACAGTTTCTGCTAGTTTGAACACAATGGATATCAGGTCTATCAGGATGCCATTAGCCAAATCACCCTTGCAATCCTTTTTAACAGCTGGCAACACATCAGCCGCTTCCAATCTTTGGTTATCAAGGCAATGTTAAGCAAGAAGCTACACACCATAGCTAGTACTTTGGCTCCTTAAAAAAAAAAAAAAAATCCCTGAGCTTTTCAAAATTCTTGAACATTGCCTGGTCTTGGCAACTTGTTAATCTTCATTTCAGTTTGCTTGTCTCATAACTTTCCCTGGCAACACTACCACTTGCAGCAGTTCCTCTGATGCATCTTCCATAAAGAAGGGTTTTGGTATGAGAGCCTTGCCAAGTTCTTCCACAGGGAATGTAGAAAACCCCAACTTTTTAAAGTACGTGCTACTGACTTGTCTTCACTGGACAATCCTGATCATGTACTGGCCCTTTGGACTCTCTGGCAGGTTTACTGCTCCTGGTATCTTTGAAACAAGATTTATTTTTAGTCTTGAAGTCTCCAGCAAAATTGTTTCTCAAAATCTTTGCTAGCCTGTCTTGAATTCTTTTACACTTATCCTGTCACAATTTTTTGTCCTTTCTGTTTTCTTCATTTGAATGAAATTTCAGCTTTTTGAAGGATGCCTCCTTGTTTTAATAATCTCTTTAATCCTAATGTTCAGCCATGCCAACATCCTCTTACCCTTTAAGTCTTTCTTCATATGTGGTAGGCATTTCTTGAGTGCCTCCAGTATGTCCCCAAAGAGTCTCCATGCCATCTGCAAGGGTTTAACTCCCCTAGCTAATCCTTCTAGGTTTTTTTCAGTTAAGTATTCTCCTTTTAATGTAGTTTCCCATTTTGAAGCTGAGTTCAGCTATGGCAATATTTATTTGGCTTTCACTGTTCCTTCAAGGATGTTTTATGCAAGCACATCATGGCTGCTTTTAGAGAACAGCTTTCTAACTGCAGCGTTTTGAACTCTGTCCTGCATGTTACTCAAGAACAAGTCCAGGAGTTGTTTCTCTTCTGGTGGACTCCATGGCCTGCCCGCCCCATGCAGGCTACACCTGCAAATCTAGTCTTGCATCATGCCACCACGTGGCATCTACAGAGGGGAGGAGAGTTTAAATTTCCTTCACTTTCACATGTCCTGCCTTTGTTTTGTTTCTGACAAGATTATTCTGTTGAGTACATCCAAACCACTCTGTGATCATTATGAACAGACAACACACGGGAGGAAAAAAAAAAGGAAGACAGTTATGTTTCAGAGAGAATTGCTAAGTATGTCTTAGTTGGGTTTCTGTGATGGGGTAAATAACATTTGACAGGAGGGTAAACCTGTATCTTGGTATAAGTAGGTAACTCCTATACATGCTTATTAAGCATTCTTTCATAGAGGAAAATTGAAAATTGTATGTAATTTCTGCAGCAACACAAAAATACCAACTCATAGGTCTACCTCTGTAGCAGCTACCAACCTCCCTCATTTAGTAAACTATGAATCAAAACATAAAGGGGATATAATGCTTGGATAATAGGACAGCTGTACTCAGACGTGGTGTTGAGATCCCTCAGTGAGGTGTGTAAGGGCTCTCACCACTTTTAATGAAAGGAAAATTTCTAAACTTACAGGGCATATTTAATGATCTTGGAGCAGATACTGTGGACAAGATTTAAATTCATCTTTCCTACATGGTTTTCTTTCTTTGTGAAGAAAAAAACCCACCTCTTTATAAAAAAGATGACAGTCCCATCCCTAACAGGCTGTAATTTCTACCATACTTGATACCTGATTGCTGCATCAAACTGTAGAAAGATCACTTCTCTGTGAACAGCTAAGAGCTGGGCTACTTCTCTGGGATCCAATGGGTTCTGGAGGCTGCCAATCATTTTCTGTATGTCTTGAAGTTCAGTCCCTGGAGTCCCAAGAACAGTTAGGTTATCAAGTAAGGGCCAGGAAATGCACATAGAAATATCTCAGTTCTATGCACTCATTTTTCATCCAGGAGTTTTGTACTTTGGAACTTTCTTCATTTTTCATCCCTCCCCTGGGAGGCAGAAGAAGAATGTGTTTGCATCTCCCTCAACACTACAAACCCAGGCTTTAAGAAAAGGGGTTGTGGCAGGTGGGGAACTATGAGTATGTATTAAGGTCAGGGAGGAAAAAGTGTGGGAATGAAAAGTTACAAACATCTCAGAAGAATGGGGTTTTTTATTAGCCTTTCCCATTAAAATGTCAATTATTATAAAATGCCAACAAGAATGGTGGTATATCTTACTGATTTTCATATCTAGATTAGTTTTGTCAGACAGGAGCAGAATCAGGTCCTGTGATGGCATTTTACTTACTCAAAAGACGCAAACTAGTTACTACCTGATAAGGAATGGTACGGACAATTTTCCAACTGTTTTTAATAAAATGCTACTGGAGCTTAGTTTTGCAAGCTAATGAATATTTTTGTGCTGAGGCTGTAAAGTTTTCTTTATTCCCTTTAAGCCTAGCAAAAAAACTTCTCAAAGCAAAGGGTCTCTACAAGTCATTACCCTCACAAGTGCTCTTGCTGTTATTTGGTGTTTGTAGGAAATGTGTGCACAGGGCTTGACTGCCTCCCAAGACACAACCACCGCAGAAGTGATTTACCTTGGAAGCACCTGTCACAGAAAACCAGTGTTCTCTCTGACAGGATGCAGAGGCTGCCATCATTTAAGAAAGTTAAATGGTCTGATTTGGGGGAGAGGGAAATTATTCCTCAGCAGCAGCAACAAAAAAGTTCTCTTGGTCATGAGTAATGGAGTTAAATTTCCTGTGCAAAATGTGTTACAGAGACAGCAGAGTACTGAGGACTCTACCATTGTCTGTATTTTCTGCTTTAAAACTGTGGTAGCTAGGCACGCGTTAGATATATCTGAAATTGAAATACACTGCACAAAATATTCCTCCTACGTCTGGTTATGTGGTTTCTCACTGATCACTGAGCTCAGGCTTCTTGGTTGTTTCAAAGCTCATTAAACACGCTAATTTACGTGAGCTTTCTCAGCCATATACAAATGAAGTTACTAATATGGACTTGATGGTACAATGAGTGCACACCACACAACAGGCAGTGCTTTTTGTTAGAGAAAATAAGCCCACTTCAAAATCAAACATTCACAAGCACAGTATTAAAATAAAAGCTATAACAAGTATTTATGATTCACTGAGTCCTTTCTTTCCTTCCAAAATGAAATTTCAATGAGATAAATTCAGAACTGATTATTAAAATCTTACTCACATAAAAAGAAAATTACATAACGTATAAAATCTGGAGACATTAAAAGACAAAACTAGTCTTTGATATATTTTTCCCAATTCTTGAAGAATTTAATATTTTTACCCAATTGTCATAATCTATTTTTTTAAAGATGCCAGGACAGAAGGGGAGCTGTGCAGGAAAAGTTTTTACTTCTGAGTTGCATCTGAGCAGCACCAAATGTACAGATATATACATGTGGGCATTCCTAGGTGGCATGAAAGCAGCACAGCCCTGCAGCACACAGCCACAGAGGAGGAGATCCACACAACATGCCATGCTCTGAAGCTCCAGCTCACTGTCCCGTGGGAATAATCTAGCAGCTGAAAAGCCAAATGCACTTCTGCACTTGAGGCAGGATTATCTCATGTGACTTCAGTTGCCTGATTATCAGGTTTATCTGGGCTCCTGTAGTCTTAGGCACCTCCAAAGAGGGTTTCATCCCACTCCCTTTGAACACTTTACCTTGGGATGAGCAACTCCTCTGAAGGTGTCTTTTCAACAGTGTCCAGTGACAGTAGAGGTTAGATACCAGTAGTTCCATACCTTACTGCTAACTACTAAAGGAAAGGTGATAAATCCCATTCCTGCAATACAGTTTAACTTGAACAACAGGTCAAAGCTATTAGGAAAACCGGTACTATTTCTGCACAAATACACGCTCACGCAAGACGACAGACACCTCAGATGTTTCACCCTTTGGAGAAAGAATCAAGCGACAGATTTACTGGAAGAACCAAAGTCTGACTTTTTTGATCTCTGGTAAAGATAAAACCACCATGGGCTGATCAGATGGCTAAACAGACACTTCCTGGAGTCAGTGTGGTGGGTTTACCCTGGCTGGGTGCCCGGTGCCCATCCCTAGTCCCTCTATCACTCCCCCCCCCACAACCCAAACCTTCGTCAGCAAGGCAAGCAGGGACAGAGTAAGATGGAAAAGAAGAAGAACCCGTGGGTTATGATAAGAAGCAGTTTTAATAAACAGCAGAGAAAGCAAGGTCGCGCGCGCGCGCGAAGCAAAAGCAACAAAGCCGTTACTCTCTACTTCCCATCCGCAGGCGGTGTCGGGCCTGTCCCGGGAAGCAGGGCTCCAGAACGCGTACCGGTTGCTCGGAGGACAAACGTCTTCCCCCGAATCCCCCCCGTCCTCCTCCCTTTAAAGTTGAGCTGACGTCATATGGTATGGAGTATCCTATTGGTCAGCTCGGGTTGGCTGTCTGGGTTGTATCCCCTCCCAGATCTTGTCCCCCCCCGTACCTTTGGTGCCATGTGAGCACTGATAGTCATAACAAAGGTGTGTGTTATCAACACTCTCTGGGTCCTAGGGCTGCATGAGGAAAATCAGCTCAGACAGACCCACTACAGTCAGAAAGGCAATTTTTGGACCATGTTTTCTGTTCCCTGCCAGAGAAGACCTCCCGAGCCTGGTAGATACGTTGCTTTTCTATGAGACTGAAACAGATCTGTGATGCTGTGGGCATGCTCCTGAAACACAACAGCCTTCCATCAGTAAAATGGAGCAGAAAAAAAAAGATAGAATTTTGTCTTGACTTTCTTCTTCAGCTGACATCAATCTCATCTTCATGATCCTTTTGTCCCTTTCTCACCATCAGCATTTCACACTAATTTGCACCTGGAACCATCTACCTTAAGCACAGTATTTGTTACTTACCAATCTTGTCAGTCCCTCCCCATTCTGAGGCCAGAGGCTCTGGGTATAAGGCACAAAAGCAATTTGGTGAATTTTCTAATTGAGTAAAAGCCAGGAGATATGAAACAGCATCATGAAATGCACCAACGATTTCTAGGCTTAGGTGGAGAGCTCTGAGAGCAGCCTCCAGACATGACAAATGCACAAATAAAACCATTCAGATGATTATCCCTAATTAAATACACCAAAGTAGGAAATATTTTTTCTTCTTGGATCACAACCACTCTCAGGCACCAAAAGAGACCTCTCTGGGATGGTGCTGGGGCTCCCATACCAAGGTCAAGCACTGGTCGTTCAGGCTCAGGGTATCACTTCCAGCTGTCACTGCCCCATCTGGTGTCACAGCTTCTGGTTTAGAAACTGTTTCCCCAGTGTCTCTTAGAACTGCTTTTTCAGTGTTTTCATCTACCCAAATAGACATGGCCAGGCAGCCTTCCCCTTACAGTCCTTCCTCCTTGTGCTGCACCATCTCCAGCTCCTGCATTGCCAGGGCCAGCCCAGGTACCTCCTCCCTCTTGCCCCTGCTCCTCCTTATTTCAGCAGACATAAGTCAGAGGATATAAAGGTCCCAGTCTGCTGCTTCTGTGTAAGTGGGGACAGGGATGATACTTGATAAACTGGTGGGATGGGGAATGTTTTCACAAATAGGAAAAGGCAACACAGCATAGCTGGGTTTTGGTTTAATTACTTTTGACCTTTACACTAAAGGATGCTTCCTTTCATTTTACTTTTGTTTCTACCTCTAAACTAAGAGGACCAAAGCTCTCTTCTTCCTGGTAGGCACTCTTCATCAACAACCTTCATGCCAGCTGCATGCAGATTAAAACCACTGATGGTTATTTCTCCATCTCCAGTGACAAGCTAAATTGCAATGCATATGAAAAGATGTGCATGGCTTAGTGCCTAGAACAAAATCTCCAGCATCCTGGCTAGTATCAGAAATAGTGTGGTCAGCAGGACTAGGGAAGAGATTGTCCCCCTGTACTCAACACTGGTGAGCACTGTGTCCAGTTTTGAGCAGCTCAATACAAGAAAGAGACCAAGGTTCTGGAGTGGGTTCGGAGAAGGGAAACAAAGCTGGTGAAGAGCCTAGAGAACAAGTCTTATGAGGAGTGGCTGAAGGAACTGGGGCTATTTAGTCTGAAGAAAAGGAGGCTGAGGAGAGATCTTATCGCTCTCTACAACTACTTGAAAGCAGGTTGTAGAGAGATGAGTGCAGGTCTGTTCTCCCAAGTAACAAGTGATAGGACAAGAGGAAATGGCCTCAAGTTGTGTCAGGGAATGTTTAGATTGGATATTAGGAAAAATTTCTTCACTGAAAGGGTTGTCAAACACTGGAACAGGCTGCCCAGGGAGCTGATTGAATCACTATCCCTGGACATGTTTTAAGGTTGTCTAGATATGGTGCTTAGGGACATGGTTTAACAGTGGACTTGGTAAAGTAGGGTTGTGGTTGGACTGGATGATCTCAAAGGTCTTTTCCAGCCTAACCAATTCTATGATTCTTTTTTAGCATCAGTAGATACTGACCTTCTCTGGAAGAGTTTTGAACATGATCAGCAATTTGGTAGGGTGAGGGATGAACCACAGATTAAGGAAGGTGCATCCATCTGGAGACAGCAAAGAGCGTGGTCAAGGATGGAATGATCTGAGTTATTGAAAGAAGTGAGAGGTGTTTAGCATTTTGAGGCTTTCTGCCTGTCACTTCCCAGGAAGACATTGGTTTGAAGTTTCATAAAACTGTTACTTAAACATGGATTTTGCCTCTAAGATTTGGAGCAAATGTATTTTAGACAAAACATAATTTAGCTTTGATGTGTAGAATACAAGGTGAACGTTAGACGTCTAAAACCTGCTGAATTTGAGAGTAATTTTAAATAAACTTTCTTAAAGCATCTGACTAATAAAGCAAGGACATGAGTTGCTGTGCTGAGGGCATTCAGGGTATATTCCCCTGGAAACATGCTTTTGCTGGCTAGAACAGGAGACAGGCAGGGCAAAGCAGCAGCCAGGCATTAAAAATCTGTATCATTATTTTAAAATATGATGTGTAATTACTAGTAGGCAGTGCATTTTTTTCCCAGAAGTTATGAAAATACAACATTTATTACATGAATAATGTATTTTCCTGTTTTTATATACAATGTGCCATTTCTTGTCTTCACATACATGAAGATGAAGTATAATACACAGCTAGCACATTCTGAAATAAGAGATGTAAATTCATCTTGGAGATTAAGTTCAGCTCTTTCTGAAGTAAGTTTTGCAGGCTTTTAATCTTTTTTTTTTTCCTTTTGTCTGAAAGAAGACAAGGCTGAATGCAAAAAATAGACCTTTGGTTTGGGTGGGATGGAGTAATGAAAGGTTAAATACTGTGTTGTAAGCACAGAAATTATATTTGTGCAGGGTTGTTTAATCAGCTCTGCCCTATTAACTTTTGCACTAGAATGATAAGCACAAGTTGTACCTAAGGAAAACAGAAAAGTGACGCTTTTCAGGGTGAGATTAGTATTCACACTCTACATTTCCCCTGCTTTACATCACAGCCTGTAAACGATACCAGCAGGGAGGTCACAAACAGCGTGGCCAGGATTTCCTCCAAAGGCAGAAGCACATACACTGTCCAGATGTGCTTCAACTTCGCAGACTTCGTTGGACAAGGCCTGTGGGCAGCCTGCCACAGATACTGTACTTCCCCACCTCACCACAGGACGTTAAGGGTGGCTTCTCGGCAGCCATGTTTGTAAAGGAGTCCCAACGCTATGTCACCCTGCTGTGATGTGGCACCTAACTTCTTCAGAGAGAAAATAAGAGCAGTCCACTCCATCCAGATAAGCCCGTGTGCTGCCCACCTCAGCAATACATGAATGATTTGCAGTGCCATATCCCAAGAAACAGCTAAAACAGTCTAATCCCAAACCCCAGATTTTCTACATTATATAAAAAAACTTACCCTCCCCCCCAAAAAAACCACCAAACTAAAACAACAACATCCCAGAGAGGTTCTGTCATGCTCACAGAGTGAGTAGTACTTTTAAAACATGTATGGCTAAGAGCTGTGACCTAGTTTCATTTGCCAAATCTGGGAACAAAGAGAAAGGAGGGGGAAGGGAAGAACAGGATGACACCACTGCACAAAACCCACAGCCCTATATTTTCCTCTTTCTTCCCACTTCTAGCATTTACTTTTAAGGCAGCAGTTGCTCTGAGAGTCTTTTATTATCTTCTGTAATATAACATTACTGCTGCACCTGAGTGTTTCTGTCTTTTTCTAAGGGATACTGCTACAGCTTAGGTACAGCAAGGGTGGACACATGAGTGCATATCCACAGCCCTCCCTTCATGCTGCTGCAGTTAGACTCTATACAAAGACAGCAAAATCAGGAAGGATAAGGGGTTCACCCAACCAAATGCGGATGTTGACCTCCTCTGAGTCCCTGGAGAGAGAGAGGCACTTCCAGGACACAACACATCTCATCCAAAAGCAGAGTCTGAAACAAGTCATCCCTCTGAAGCATCAATTGATTATAAGGGGACCCTAGTCAGAAACAGGCGTCTAAAGTTAGGTGGCCTATTCTCAAACATTTCCCATTGATGCTAATGAGTTTTAGCCTTTTGGAAATACATATATAGTTGCAGAAAGCTTTTCATTGTAACTATTCCCATTCTCATTTCTTCTGCACCTCCCCCAGAGTCTCTTCTTTCCTTCTACCTTCTTTATTCTATGTTATTTTTCTCTTTTTCCCCCTCTTCACTCTCCACCTATCTTTTTTCTTCCCTATATTTCCTCTGCTGTAACTAGCTACCTTCACCTATCTACCACACACTGTTTCTTCCATCCAGCTTCAGGTCATTCTCGGAGGGAGAGAAAGACAGGGAAGGCAGGACCTGCTCACCTCCCAAGCACCTGGCAGCCACAAAAGCAGGCAACAAGATTAGTTCAGAAGATAAGAAAGCAATCGAATTAATGCCCTGCTATAACCCTCTAAATGCAGACAAGATGGAAGCTAAATTTCTGCTTTCATCATAACTAATTGACAGTTGCTGTCTACAAGGTGCTTCTAAGCTTCAGTTAAACAACAGAAAATGAAACATTAACTGGTAATAACTCATAAAGTGGGGACAACAAAAGGGCAAAGGGGCTGAAAGGGCAGGAGCTATTTTTAATTATGGCCTTTTCTCCAGCTCCCTTTCTGGCATGAACATTCATTTCTGTGCCGGCCCGCTCAGGGGCAGGTAGCTGCAGGTGCGAAAGGCGTGCTGCAGTGCTCCCCACCCTCACTGCTCTCTGGACACCCTTGCGTCTGCCTCCCTCCTCTAGGTAAGGATTTGCTCTCAGCTTCCTTTGTATATCACAGAATCATAGAATGTTTTGGGTTGGAAGGGACCTTTAAAGGTCATCTGGTCCAACCCCACTGCAGCAAGCAAGGACATCTTTAACTAGATCAGGTTGCTCAGAGCCTCGTCCAGCCTGACCTTGAATGTTTCCAGGGAAGGAGCATTTACCACCTCTCTGGGTGACTTGTTCCAGTGTTTCATCATGCTTATTGTAAAAAATTTCTTCCTTATATAAGTGATATGAAAGTAAATGTGGCTGGGCCACAAGATGCTGAGGAGACAAAAGCAAGCGTCAAAGCACAGGAGGAGAAAAAGCAACCTTAGAAAATTCAAGGTTATTTAGTAGGGCATACATATGTACACATGCTTATTTTTTATAATGTTTCATTGCTTCAGAGATGTTTCACTTTCAAGTGTAAAAGGACAATGTGTAACTGCTTATAAGTTAATAAGCTTATATTAACATTTTTGAAGAAGTGTAATACTAGAACCTTATAAAGTATCATAGAGTATAGCAATATTTTCTTGCTGTTGAAAAGTAACAGGTCCAAGAGGCACAAGCCACTATCTAATCAGAGTACACAATGCTAGGATTCACAGATCTGTATGTTGAATATCCCAACAGAATCAGTGCTCTGCAAGACCTTCTCTGTCACAAGATGGATAGTCTTGAAACACACCATGGCTTTTTTCTTTGCTCCATGTCCCCATAATGCCAAGAGTAGCAGGTAGTACACAGCATGAACTGCAGATATACAGGTTCTGCAGCTGAACTCAGCTCTTCTGTGCAAATAAGTCATGTTCGAATCAGTCCTTGTTAATAAACTCAGATGGCAACCAAAACAGTTGCTAAGACAAGTCGCTACTCTTGGTCCTAACTCCCAAAAGAGTTCAGGACAGAAGATGGACACTGTGTGACTCACAAACCCCCAGACTGAAACAGCCTCAGGTGGGAGATAGCTTGAAACGTAACTCTACTAAAATATTTTGCTCTAGGATTACTATTATCTCTTCTGTTACTGTGTCCAGAGAAGGGTCCATCTAAAGCTAAGGGTGAATATGTTGCGAATGGCCCATGTACAGCTTTTAATGATAATATTCAAAATACTATAAAGCTTAGAAGCCTCTTGTGTCAACTGAGATGGGAGTACAAAGTACAATGGCTTAGACAAACACCCAATAAAACTAGACAGATAAAGGAAGAAAAACATCTCATACCATGGGCCTGTGGTGGGGTTACTTCCCAGCAGCTACTAGTCAGGTAAGAGCTAGTCCAAAACTGGTGTAGCTTCACAAACCTGCAGCTGGCATGCAGATAAACAACAGGTAAGTGGTGGCAATCACCTTCTCTAGTATCTCATTGAACCATGTTTTATGATTTGTGAAGCTTGTAACTACACTCCCAAACTTTGTTATGGGAAATAAAGATTTTGCCTGAACCTTAACAAATATTTTTTCCTTGTTTGTTGCTGAGCCTCTCTATTGCTGGGGAACAAGATGATCAAGTGCAAGGTCCTGCACATGGGCTGAAGCAATCCCAAGTACAAATACAGGCTGAGCAATGAGTGGATTGAGAGCAGCACTGTGGAGAAGGACTTGGGGGGCTCGATGGATGAAAAACTGAATATGACCCTGCAATGTGCACTCGCAGCCCAGAAAGCCAATTGCATCCTGGGAAGCATCAAGAGAAGCATGGCCAGCAGGTACAGGAAGATGATTGTCCCTTTCTACTCCACTCTTGTGAGACCTCACCTGGAGTACTGCATCCAGCTCTGGGACCCCCAGCATAAGAGAGACATGGACCTGTTGGAGAGGGTCCAGAGGAGGACCATGATGACAGCTGAGGTGATGGAGCATCTCCCCTGTGAGGATAGGCTGGGACAGTTGAGGTAGTTCAGCCTGGAGAAAAGAAAGCTCTGGGAAGACCTTATAGCAGCCTTCCAGTACTTAAAAGGGGCCTACAGGAAAAATGGGGAGGGACCTTTCATCAGACATCGTAGTGATAGGATGAGGAGTAATTGTTTAAAACTGAAAGCGAGTAGATAAAGGCTAGATATTAGGAAGAAATTCTTTACTGTGAGGGTGGTGAGATACTGGAACCGGTTGCCCAGAGAAGTTGTGGATGCCGCCTCCCTGGAAGTGTTCAAGGCCAGGTGGGATGGGGATTTGGGCAATCTGATCTAGTGGAAGGTGTCCCTGCCCATAGCAGGTGCTAACACGAGGAACCCAGAGACTCATGGAAAGTCAGCAAAAGGACTCACCTTGCTCAACACAAGTTTTAAGGAAGGAGAAACTTGTGACATGGCCAAAAAAATGTTCCTTCTGAAAGAAGCAGATGATACAGTGTCATCCCCTAGACTGTTGTGTGCTCTTCCTCTCTTTTCCTAACTTCTGAAAGACACCTGCCTGCAACTTATAACAGGTTTCATTTAAATCTGAAATAAATTGTAAAGGGTAAAACAATCCTCACTACCTAGGCTTAATCACTAAAGCAGAGGATTTACATCCTGAAAATGAGATTATCCATTTGTTTTCTCATATATAGTGCTGGGATTAGAAGCAAGCACATTTCCAAAATTTTCCTTCTCCATATGCCAGCAATTGCAGGAGACTTGGACTGTGCACGTTCTTCATCCATCAAACGTTGTCCAAAGACTGGTAGAACACACTGCTCAGGGCATTTGTAGACTATCTTTCCCCTTATAAACATGTATTCACCTTTACTTAGTAATATGCACTGACTGAGGACTCTGGCCCCCAGGAACACACTTGCAAACATGATACAAACCTGGGATCAGCTGCAAGGTTTTTCTTTAAGTCTTGCTTCTCTTTTTTTCCTTGAGGTAGTCCAATTATGAAGTACTTGTCTCTGATGACAGGGAAAACTTCTAAGAGGCTTGTTAGGCTATTGTAGTATCTAATGAGCTGACCTCCCAGGGCATGCTGGGACACACACTGGTTCAGCCTAAAAAGGTATAAATAAAATATGCAGTGTTGTGCAGGGTGTCATCAGTCCAGATAAGACCTACCTTTGTTGAACTGATCTTTTTGTGTATGGACATCTTTGGCATCTTCTATAGCAAAATTTACAAGCTATGATTCTTCAGTACTATGACAACCAGCATGATAAAAATTGTGAAAGTAGCATTTAAGAACCAAGGTAAATTTTAGGTTTAATGCTTTTCATCACACAGATGTCTTTACAATATATTGGAAATATCCACAAATTAATACAGCAGCCGCTTTGTGATAGCTGCTGATACTTACATTAGAATAAGGAAGCAGAAACAGGAAGGAGCCAAGTAAGACGGCGAGTTAATTGCAGAACTGGGAATTAGACAGTGTGACCCTGAGTAAGATTTCATTGTCACTGTGCTGTTCTGAAACTCCACTCCAACCTCTGGCTCCAAGCTGCCTCCAGACCCATTGGTCTGGCCTTACCCATACGCTCAGTAAGCTGTACCTGTGTTAAAGGTAGTCTGCATCTGCAGCATGACACAGATCTACATCATTTGCAAAACATGGCTTACTGAAGTAGCTGCCCTACTTGGCACGTGCTCAACCTCATGATACTGTATTCAAGACAAAGGTCCCAGAAACATAAACTTATTCATGAATAAAAGCCATAAAATACTGAACATCGACATGTGAACAGAGGATTAAAAAACCAAAATCAAGTCCAACTCTGTTTGAACCTCTGGTTTCTCCAAAATTGTCTTACAAACAAGGTTGAACTCACAGGATAGTACATCATGCTCATTCATTCTCTGATCTACTGTACATTATTTCCACTACAATTTATCGCTGATGTCAGTGGTGTTTATCTGGTATTTCTGTTGAAATACCAAAAAAGTGTTGGTGTTGTGCGCCTCTACTTAGAATGCCATCATCAAGTCTTTCTCCTCATAAAGAAACAAAGTGGCATATTTCCTACTTAATCAGCAATACGGCTTGTACTGTCTGTGATGTCGTCCCACTAAAGCACTGAAAATGCTCTTTTCCTCAGTTTGCAAAATAGTTTACAGGTATATTCATAATATTCTGAATAGAAAGTCCATAAGTTCATATTATCCACATCAAAAAGATGCCCTCAGAGAATGTTTAAGACATGATGTGTTTGTATGGAAATTTCTATATTAGATCTATATTAAACATATATTAAAAGTCTATATCAGATATACTTATTTATGGCAATATTCAACAATAATATCTCTCTTGAGTTTCAGAACTTCATCCTATAAATGAGACAATGTTTTCTTCTTGGTGTCATGTAGGACTTAAGTGTAATGTGATTCTAACAAAGCCATAACACTTTTAACATTTTCTATCAATATAATTTTTTTAAACCCTCCAGATTATTTATAGTTTTAGAAGTATCTAAACTATGAAATTCCAAAACTTTAAGGAGGATAAACATTAAGAAAAATTTCAACCAGTATTCCAGACCCAGTTAAGGCAGTCTTGTAAATAAATTCAGAATTATTTTATTCAAGTCTGGTTCATAGAATTTTGTTCACAAATTTCATAACATTTCCCAAAAAAGTCTCCAGCTAGCAGTTATTTCCTCATACACTCATAATGAGATGGCAAGAAGCTTATGAGTACCTTAAATAATTTACACTGACTATTTCAAAAACAGAAAAGCCATTAGGGGTTTGCATAGAAGTTTGCTTTTTACTACCTGATAAGTTCTTAAAGGCCTTGCTTAACCTGTATTCAGCTCAAGATATGGAATTGCAAGCAGTTTAATACAGAATTCATGTTGTCACCTTTATTCAGATGCTGAATAAAGAGGAATTTTGTAAAAGGCAAAATCTATATCCTTCATGGTATATTTGCTGCTAGAAATATTTATTAAAGGAGCCTTCTTCACACAGTGTCCATCTCTAGCTAGGACTGCTATTGGATGCTTCATATGTAAAAGCCCAGAACAGTTCTGCACCTAACAGAATAACTACAGACAGAATTTTCCTCCTTACCTAGGCTGAAAATGGTTTAGGAGCAGTGCCCCTTAGCATCC
The DNA here is from genome assembly GCA_013401335.1 of Brachypteracias leptosomus. Lineage (NCBI taxonomy): Eukaryota > Metazoa > Chordata > Aves > Coraciiformes > Brachypteraciidae > Brachypteracias > Brachypteracias leptosomus. The sequence goes on along the minus strand of VYZX01031061.1, from coordinate 415 downwards.
ACAACCTGTAGTTAGCCCTGTGTCTGCAGACTGCTGCTGCTTTCCATGCACCTCTTCATCATGGGCCTTGCAGCCATGTCCGTGGGAGATCATGGGGAGATGGCACAGAAGAAGATTCACTTGAGTCTCCCACTGCTGCCGGGGGAGCCATCTGTAGCTCTGCATCTGACCTGCACATCCTGGCCACCCCTCAACAGGGTTTCTATGCCTGCCACCACGTTACCATTCTCCTGAAAGTAACCGCAGAGCAAGTACAATGCTAACTCAAAGCTATCACTTTGCCAGCGTGCCAAAATCCAACAGTCCCTCTGAAAAAGGCTGAGGAACCTCCTGACATACTTACAGGGTTTTGCAGCCTGCTGCCCAGTGATTCTCTCTTTTGACTGAAAGTGTTCAGCATCTGTAGTGGGTCTGT
>VYZX01031057.1:0-35424 GCA_013401335.1 Brachypteracias leptosomus | reverse complement strand
GCAGGGTTTAAACCAGCACAGTCATATTCTTCACTTGTCCTTACTTTAAGCATTGCTTCTTTTAAGTTTACACGGAGTTGATACAGTGTTAGTGGATAATGTTTTTAGAATAATACATTACTTTATTCCAGAAAAGAGTACTATACTCCCTGTCTAAACCAGCCACCTCAGAAGGGGTTTGGTGTATCCATGAAAGGAGACCCAGGCACCCACCTGCACCCTACTAGTCAGTCAGGCAGCTGTGCAGGCCCTGGGGGCTCTTCCTGCCCCTTTTCTTTTTATTACTGCTGCAAGTGACTAAATTTCCTCTACAATTAGTGTTCTGGAAGGACAGATAGCTGACATTTATCACCATTCCATGGCACAACATCTGTGTTTGGTCTGAACAGCTTGTTACTCCCATCCTAAGTGCTCACTGAGTTTCAGAGGTTATTCCTTGCCCCATGCTCCCCAGCCCAGAAATTATTTCTTATTACTTTACAGAGCACCTGCAATTGATGCGAGCATTTGATGGTGGCAGAAAGCATTAAGAGGCTCTTGAAAAAATTCTTTACTCACTAGGATAGCATTAATCGGATTGTATCTCAGTGGAGACGTCCCTTGCCTTTTGAGTGATGCCATTAACTAGCTTGGATAAGGGTTTTGATGACTTACACACTGTGCAAAAGCATAGAGTCAAAAATTCTGATTGCAGCTGGACTTCACAAATTATATTAAATCAGTCTGGGTGTTTGATACTCCCAGTACTTGTTATCACATGCTGTGTATGCAAACAGTGCGCTGGCCCAATAAAAAATAAAAATCAGTAGATGTATGCAACAGAAGCACTACCTGTTTTACTTTTCTAGCTTGTTGTGGGTTGACACCAGCCAGCAGTTAAGCACCCACGCAGCCACTTGGCCACTCCCCTCAGTCAGCGAGATAGGGGAAAGAAAGCATAGAAAAAGCAAGAAAGGAAAACTTGCAGCTTGAGATAAAGACAGCTTAATAATCAAAAGAAACAAAACACTCAAAAGTGATGTAAAAGCATCACCACCTCCCACAAGCAGACCATTGCCCAGCCAGTCTCTGAGCAAAAGCCAATACGGAAGCCAAAAACCTCAACCCCATCTCCCTCTATCCCAGTTTTTATTGCTGAGTACAATGTTATATGGCTGGAATATCCCTTTAGTCAGTCTAGGTCCACTGTCCCGGTTGTGTTACCTCTCAGCCTGTTGCCCACCCCCAGCCTTTTCACTGCAGGGGCAGAGGAGGGGGGGGAAGCAAAGCCTTCATGCTGTGCAAGCACTGCTCAGCAGCAACTAAAACACTGGTGTGTTTTCAACACTGTTTTAGCCACAAATCCAAAACACAGCACCAAGTTAACTCCACCCTGGGCAGATAGCTTAAGTGAAGGTATCTATGTATGTCCGATGTTAGTAGATATAACATCATCAAGGCAGATGGGTTGGAACTAGATGATCTTTAAGGTTCCTTCTAACTCAAACCATTCTATGATTCTACATTAAATATGAGCAGTTTCCATTACCTTCTTTCAGATTCCTCACCCACTGATCCCGGCTTTGTGCACTTGGTGCAAAAATATAAAGCGTATTAGCATCATATACAACCTGGAGGGTGGAAAAGAAATAATCAAAATGCATTCACCTGGTAATATTCATTTATGTATTCCTCAGGAAGCTGAGGAAACAGAACAGTCATTTGTCTTGTTCTGTTTGGCAAGATTACTGTACTCAGGCACAAAATGCAGAAACTAGGAAAAGGTTATCAAGATTTACTATTCATATATGATGTTTCCAGTAGAAGGAGGAAGAATTTTGTAACAGTATATAATCTTGAGAGCATTCCTTAAAATATTTACTTCACACTTTGCTTTGTTCATTCCTCACCATGTGTTTTCTAGAAACAGTTCAATTTAATTGTTAAAGCTACTTCATAATCAGATATCCTTTGTTTGCAGCCATTGCATAATTCCTTCCAATCCTGTACTGCTTTGGGGTGATTCCTGCCTTTTTTCTTCACTGCTTGTATTGGTGTAAAGCAAGTATTGCCCTGGGAGAAAGGGCCAGAGTACCCCCTCTGGCAGCGGAATCACCCTCACTCCAATCATTCCCTCTATTGTAAACAGGCACAGCATCCAACCCCTCATATTTTTCTTTTTCCCCTCTAAGCACTTTGTTCTCTGTGTTCATTTCCATTCAGCCCACAATGGAAGAAAATGTAACAAGTTTTATCTTGATTTTCTTATTCTCATATAATTTAATGGAAATTTAATTTAATTTGTAAGAATTAAGACAGGGAAAATGGGCTGCCAGTTAACCCATTTTGGAGGAAGACAAGGACAAGGCACTTTCCAGTCAGAACCCAAGCACAGAGAGTGGGGAAAAGAAAAAGACCAAGTGTATGGGGCACAGCTACAAAGGGAGGGAACTGCAGTGGGAGCAGAGCTTGCTGGGGACAAGTTTTAATCACTGATCCTGAAACACATCCCCCACAATCCCAGAGAGCCAGAGAACAGGCTCAGTATTTAGAAGTGACAGTAATTTCAAGCAAATTACATCCACATGGCTTAGCATTGTTGCAAAGAGCACTCTAATTTATATATTTTATATGAAATACAAATATATATATGAAAGGAACATACCTGAAATGGATATTTATTTTGACAGGGAATAATACCATCACTTTTTACAACTTCTACACATTTAATCCTTGAAATATCCACAGATCCTTTTCTGTACTTTTTCTATAAGAGAAAAGCAAAAAAAAACCACCACTATGTAAAACAGAACTTATTTATCTAATTCTCTTTTTTTCAGCAGAGATTTCTTGCTTTCTTTTCCACTTACATATGATACTGATGATGATTTGAAAGACTGGGGGAGTGCATAAAGATCTACACTGGTGAAAGTGCAGAGAGTACAGTAAAATTGCTTAGTAAAAAGTACCACTTCCTTCTACATAAAAGTTTCCAATCAGCTGTAATCATAGGTTTGATCTACTCTTTACAAAAATTAAATTTGAGTACAGAAAAATGAAGGCTTCTCCCTTGCTGATTTAAAATTATGATTAAAACTGGTGAGGTGCCAATACAACTCTTCTGCTCCCTCACATTGTTGCTGAAGTGCTCCCACCATGTGGGGGCTACTGCCATGTTTCACCAAGTTTCCAGAGAAACTAGGATGCTCCACAGGCAACACAAGTTCATGCTGAGGCAGGAAGCAGAAGATTAGGCTGAAACCCATCCCTGGGCCAAGATGGGGTCTATGTTGGAAGGAACTTCTTTGACCAAGGCTAGAAGAAGCCTTGAACAATCAAGGTCAAAAGCACATACATCTGAGAAGATCTGGCTCATGTACACTGATAATTATAAAGTTTTTAAAGAAGGAAAGGATTTCCCACAGTGCTCAGCAGGTACTGCCCAATGTAACATATGGAAAAATGATGTAGTTCAACACTCCAAAGAGGAAACTCCATGGAAGGTTAGCCCATAACTGGGGTCAGTGTGTACTAGGCTTTAGTTACATGTGAAAACAGTAGGCAGTAACAGTGAAGTCCGCACACAAGCAGACCTTTAAGGTGGCTGTTTCTGCAGAAATTGTTCAAATCCATTTTCCTTTACCTGAGGCAGAAGAGGCTAAAAATGAAAGCCCAGCACAGAAACTTACAATATGCTCTACTACATGGCAAAAGGAAGCACATGAACAATACATTTCTGAGAGCAAAATGATGATCAATCTACAGAGACTGTATAGGGACACCTCTCACTTTTGGGAAAACCAAGTCTTTAACAAGAGAGGAAGTTTCTACTGGAATCCAGAACAAAAAATGACAGCAGGTCATGGCTGGTCCTGAACTAATCCACATCAAAAATTCTGACCTGCCAAGCACATCCAACACATCCAGTCCAGAGTGCACCATAAAAGATGGACACTGTCCACACAACATGGAAATAATTAGTAATTACTGAATTATTTTAGATACTTAAGTCCTTTCTCAGCTGCCCTCTTCTTTCCTGAGGATGGAAATTTCAGCCCAAGTAGCACAAATCTGGCACAATCAAACAACTGGAAACAGTCTTGTAAACAAAAGCAAAGAGCAACTTCAAATATAGCTGTCAGAATTCCACCACCCTAGAAACACAATAGTTATTACCCATGGAAAACCTGGAAGTTTCGTCAGCATTTAAAACACACTTAGTACTCTGTCTTTTATGCATATTGTTATGAACAAAACAGGCAGAGAAGACGTGTATGAACAATTCATGCATCATGGTCAGCATCATGAAGCAGGACAGGAACTAAGTTCAGATAAAGCTGTAACAGTTATGTAACATTAGTGGAAAAAAACCAAAACAAACCATTAAAAGTAGTCAAATCATAAACATTACTATGAGCTGTACTATAAAGCTACATTATGTTATGCTGAAAAATAATTTGCATCAAGCATGCAAGCTTGGATTTTTAATTAAAAAATCATTTTAAATTTTCTGTTTATTTTACGGTAACCCCTTACTTTAACTTTTATTGCCTGAACTAAGGCATATGTTAATACAATGGCAAAAATTGAGTTACTGATGTCTACAACACTTGATACAGCAGCAAGGATAGGTTCTCCCTCTCTTTGTCACTGCATGGCAGGCCTCACAGCTTCAGGGCTGCCAAATAAGCCAATGTAGAACAGGAGGCTCCAATCAAGACATGCTTTTTCACAAAGCACAGAATTCCACCTAATTGTGTTGAAGACATCTCTCCATAACTTTTTTCCTGCACAAAATCACACAAAGAAAAAAAGTACTCATCTTTCTGTGTCCAGTGGGGTACTCATATATTGCTTGGTTCCCCATCTGCTGGATAACTAAGATTGTGGGACAGAGAGAAACAATATGCACTGGGCTATTTTCATCCAAAATGAAAGAAATTCCTTAGAGAAATAGACTTTATTATTTTCTGTGAATCCCCCTCTTCTCCAAGACTTGGAGATTTTCCTGCTGATTCTGGCATTCCATTAGTGCTCAAAAGAACACTGCCAGCAGGACAAAAGACAGCAATCTAACAAGATAATCAACAAACATTTAGGGGGAAAAAAGCACAAATCTCCTAATACACTGCACATCATTCTAGTAATTCTATTTCCTAAGTTATCCCCTTTCACAACTTAAGGTGGCTCAGTTTGCTTCACCATGAGATATTAAATTAAGCCAACCCAAAATTCACCCACCTTGCAATCCAATCCAGCAAATTAAGTCTAGTGTCAGAGAAGATTCTTCTGGTTTTGCGTACTTTACAGATGAAAATAATCTTACATATTGAAATTAAATTCAAAAGTACTGCTCCAGACATGTTTCAGATTGCATCAGAAGCAACAGTTATTAATGGTCAGCAGCCTTCAAACTGTCAGGTGTGCAGCTCAGCATTTCTCACTATAAACCCAGTGGCACAGCAGCAGGAAGAAATGACTCAAGAAAAATACTAAAGACCACCATAATTCCTTTCTCCTCCCTACTTCAATGATTTCTCTTTACAATGGGACATCTTACACACTATCACTGCGTTGAAGTTGTTCTGCATTCCAAACAGCTTGCTTTAAACTCAGCGTATGGCAGGCATGAAATGCAGAATCAATGGAGAGCTCAGGCCCTAATGTAGTCAAGAAGCAGAGGTGCAGACATGAGCCAGCCATGAGAAATCCACCCACAACCACTCTTTTCAACAAGTGACCTCATACAAAGAGACAAAATGAGTACAATGGCTAATTATGCGATATCAAACCATAGGAGGCAGAGGGACTTCTTTGACAGTTGGTTTTGGAGGTGAAAGATAGCTAACATAGTAGAAACAGGTCAGCTCACTGTGGAAATAGTATTTCACCCTCACATTCATGCTTGCTGTCAAAACTGGACACTAGTACTCACAGAGGATTCGGAAACATCACAGGCCAGTGAACCTGGGATCTATCAAAGCTGGTTCACCCTTTATCAGAAGATAGATATATGCCTCTAGAGGGAGGCCTATGGAAGGAAACATGATTAGAACAGTAATAAAGGTAGAAGAACACTATATTCCAATAAGGATAAAAAATATATTAAAATATAACCTTAAAAGTCACTTTGAAGGTTGTGCTGGTTTATTTTTTTTTAAATATATCTGCTTGCTGAAAATAGCAAAAGGTAATAAAAATATATATTGAAAACAACAAAAATAACCATACAGAAACTAATGTACAAAGCTTGACAAAATGCAGAAGTACCATACGTACTTCCTATTTACCTTTGCTTCAAAAACGTGGTTTACAGTTTTAGAAGCTCTGTTCCTTGCTCACAATGAGGATGGCTAGTCTAGGCAATAATCTTTTTTTCATGTAAAGTAAGAAGAATAAGCTATTCCTATTATTTATCATATAGGACAGAATACCAAGAAGTTATAACACCAGACCTACGTCATCAGATATGGAACAAACATATGGTTACACAATTGCTTTTAAAAATATAATCTTAGAATACAGGAAGACACAAAATATCTAAGTATTAGATAACTATACAATCAAACAGCTCATCTTCTGTACACTTGGAATTACTCCTTTCATTTCCACTATCAGATAAAAATGTTTCTTCTTCCTCTTTGCTGATAAAGACGTTTTGCTTACCCTCAGAAAAGTGGAGTTGAGGGGGAGTAAACAATACAAAGGACATTCCATTTGGAAAAAAAATTCAATTAAAACATGCAGAAGTCAGTCCAGTTGTTAGAAGTAGCTAGATTTTGTCTCACCTGTGCGCTCTCTCTCTCTTTGTTGTTCATACTATTTCTTTCTCCTATGCCTATCTTAATGTAGGAAACCCTGAGGTCATCAGCACATGACCCATGGAACTTGTGTTCTCATAAGTATAGAAGGTCCCAGCATTACTGACATCTCCTTTTATGGAGCTGCTCTGCAACTTTACAAAACCTCAGAAAAGCCTGTCTAACTCAACACCCCCTGTAGAGAACTCCTCTATCAGAAAATGCTCCAAAGCCAAACATAAGGGTGTCTCTGTAGGTTGGTTTTGTTGTTTTGGATTTTTTTTTTTAATTATTAAATAGCATTTCCATTTAGTGATGAGCAGCAATTTCACCCAAGCAATTATTGATTATGCAAATATAATTCCTGTGGGTAGGTATTAGATGGCCTCATTTTCCATCCCCTTGTTTTCCAGTATGTCAGATACCTTGAAAAATGCCCTGTCTCCTTTCAATTCTTTTTTGTTTTTAAATGATTCTTCTAAGACAATCAAGTATTTCTATTCACCTTTCCAAACTAGCTAGAATCAAGAAAAAAAGTGAGAGGTGATTATTAGTCTGACCTGATCCAACACCTTTGAGAACTCAAACTTCTATTTCAGTAACGACTTCAGCAACAACATCACTAGTGAAAATACTGAAATACAAAGCAGGACACCCCATTGAAGATAGTCTTTCTATCTGAAAACAAGCCACCAATGCCTACTGAACACTGCACCGGTTTCCAATGTCTTCTGCAATCAGATTTACAAGAGGTTTATATAGGTCATTTCTAATGCTGACATCTGAAATGTCTCACGCAGCAGTGTCAAAAAACCCTTTCTGGAATGAAAACACAGCCTATCTGCTGATAGCTGCTCATGACACTTGTTACCCTGTGGCAGAAAGAACATAAATAAATCTGAGATTTTTTGATGTTGTTCTTGTCAAATCTTTGTTGTCTGTGTCCCAACAGCTACAACTTACACTTTTCAACTTCAACTATGTCTAACTTGTTCCATCTCATAAACATCAAAATTCTTCTAGAAAGATAATTACTGCAGATCCTCATTTTATATCAGACTTTATATCAGACTACCATTTATTTTGGTAGATATTATAGAGAACATGGAATCACTAGTGTAACATAACCAACTTTTTACAACTTAATTTCTTTATGACTTGCTCTTTTAAAGTGAGCATTCCCATGCATCTGTTAAGCTACCTCCGTTCACGTGAATAGTTTTAAACTATTTCTCTGATTTGAACAGCTTCCTCTTGCACCTTCTTAAAATTTTCCCAGGTGTGCCTACTGTTATTGATCTTCTCTTAGGCTTTCAGAGAATATTTGGGTCTTCTGGATCATCACAAATACAATAGTTCTACCTATGAGCAAAAACTTTAGTTCAAAAAAAATGTATTTTCCTGAATTGGGGCTGCGGGGGGGAATGGAAACAAACAAACCAGGAAGGATGGAGATTCAATGCCAAAATCTATTACTTTCCAGTAGACCTTCTACCCAACTTGTCTCTGTGAGATTTTTCTTCTCAGATTCTATCAACTGCTTTTCTCCTGACTCATTTCAGCCCCTCCCATGAGGTTTTTTGGGCCTTTGCTGCAAAGCAGGGTCATCCCTTTCAAACATCTCAATAGCTCAAAATGCTAACCAGCTTTATGTGCAGCTGTATTTTGGACAATTAATTCCTAGTGTTTGACCTACCTAAAAGAAAACTGATTCCTTACTATATTTGCTCTGAGCAGTGGCTGGCTACAGACTAGACCAGCCCTCCTCTTCCCCAGGCTACCGTACAGAAGAGGTGTAGGCAATTAATCTGCAGTAAAACTTTTTCTGGTTCCTGTAACATTGCATCTTATGCTTTGATAAGCATCTCCTCAGAACAACTGGGTTTCTTTGCTTTAAGTCTTCACTGCTGTTGTGGGGGACTAGTAGCTAACACAAAATAATTAAATCAATATAAATATTACATGGCTTGTATAATTTTTACATCTGTATATTTATATGAAGCAAGACTCAACTTCATATATTGCTCTTTCTCATCAGTGACAGGTATGTCACAACCCCATTACTCTAGCTGAGCAAAGAGATCTGTATATAGAAATAACAATGCAGTTAATAGTTATAGGAATAGCAACACAGGCATTGTTATATCAACAAAGATGTCTGGAAGTTTGCTTGACAAACTATAACCCGCAGAGTATCCATTGGTCAGTCATCTCAAGATTACCAAGTCACTTGCTAATTCTCTGTCTTGATTTCTATGTAACCAAGTGCAAAGAAAAAGAAGTTAAAATTAACTATTTCCCATTGCTTTCTGTAGAAGCATTGTTGTAGTCATTATGCAGGTATTATACAATTAGAAAAGATGGCTATCCATATTCCAAGTAAGCATTTAAATGCAGATCCTGTGAAGAAGTTTGAAAACACATAATGGAATAGAGGGCTTTTCACTCTTTAGTTTTTCATAAGTATAAATACAATATTGTCTATCCAGATGGATGTAACAGGCATCATTCTAGTTGAGATGACATGTAAATGCATCATTGTACTTGCTCAGCAATATAATTTATGCTGAAAATCACTGTTACAAGTTAATATTACATCTTTAATTTTATATATATAAAAGCGTGTGTGAGTGTTTTGAACAGTCCATCTATCCTGACTGCCTTTTACAAATTTTGATTAATTCTTTTTCTGATAACACTGGGAAAAACTGTGGCTAATTGCATTAAAAACCGCTAAACAGTAAGAGCTGAACTAATCTAAAGCCACAACCTCTCTTAGATACAGTTGTGAAGGCGTGTCCCCAGTAAGTATAGCTAAGGACTTCTTTGTGATTAATGTAAGAAATGTATATCCACTGCTGCTTGAGGGGAATCAGCAGCCAACTCGCAGTCCTCTTCTGGGTCTAGCTGGAATAAAGTTATTGTACAAACTTACAAGTATGTTAAGAAAGCTCAATTTTCACTGGCTATGACTTGGAACAAAAAAATGCTGTGCCAACCTAATCGTTTCAGAAGCTATTTATGTTATGTTAGAAAACAAGACTAATCAGTATAGTAATCAGAAGCATTTAAAACTAAAGTGTGCTTTCATTTACACAAAGAATTAAATCACCTATGCAATGACTAAGGAAACCATATAAATCAGGGTACTTAAAAGTAATAAAGGATAAGCACTGCAGGAATAAGCAACAGTAGAATCAATGCACATTCATCTAGTTCAAAAATAGTAAGAAAATGTAATTAGCATAGCTTTTCGGAACTCTGTAACATTGTCATGCTCCAAAGGAAGTATTTGCACAAGATTAGTGTTGCAATGAAGCCACACAATTTTACCCTGAAACCTGCAGCTTTAGAGCGGGCCCCAGAACTTTAAAAGTTATTTTTCCTTCCTTAAAATATCACCGTGGTAATTTCAGTAGCTCCTGTCTCCTCTCTATTCAAATTACAAGAGCCAAATACAATTTTTGCAGAAGAACCTTTTTCACCTTAGGAAGAGACTTAAAAATTAGCAACCCCCAAGAACATTCAAGGGTTTTTTCTGCTTTTTTTCATACAAATCCTGGTTGTTTTTTTGCTAGTTGTAATAGTTCTTCTGCTTATGCAAGACAGTTTTCACACAAGTCTGATCCTGACAGCAAGTACCACTACTGATAGTGAAGATAAGAGCACTGTGCATCTCCCAAGATCAGCTCATCAGAAATCCACCTTCTACTTGACTCCACAGAAGCAATCTTCTAAATAAGACTCTTAAATGTTTTCCCTCTGGGGCTATTATTTTCCTTCTCTGTGAAAGCAAATGGCTTCTACATACTAATAAACAGGTAAGTTCTGTGCCTACCCCAATATCACCTGTGCAACCCCTCCAGAGCTAACGGGATATTGCAGCAGAGACTCTCCCCATTTTGTCCTCCCTTTAACACCACAGAGCCCCATTCACTCAAACACACACAGGGTAACCATGGGGACCAGGATTTAGCCTATACCTCTGAAAACACAAAATCCAATATAAACCATCTATTGCTGTAAACTGTAGTCCATAGAGTGGACACAAGCAAACAATAAGGATGATGATGCTCAAAGCAATTTCACATTCATAAGCTCATACTCAGCAGCTTCATACTCAAAGTCAGTGCAAGCTGCTGTGGGCTGGAAAGGTTACTGTGAGCATGGTGTGTTGTGTGTGGGAGGACAGTAACCACGCCACATGCATCAGCACACTTTCAAACTAAAGAGTGTCACTACTAAGCAAGCCAAGCAAGAAGAATTCCACAGTGAAAGGAAACTCCCACAGCAGCTACAATAGATATGAGGATACTAACAGTCTACACATTTATAACAACTTATAAAATGATGACTGGATCTGTGTGGCCAGCTCTGTGGAAGCACTGCACTCAAGAGAAACACCAACGTGAAGTTTTTCAAACCACCAAACTAGCAGGACATCTCACTTGTGCAAACTAGCTCCTTTTAACTACTCCAGTGACAAGTACTTTTTAACACCTACATTTATTATCTTGCCTTTGTCGCAAAGAATTTCCTTTACCTAAAAATGCCATCTACATGAAAAATCTCTAGTCTGTTGGCACTAGTTCAAGTGAGATGCTCTGTCAGCCTGAGCTAATTAGAACCTGTGTCAAGTACATGTTACTTGGTATCACGGCTATTCGGTAACACACAAGTATGCCTGATCCAGTCAGGAGCATCAGACTGCCCTAACATCTTCTCCCAGTTCAGAGACATCTTCTGACCATTTATTGAGAATAAATTCACAACAGTAAAACTTACTGCCATATGAGTGTACAAAGTGAGTATTCCTTCCCACTACAACTGTTGAGCTGATATATATCAAAATAATTCCAACTTTGGTGATAAGGTAGACTCCCAAATAAACACTAAGGTTTCATTTTTTAAATGGGGTCAGATGTAAGTGTGAATGCACCACACTTTTGAAAATAAACTCCAGAGCATTTTCAGTTGAATATGCAAGATATGAGGCCGCTTCTAACAGAAAATTGCCAATCATACCTATGGCTATGCATATGTGAATTTATTTCCACAAATGCTTCCTTGGATTTCAAACGTGCACTCCCTTCAAGATGAAAGAAGCAATTTGGAAAGTCACACTAAAAATTTAACTAAATTTTTGCTGGTCAAAAATAAAAAAAACCATTCTAAATGAGATATTATTTTATTTTCAGACAAGCAGTTTTATTTCAAAATTGCTTAACTTTGCTTATTAGATTTCCTACAGATTAGCATTTTTTGATTTCTTGGAAGAAAATGGTTCAGGAAAATAAACAGAAGCGTATGTTAAACAGTATGCTAAGCTTTCAAGCCACACAAAATTGGAAAGAGTTTTCCTAATAAAATACTTCATGTTAGTGTTTCCTCAGAACACTGTATGCCTTTGCTACCCAACCAGATTACCTGGAGAAGTTACACTGCAATCAATGACTACAGCTAACACCAGTAAGCGTAGTGCAGGAGTCCTCAAGAGCAAGGGCCAGTTTGTGCAAAAATGTCTACTCCTTCCCATTCCCAAACCACCATAGTTACTACCATCTACATAAATCTGTTTAAAGTTGGCTCAGTAAGTCTAAAATGCATATTTGAGACCATTGTACATATCTTAGGTCTTTGGCTGTAGCATATTCAGTTTTATAGTACATCTCCATAAGCAGAGTAGGAAGATATTTGACTTTTTCCCTATTTTTCCACATTTATGAACACGCTCTGTGCTTGGGGGCAGATTCAGTTATTTCTCACTGTGATGAATTTTTGTCTTCATTACAAATGGAATCCATCACATTCAGATCTCATTAGCCACTTTTGCAACATTAAGAAAAAAAGAAAACACTCCAATAATGACAACTGATAAATAGTTAAAGGCTTCATGAAACTTGAAACATTAACTCAGACTTTTATATACTTGTAATTATTGTTAGCCTGATATTGCACAATAGTGCAATACTGGGATTTCCCCAACATTTACACTTACTGATTCACAGAATTTATATCAAATGTCCTGGTTTGAGTTAGAACCAAACCAATTCTGTTCAGTGATTTTACTTTTCAGCTAAGTCTCTGCTAACTAACTGCACTTTCTGAAGCTAACAGCATGTTTTCACAGACAGTGTCTACTTCTAGCAGTGATAACATTTGACTTTTAGAGATATTAGCAAGAATTGATGTGTGCAGACCAAGGTCACTGCTAACTCATGTGTACCACATTGGGGATGCAGAAAGTGAAAGGTTTGCAACTGTGGTGAGGAGCAGCCAGGGCTGGTGACCCTAAACTGACCAACGAGGGATTCCATCTCATATCTGTCATATTCAGTATAAAGCTGAGGGATCACAAGGGTCTCAGCCCTTATGGTCTTCCCTTTGGTCTGCCTTCTGCCTTCGGGACCCCTCTCTTCCCTTCAGCTTTCTTTCTTCTCGGCCCTGCCTTCAATTAGTATGTTCCTGAACCCAGTTCCTGAACCCGGTTCCCATCAGCTGCTGAGCCCAGTCTGGGACTTCCTCAGTGCCTGCTCCACAGCCTCAGTGGTGACAGTGACATAATTGTCATCAGGTAGAGGTTGGCTTCGATACTGGGTTTGTGTATGTTTGTACGTATTCCATTTTATTATCATTATCTTCATTAAAGCTGTTTTAGTTTTCTAATCCAGAAGCCTCTCTCGCTCGTTCCCTTTCCTCTCCCATTTGGGAGGGGGCCATAAGTCTCTCTCTCTTATCCTCTTTCTCTTCCTCTATTTGGATAGGAAAGAAGGGTTAACAGAGAGCATCTGTTGTAGGTCTAGCAGACAGACCCTAAACCTCAACATCAAAAAAAGAAGCCAAAACCAGAAGCCATCTGCAGCTTAAGCAAAATAACCCTTTTTTCCAATATTAAAAATTCATCTTCAGAATGCTTAAAGCAAGTCAATTCCTGATGTATTTTTATTTTCAAGCTTTTTCATGTCCATTTTTCCCTATTTTTTTACCAAACAGCATAACGCACAGAATTAGTTAAGCCATAAAGGCCAAGGTTCTATTGGCTTCCTACACAAAATAAGTTTCCTATTACTCATAATTGTAGAGCTTTGCACAGGGGACCTAAACCAGGACTCTCCTCTTCCTGTGCTTTGAAACCAGTCTTGAAATCCAGCCTTTTTATGGATTCTGTAGTAATGCTTCATTGACAGTTCACACACCTCCTCCATGACCTACAGACCACCAATATTTCTAAGTGCAGAAGCTGCATTTCTCCTTCTCATGGCAGCGGTGCAGCTCCAGCTTCACTGTATGCACTTTGGGCCATCACAGGGTGCCTGAGCTGCTTGAAAGCATGTATAAAGAGATTTAAATAGGTCATGAGCAAGTATAAACAAGATTTTACCCTGTGGCTAGTAGCCATGCTTATAAGATAATAGTTTATTGCTCTAAGCAGGTATATGGCATTTTGTAAAGATAGGACAGAAAAAACAGAGAAGAGGACATCCATAATGTGCCATTTCTAGTCAAAGAGCAAGTGATCCCCCCCACCAGAACACGGTCAATTAAATCTCTCAGCAGTATTCACAAGAACATTTGCTATGGTTGACTGCTTTCTGTTATCACAAATGTTCCACTTCCGTCACCAGATATACCAAGCATCTAATTCCGTTGCCTTATTTACAATCCCAACTTGCCCACACTGAGTAATAACTAATCTGGTTAACAAGATTTAATTTAATCTTGATTTTAAAAAGAAGTGATATGACCATTCATGTGACCACAAACTCTGGGTTCTTCTTGAATTCTCTCTACTGAAGTTAAAATGGAAAAAACAAGACAAGACTTCAGTTTAGCCAGTGACCGCACTGGGAATCATGTACATCCCAGGGGAGCAAAACTCAGCCACGCTCGGCAGATTATTACCACTGCAGTTGTAATTAAAATGAGGGTGTGGGATCCTCTTGGCTTAGGAATTCTATGCTTACTGTACCAATCTGGACTTTGAATATTGCCAAGCTTGAAATGAGATCAGTCCATACCTATCCTTTCATCAGTCAAATCTTTAAATTCAACCAGCATACACAGTAGTTACATTTATTTCAGCAATAAACCTCCAGCTATTCAGAGGGGCCAGAATTATTTAATCTCCAATAATTTTATTTTTATACAAATTATTTTAGCCAGAACATACAACTGTCTTACTGCAAATAGAAGTTTACAGCCACCATCACTGGCTTTAAAAAAAAAAGAACCAACAACTGATAAAACCCTCAAACTTTTTCCATTTCAGTTGCCCGGTGACACAAAGGAATAACTACCACTGTGTCACAGAGATATTAGTCACACAGCATTTTTTCTTTTTCAAATAGAGACCAAGTATTGCTGACAAAAATATTCAGTGTGCCCTTCTTAGGTCAGAACTCACTACTTTCAGATAACATTGCTACTAAAATACAATGCTGATTAATGTTTAAAAGAATCTCAAGTGGGAGGAACAGTGAAAATGAAAAGGGGTTGAGGTTTAAAAGCTGTGTTATGGCAAAGCCAGTTTAGCAACCTGCTGATGTCAACAGTCAGAGCATCCTGTCCTCCTCCACCACCTGGCAACCACCTCTGGCATTTGTTAGATCCTGCACTGAACTAACACAGCAGAACACTAATCCAGCAAAAATAAAACCAGATCAAATACCTTTCTGCTGATCAGCAAGTTTATTCAGAGCAATATGGATTCCAAGAAGTGCCAGGACCAATTCAAGCAAACAGGGAAGGCCTACAAGGCTAGCCTAGCACAGGGACAAGATGAACCTGCTTGTTTCAGCAGTGAACTGCTGGACTAGCATAGATGTAATGTGTATTTTCAACCTACAACCATGCTCTGTCCTTATCTTAGGCTGGAACATTTTAAGAAATTACTGCCTCGGCATCTGAAGGCAATATAGGCAGCCCTGCTCCATCTCACTGCAAATAAAACTGATACTTTAAACACCCTGTCAGGCAGATCCACCAGTCAGTCTCCTGGAAAGGTATTTCAGCTGGAGGACATTAACCTGCAGGGGCAAGGTAAAGCTGGAAGGGGAAAGCTGGAAGTGGTAACTTCTTAAAGCGTGACAACCAGACCTGCAAAACCTGTTAGTCACATTTCTATTTGACCTGAATGTAAGCTGACGTTCAGGATAAGCATGCAAGACTTATCAGAGGGCTTCTTAGCCCCATCTTATCTATTCTCAGGGTGGGGAGGTTGTGGGGGGGAGCATTCTTAAAAAAAAAATAATTCTAAAATAAGTACATATTTTAACTCCTCAGTCAGTAAAAATACACATATTCAAATTCCTGGTCCATGGTATCCTGGTCTGTGTTAGACCAAATACTGCCAGCAGGTCAAGGGAGGTTATCTTTCCCATCTACTCAGCCCTGGCGAAGCCATATCTGGAGTCCTGAGCTTCTCAATACAAGAGAGATCCAGACATACTGGAGAAAGTCTAAAGGGCCACAAAGATGAGGAACAGATTGGAGCATCTCTCCTATGAGAAAAGGTTGAGAGAGCTAGGACTGTTCAGCCTGGAAAAGAAGGTGTAAGGGGGAATCTTATTAATGCCTATAAATGCACAAAGGGTGTGTGCAAAGAGGACAGAGCTAGGCTCTTTTCAGTGGTGCCCAGTTGACCAGAGGCATAAAGTGAACAAGCACAAACAGGCTCCATCTAAGCATTAGGAAACTTTTGCTTTTTTTACTGTGAGGGTGACTGAGCACTGGCATGGGTTGGCCAGGGAGGTTGTGGAGTCTCCATCCATGGAAATATCTAGACACAGTCCTAGGCAACTGGGTCCAGGTGGCCCTGCTTGAGCAGGGGGTTCCAACCTCAGCCAGTCTGTGATCTTGTTCTTTAGCCTTGACTGTGTCCAAGCTATACTCAGAGAATGGCAGCTATAACAGACTGCTGTGGTCTTGGAGCAAGTTAAGTAAGTTCAATTCTGCTGCAAGCACAAGATCTGGCAGAGAAAGATGCTTAGCAAGCCTTACCCCTTCTTTCAACATAGGTAAGACAGACAACACAAGAGGTTGCAGAGCTGTCTTTATTAAGTTTTATCTGTTGAATAGCTTCCAGAGTGTAGAGCATGCTCCACTAGCTACTGCAGCCATTTTAATCGCCTTCAACATTGCGACAAATCTAGAAAGTAGCCTATGTTAAGTGGAAAAATCTCACCCCCAGCACTAAAGATGTAATGGGGCACTCTGGAAGCAGGCGATCTTGATGAAACTGTGTCTGGAGCTCATTTGAGAAAAATGCTGGTCTGAGGATTTGCCTAATTTATACTATTGTAAATTCAGTTACATTGGAAGTCAAAGAAAGTGGTGATAACAGGGAAGAGTTGCTTGTACTGTCAAAGACAAACTGTTGTCAGCTTCATTTCAATCACTAGGTTACGTGATCCACTCCAGTGGATCCCATCTCTAGAGAGCTTGTCCTATCAAATGCTCTGTTTGAATTCAGCTAATTCCTAGGTGTGAAAGTAATGGTCTTCACAGTAAACATGGCCAAAAGCAACCACAACTGCATGTTTTTCTACTTTTTCCCTACTTTGTGATAGCAGTGATCTTTCATCTCTCTGAAGAGAGAAAGAAATCAGCTTTGAAGATCAGCTATAAAAGCTGGTTTATGTTATTTCTGGCACCCTGACTATGTACTACTGCTCTGATTAAGAACCAGTTCACATTGACTAACAGATAAGTCATCTACACCTCTGTCAACCTGCATCATAAATAAGAGAAGAGAAATGGCAGCTCATGTTCATTGCCACCCGTAGCCACTGTCCCCAACTACTCCTGACAGGACAATATATGGTAGAAAAAAAGCCAACAGTATACAAAAGCAAAAAGGAGCAAAGGCACTCTATAGTATAAATCTGTGTCTCCTACCTCTGCTCGGCCTTCATAATATGTTAGCATAGACTTTGTAAGTACAAAAAGCCTCTCTTTGTAGTTTAAGGGAGAAGTCCTCTTCTTCTGCTGTGATCTTTTAATCAAAATCTCTTGTAGGATAGTAGTCGTATTCATTTCAGCCACTTGTCAGCTCTGTTCTAGCCATTGAATATCAGTTCCTGTGAAGATGAGAGGAATAAATTATTATGATATCTTTGGAGGATCACAGAGCTGCAAATTTCTGCTGTAAAAGAGCTTCTACTTATAAATGAAACTACTGAATATACAGAAAACTGGAGCTCACCCTAAGCATCTGGAAGTTTACAGAAGTTAATTATTAGACACAAAAAAGCAGGCTTCGCTCAGCTGAGGGCTGCATTGGAATGTTTCCAGGAAGCCAAAACCTGTACCTGACTGGGATGAAATAAGGGACATTGCAGCCTGCATCACAGAAAATATAGGTGAGAAGTCTGAAACATGCTCCAGCAAACAGCAGGGTACAATTGCTTTTCTCCTCAAAGTTTTAAAGTGTATTAACATTTTAATTGCTAAAGATTGTGCATATATAAATGCCATTTGCAAAAAAGTTTGGTATACAAAATTGAACATGGATCAGTAAAAGTGATTTGGAAAATTAACCCCAATTATATTGATGAAGATTTTCAGACACAAATGGTCATCTAGATGTCAATTTGAGAACAGGGTTAAAGCTTATTTTTCAGATAGCATTAAGTATACGTTCTCAATCTTCTATTTAGAAAGACTTCATGCTGACCATCAACAGTCTAAGTAATTTACTCCTGACAATTCTGGTCTCTCAGTAATGTCAAACTGCTTTAAAGTTTTTCACCACGATTGATACCTGTAGGACAGACTTAGGAGTACATACAAACGAATGCAACTACAGTTACTTTGTCTGCAAATCTGGTTCCAGCGTCCTGCTAGAGACATTGTCGGGCAACCTCTTTGTTCTTTGCAATGATGTCATTTTAAACACAGCTGACCTCCTCCGTCACCCACTCACTGCTGCCCTGACGCGCCACTCTGCCTTGCATGGGTGCCAGCGTTCTTCTCACTGGGCTGGGGTTGGATCCAACCAGACATTCCATCACAGCACAGACTGCTGCCTGCGCAGACTTAACACATAAGGTGGCATGGAGGCAGGAATGAAAGGTGCGGGAGATGTTGTGGAGAAAGTGTTCCAGAATCCTTTTTTTCCCCTCCCGTCACTATCTCTTCGTTCGCTGGGTTTCTGTCAGATGTGCCCAGTGCACCACCTGGCCCCCATCTCAAGCCTTGCTCTGAAGCCAGGGCATGCTGCAGGCACAACCCTCAATCACAGTTTGGGCTAGAGCAGCATGGCTGCAGAATGAAGCTATGGCTTGAAGAAGGAACAGCAGCATCTGCTGAAGCACCACTGACTATGAATATCTTCTCAAGTGTGTGTATGTGTNAAAAAAAAAAAAAAGAAATCCAAACCCCACTTTTTTCATTTCTCACAAGGCTTAATTTATGCATCTGTTCACTACTTAGTATATTTCAAAATTCACTGAGGAAATGTACATTTTTCTCTGCAGGCAATGTAACTTTAACATGGACAAAACAGTGCATTTCACAGCATTGTGTACAGAAGCTTGAAAAACCACAGCACTCCTCACAACTTTACCTTACTAAAGAAAACGAAATGTAAACAAATTCACTTTAGTGACTCTCCTTTCACTTTGTGTCCAAACAAATCATTAGTTGTTGTGACAGTACTTGAAATGACATCCTTTCCCTTCCAGCCAAGTCCTGCTGCCACGTTTCACTCCCTGTTTTGGCCAACTAGGTTCTCGTATCCCACACTCCTGCCATTTCATGCAGCTGGACGTCCTTGTTCACTGATTTAAAATATCCTTTCCTTTTCAAGGTTTATCTCTGCATATCATCACAGACTAATTTTTCAGTATGTGGTTTACATGGAACTACAAAATAAGACCAGGTTAGGATGCATAATTAAAATACTCTAAACAGAATCGGAAATGGTGATTATTATGAATAATCTCTTTTTGTTTTTCCTCTTTCTCCAATGCATGTACATGCATACATTTGGTTGGTCACCTGTCACACCACATTCCTGGGAAGAAGACAGATCTTTTTCTATTAGTAATTGTCTTCAGTGCATTCTTTACTTACTAAAACTCCCCAAACTCCGTTTTATTGCCCTTCTAAAAATAAATTGGAAATCGAAGGTAATTGCAGAAAGAAATATACTACCATGAACTGAAAATAAACATTATTCAAAGAATTAAAAGTAGTCAGTATTAACTTCCAGACCTGCTTAATGCATACAAAACTATAAGGGTTCCCACCACAGGCTCTCCCATTCAAAAAAATGCTTCTGATCTCTATAGTACAAATTCTCTGTTTGTACTTAAAAAAAATATAATTATCACCCATCTTAGAAAATGTGATCTCAGAGATTGCTACACCAGAGAGTACAAGGAGTTCTCAAAATTAACTATGATTTCAAATCTCAACACATATAATGCTATAATATTTCATTTCTCTACCAGCTGTCACATTAACATTATACAAGAAATAAAGAAAAAAAACACCAAACCAACCCTCTTGACAAAAGCAGCCTTAAAAAAATAAAAATATCAATAATGTAATTGGTCAATGCCTGCTGGTTGCCACACTGAAATATCTCTGCTATGGAGATCTCTGCAGATTAGAACCAGTTTCCCAGGAGAGAACATCAGCCTTTGAATATGTATTTGATCGCAGAATCCTATTTTGGTTCTTGTTTGTTTTTTCTTCCCAAGCCAATGGCTCTAGCCATATCTCTGTTTGCATAAATAAGGCTCAGGACAACTGAACCCTCACCTATTATTCAGAAAGCTCCTTTCCAAAATTGCAATACTTCATTGGGAAGCACCTGTTACAGCCACGCTTACCTCTTATCAAACCCAGAAATCATTTCTTTTTCTTCAGTACAGTTTTAGAACTTTTCTACACTTCTCCCAAATATTCCATTGTTCTCAGGACATTAATCTGTTCACGTGACACATTGTTATCTTGTTCCCAACAGCTCCGGGAGTTTCGTACTGCCACCCATCTAAACTTTTCACAACATCTCCTGCCAAGGACTTGCCCTATTCCATACCAACCCTAGTTGCATGAAAACAAATATGATCTGCTTTGCAGAGATGCTCAGTACTCAGAATTATGACTGACATCCAAAAGACTTACGGATTCTCAGCTTTTTTTAAGGTGATAAAATATTCTCAACTCTTAAGTTTCCAGAAGTCTGCATCAGGTTCCACTGATCTATTTTCACCTTATATAAATATTCACCTGTGTCACCACAAAGTCACTACACCCCTTCCTCAAAGCAAATTAAAACAATTGTTAAGGTAAATCTGCTAAATCAATATCAATCAAGACGTACAAAGTAAGTTTCTACTCGTAGATGGAGCTTATGCATGCCATCTTTCTCAGTTTTCTCTGGGGAAAACTGAGGCACTAAGTGATGAGGTAACCCCAGCAGTTGCAACACTACCCATGTACCTCCTGGTTGCCACTCCTAGCTCCTGTTTATTGAAACAATTAGTCACCATAAACCAGTCAGTAAGCACATGCAGCATTCAAAAAGTTGAAAAAATGGAGGAAAGTTCAGTGGAAGTTCTAGTAACACTTAAAAAAAAAAAAAAAATCAAAATGCCAATTTTAAGTACAGGGGTAGTACCTTGCAATCCTGACTCAAATCTGTAACCCTTCAAGTTTGTTTTGGTTTTTTTTCAATTAATTCAAATCAATTTTCTCATCAAGTTCATCATGTGTCCCTGCAAACAGCTACAGTGGGATAAGTGAACAGGTAACGCGCTGCAGCTCTGGGTAGAGAGAACAAACAGTGTGGAAGGAAGAAGAAAAGGAGAACTCCTTACCGTGGTTTTTCTGATGAAGCTGCTGTTGCTTTATCATGAAACTACAAACTGAGTTACATGTGAATAGCTACTTACAGGAGTATCCAGCACAGGCTCATTTGAATAATTACTACTTAGTGTAAGCAAGGACTGCAAAATCTGCTCTTGTGCTTCATATGGTAGAAAAGTCTTTTCACCCCACATCTAAGGTTGCAGATTCAAACTCAAAAAAATAAAAGACAACTGAATAAAAGACAATGTTATTAATCCCTGTTCAAATGGTAAATTTCACAAAAATACAAATACAGAAATATGTCAGCATAACCTGTCATAATGTTAAAATTGGAATTGAGGGGAAAAATACCATCGCAACATCTGAAATGTGTCATATGACAGCAAAAGGAGAAGTAAAAAATACTTAGATTTGCTTTTTTTCCTTTTAACAGCAGACTCTCAGAAACTACTATCATATGCAAGCCATTTTTTTCTTCAACTGAGAGAAATGCAATTTTGGGGGGGCTACTTTCAAATAGATTTCAAAATTATACCCAAAGGTTTGCAAAACCCTAGTCTGTTTGAAAGTCAGACAAAGAATATCTGGCTAATTTTACATATAATCAGACTCTGTGAAAATAAAATTCATATTTGCTGGCACTAAATGTAGGTTAAAAAGTAAATAGGCTAAGGGGTAACTCAGTGACAACTATTTGACAGGAGATTCTGAGATAATCATGTGATGTTGCAAAATATCCTTTGTTCAACTGAAAGCTACTCACGTACACATGTAGGACAAGTATTTCATTGCAACCAGGTCTTCCAAAACTCCTCAAGAACAGGCTCACTACATTTTACACAACATCATCATTTGTTTCCTTTTAGCACTATAATTTAGGTAGCTGGGATAAGTGAAGAAAGTAACACTGAAAAAGTGATGGTCCCTCCTGGATAGGGCCAGCTGGCATCAAGGTGGTTCATCACACCAAACATCAACTCATCAACCATCACAACAGAGAAGTAGAGCCAAAGTGCACTAACAGGAAAAACGGCAAGTGCAGCAAAAGGCTTTCTCTGCTCTTATCATGAGGGGTTGAAATTTAGAAGAATGACAGGTACATGTCTCCAAATCATTTGTAAACTCAGCTGCTGCTCTTCATTGTGACCTCCTGTAAGCAGTACACTCCAATGACTAAGTTATCCTTTCACAGCTTCATAGTGCATCTTCTTCAATACTCTCATGAATAAATTTTGGAAAGAAACCTCTGCTTTATGAAACAAAAATTACATTATTACCATTCATGATGTAGGAAATATGTTGACATGAGCATTTTTAAATTTAAATTATTTATTGCTAACTTTGAGTTAGTAACACTCTGGGATATCATACAACAGAAGGACTGACCAATTTCACTATCCTCAACAACTTCTCATTATTTCTACTCATTCCTCTAGAGCTCTCTTTGTAGCTTTTATTACTTCTTCCACAAAAAAAAGTTATGCAATACCTATAAACTTGCACTGACTATTTTGCCTTCAGTTTATCCAGATCAAAGACCTCTTTAGCAATTGTAAGATTCTTTTCTGTAAGAAAATAGAGCTGAAACTTAGGACACAGGAAAGCAAGGCACAAAACTTTGAAACATAAGTTGAAGTAGCAAAATTGAATAGTTTTCTCAGCCTACTGACCTTCTGCACACTCAGTCACCTGTCCTTTCTAAAGATAAAAAGCTTTTGAACGTGTCAATGCCTCAAGAAATAGTATTTTGTGACAAAGCAGATACTAAACTCTTGCATTGTATGCTATCCCCAACTTTCCATATTTGTTTAGTTAGTCAAAAGGTACTATGAGTTCATCTTGCAGTCACTGAAGACTAGAATGCCATCTTCATTTTTGCACTGAAGATAAGCAAAACCCACTGCCCAAGAGCGGCAAATACTTCTGAACACGAACTTGTTCCCCGACTGTATTTATTGCCTGCAAAGTGACATTGGTACAGCTGTAACATCTCCAAGCCTGTGTTTTTGTTGCTCTTTCAATGCTTGTGAAAAGTTTTTGTTGCTCTTCACCATCATCTATATAGATTAAAGTTTAACCCCTACCTTCATCCATCCCCTTTTTCCTCACACACAATAATAATATGACACAAAAAGCTGATGGTTTCTGTGGCTGGGGGGGTGGGGAAGAGGTCTTTATATGTAAATACATATATAGAGAGTAGCTGGAATTCACCCTATTCATTGGCAAGGTAATTTAAAATGTATGCAAAACCATACACAGAAAACCTTTAGCAGTAAGAAAATCAAATACTCTACCAGTCTAGGTTTTTTCAGACTTGAGACAAAACCTCCTGCGACAGCCAGCAAAATCGTGTGTAAGAAAATAGCTATATTTTACTTGTCACAAATTTGATTCAAGCAAAACAAGATTAAAATTAGAGAAGGCAATTAAAAAAAGGCATTTTCACTTTCTTTTTAAAGACTGGGGGTAGATTTCTGATTTTTGAATGAGAGAAGCAGTGCTATCACGGTGATGAATTTAAACAGCTGACTGAAGATGCTGTCACCAACTATACATCCTGCATGGTACAGCACTTGTTGCCATTTCCATGATGTCTAATCTATGCTGTTCAGACAAGGAACAAATCCAAGCCTGACTAACATTTTTAGGCACTAGTATTTGGTATCAACCCTTAGACAGGAGACAGCAGGTCTTCCTGGTTCTGAACTTTGATGCTCAGGTTTATTTTTATTTCAAAATACCAAATATAAAACACAGTGTGAATGCTAAACTTAATTTTCTGCTGATGTACAGCAGCTCTTACCCACGGTGGTGCCTTCATCAGGACTCAAGATGCTGCAATGAGTTTGACTGCAGTTGGCAAGACGAGGCAGAGCATAAAGAGATTCACTTCTTCACTTGTGCAGTGTAAAGGTCTGGTGAAGAATATTAGTTTGGTTTACTTGCACAAATATAACTGACCCTCAGCTGACAAAGAGGGAAAGGACACAGAGAATAAAGGCACAAAGAGAAAGTGAAGGTCAGGGTCTGAACTGGGTGGAAGTATGAAGTATACTGGTCCTTCTTACATGTGTATATACCTTCGAAAGGAAGTGGTCGTCTTTGTTCTGGCAAATATTTTCAAAGTAAGGTTAGAGAGAAAAATGGAAGAACTACCTCCAAACCAGCATAGCATTGGTTTGGAGAAGCAGAAGCTCAGAAGGTCTATTTACTTCGCTTCTATAAAGACCAAGGCTACTCCACCAGTCCCCCATTGGCTGGACTTTCAGTAAAGCAGAGCTGCTGTCTCAGCCTTTTTCCTAAAAATCCCCTGCCAGTAAGAAGGGAAGAGAAACAGTAACACCCACTTACTAAAAAAAAAAAACAGGCAAAGATGTGACTGGCAAAGGAAATGGGCGATGCTTGTGCAAAAGCTTTCCCTACTTCTCCAGGAAGTCAGAGATTTAGAGGACTGAAAAACAAATGCTCTGTTAAACAAGAGGTTGAATCTAATTCTGTTTAGGAATCCTAAAGCTCACCATTAAGTAGGAGGTCAATTGGTATTGCACAGAAAAGTGCAAATCTAAGAAAAGCAAATCAATCTATGGTGAAAGAGAAGAAAGAAGGGAAAAAAAGAAAAAGAGGTCAACAGTGCCTGAGGCTATCCTTCCTTTTAATTACAGTGAAGGAGTCAGTTCAATTCACTTTCTTCACAATTGTTTTCCCAAATGTTATACCATCTCAGGTGAGCACATGAGGTACTACACCAAAAATAAGCTCAATTTATTTCAGTATTCAGGACACTGTATTTGGACATGGTCTGTCTAAAACACTGTAGGACATACAAATTGTGACTTGCTTTATGCACAGAGAATGACTAATACTTCCTCAGTTAATTCTCTTTCCAAACACTCTACAATGAACTTTTTCCCCTAAACAACTACTTGTTTTCCAATCACCAAAGTTAAGTCTTTCTGCTCTGCCAGCATGCATTGCCAAGTAACCGATGACTATACAACCTAAGTTTGCACTAACTTTAGCATGATCATAGTCTTGTTTTGTACCATTGGGTTCACACACATCTTAAAGTGGAGAACAGTAGAAATAAGCCACCTATTATCATCTAGCACCACCTCCCCTCTGGTCCCAAGCACATTCTGGAGCTAGAACCAATCTCCTACAACAATATTTTAACACATAAAAAGCAACACCCAGCTTTCTAGATTATTACCTGCAATCATCTTAAAAACTACCAAGAAAATTCAGTCAGTGGCTGTAGGAAAGCTTTTCTGGCTTGAACTTAATCTGCCAGCAAACCTAAGATACTCTAAGGAGGCTGTCTGGTCTCTGCACCAAAGGACTGCCATGGCAAAGTACCACTGGTACATCTATATGGCACAACTGAAGCCATAGAAATGCTGGCTTGGCTCCTGAGGGCAGAAAAGCAGTACCAGCACTACCCTGCACTTGCACTACTAAACACAACTCTGGAATTACTCATTCAGGTGCAGATTCTGCTGCACCTGCTTGTGATCCTAGCCAATTTCTTGCTAGCTTCTCTTGTCAGAACTCCATAGAAAAACCACAGATGAGCCCAATTATTTCAACCATTTTCCACTTTAAGATGAGCTCATCTTAGTCACTCATTCCTGGCTTGACATACAATTTTCAAAGAATGCCATGAACTGGTTTGGTTTTAAGTTTGATAAAGGCTTTAAGAATTAAAAACTTACGTTCCATGTCTCACAAGAGGTATGTAGAAGTGGTCTGCAGGTACATCCCACACAAAGTTGAAGCAGCCACTAGTTACGACTTCACCTCAACCATTCTCTGTACCAGGCTACTCTGAAATGACCTGATATGGTTTCAATACACACTGCAAACATCTACTGTATATTTGCTGTTTATTGCTAGGGAAGCAAGTTATTTACCTAGCAACCTTTTTTTGCACTTATATTTTATTCACAAGAAATATAAAGAAGCCTTTTACTTCTTCAGACAAACGACCATTTTCCAAATTGATAGTAGGCTCTAGCTCCTTACCTGTTTGTCTTCTAAGATTATTTCTATCATTTCAATCACAAGATTTTCTTTAGTCAGATGGAACTGTCTCATCAGAATTCAGGTATAAATCCTTTATCACTTCTTCAGTGTTCCTCAAGATATTCTTTCACCCACTTCCCCCTGCCTTTTGCAGCTACATAGAAACTATATTACTTCCCAAAATGGATAAAAACTTGTAGCTCCTGCAACATAAAAGCCAGCTGAGTGCTTTAGTATCTAGAGAATGACAGGTATATATATGCATCCTTGAGCATCAATGCAAAGGGATGGCTTGTGGGAAAACCAGTCCAGACCCATTTGTAATAAATTGGCTACCCACCAGCTAAGGACCACATGATCATAAAATAAGCATATGGCTGGGAGGAGTTGCAAGGAAGTCCTAAGGTCATGGAATATTTGCAAAAAAAAAAATTGGCTTTCAGGCAATTTGGGAGGATTCTTGGGCATGAAGCTTGCAGATGAGAAATCTACCTCTAGATAAGCACTAGGTTAGAGAGAAGTGATGGCTGATGTACTGTTCTTCCTTCATATTGACACCAATTTAGCAGAACAAGATGAGATGCCCCTGAACCAGCTCTGGGAAATGCTGTCACTTTTTCCTGGGTTGTGAAGACCACAGTCTACCCTCCATATTGCTAAAATCACTTATTTTTTTAATATCTTATCAAGCATCCACCCTTCTACTCTATGCAAATGACCTAGATGTGAGCCAAGTTTATGTCTACTCCATAGAAATAGCTGTTAACGGCCCCTTTGTAGGCACAAAGCCACTACTCTCTCTCTAAAAGAGAATAAGCTTAATAAAATCATAACCTTTTTCATTAGGCTTTTAGTTGCTTTTCATATGGTTAAGAACATGTTAGCAGCAAGCTGTAATATTGATGTTTTACTGACTAGTTAGGTTATCTGGGGCAAGAGCTAAACAGGTTTGTGAATAAGAGATTAAAGCACTGCTCCTGCATGCCCTGTACCCTCCACAAGCACCATTTCCAACATCTGTACACCAGTATTATGCTTTTAACAAAATTAGGCATGCAAAAGACATAGCCCACGTAACCATAATCTGTGTGGTAAGATGCTAGCAATATATACTAAGAATTTGCATAACATGTTTCCCCCCCCATTATAATGACTGTTTCATCCAAATCAAATAAACTAGAAACTACACTATGCTTAAACACATTCATTAATAGGGCCATTAATAAGGAAAACATACACCTATATTAATAACTTCTTTCAAGTAAAGATAGAAACAAGCACCCACTAGACTACGTGGAAGCTACACAGTAGGAAATACTTCAATAATAAACAGGGGAATTTCAGCTAAAGGCAAAGCTGTGAAGTTGACTCAGAAGATGAACTACTGGCCACAATTCACATGTGGCATCCACACTGACTAACAGGGATATCTCCCCTCAAAGTCTTTATTTTGAGGTACTATTATAAGGCCACTTGACACATATTGCTTTTTTGCACATACTGAGTGACTGACTGTCCCAAACCTCTCTCATACAGACAGTGCTGATACATCGACAGTTACAGGTCAGAACTGCCTTTCTGTGCATGAGGAAAAACCCAAGGCAGCAAGTGGGGGACAGGAAATACTGCAAGTTCCTGTTTGTCGAGTTTCCCCTGCATCATTTTCACCAGGATACCTTCCCTCTGCTACAAAACAAGCACAAGAGATTTATCCTGAAACGAACAACCATTTACATTTCAGCTGCGATTTCATACTGCTGTTCCCACATCTAGCAATTCAGGGCTGCACATACCAAAGCGGTGGCATTGGCAAGGTCAGTGTTCTTATCTTCTGATTCCAGACTCTCTCACCCAGTTATGTTGGATAGGTTACAAGGAAAATTTCACATAAAGAAAAATCAAAATTCCTTCCCAATCATACCACACCCTCCCTTCACTGAGATGGGACAACACGACTCTTAGTGTGAGAATTACTTCTTAATTGCACTCAAAAAAAGTAGAAAGTTTTTTTTCACTGAAAGGGTTGTCAGGAACTGGAACAGGTTGCCAAGGGAAGCAGCTGAATCACCATGCCTGGATGTGCTTAAAAGCTGTGTAGATGTGGTGCTTAGGGACATGGTTTAGCAGCAGACTTGGTAGAGTAGGGTTATGGTTGGACTGAATTATCTTAAAGGTCTTTTCCAACCTAAATGATCCTATGAAATCGTAGAAGTAATGCTACAAGACCAAATGTCATGTTCTTGTACTTTCTGCATATCTAGCTGGCGTATTACTTGAAGAATTGTACTGATAACTGATTAAAGAAAATAAAAGCTGCTAACAAAGCCTTTCAGTTTCTGTTGCTGTGCTTGAACTATATGTATGTTATGACAGAGATTAAAAATTAAAAAACAAAGGCCTCTTCAACTAGAATTCACATGCTGGGTACTTTCTGGAGAGATACTTGAAGTGTGAGTCCTATTTTCCTGAAGTTATTGAGACAAATCCCACATAGTTCCACCCTAAAATTATTTGTAGGGTTCTGTTAAATTTTATTAGTAGGCAACTGATAACAGTCTCCACATACAGGACTGAAAATCCAGGCTTGAAGAATTTCTTCTTCACATACAGTGCAGCCTAAGCAACAAGGAATACCAAAGGACTTTGGTTTCATTCATGTAAAAATTAAGGTATTAATTCAGGTAAAAAAAATTCTCACTGAATCTGAAAATAAACATAAAAATGGCAATGCTGTGGTCTCGTGTTCTCCCTTTTCTGTCACCGCTGCTCACCCCTAGCGAACGCCTCTAACAAAGCAGCTTGCTATCTCTGTTCCTCTCAATACCAGTTCTCAGGTATCAGGGTTTCAACTGCTGAGCTGAACAGAGAACAAGAGCATTTCTCAGGTGTCACAAGTCATTTATCAGCTTAAGGAACAGCATTCAGCTTAAATGCTCTTTGAGACATCATGCAATACAGTCCTTAAAGCTCGATAGTATCTTACTCCACTCTGATTATTTATGGTGAGACATAAGGATAATACAGAAGGGGCATCACCAGAAGTTTAGCTGCCAAAATCCAGTCCCATTGAGGTCAAAATTACAAGAAGTAAAGACACAGCAAAGACAAGACAGTCTTTTATGGCTAGGCCTCTGGTTTTCATAGGGAGATAGTTTCAGTTCAAGAGATTCAGAAAAGTAACTGAACAAAATTGAGGGAATTTTGCTGTTTGGTCATGGGGTTTTTTGTTATGTTTTTCATTGGACAGCTATAAACCCCTTCATGCTTTGAAAGAGTGTCTTGTTGGGAAAAGAGAGCCACTGCGATGGTGGAGGAGCTGCCCACAGCCCCCAACGCAGAACCACAGACCTCCCACTGATGTCTCACTGCTTTCACACCACACAGCCTTTACCATGTCGTTCTCCTAAACTCCTCTCCCATAAACAGCCCCTCATTTCATCTGACACACTGGAGCTGTAAATATACCTCTTCCCAACAACCAAGCCTGCTCCATTTAAGCACCACTGAGGATGAATGAGAGGCCACCTAAGCTGCAAGCCTGGTGCCAGCCTTCAGCACTGAGGACAAGTTGGTCCTTGAGCCCTACCATGAGAAAGCAAACTGAAAGAGCCCAACCATCCATGGTCAGAATAAAATAGTGGCCTGACTGGAAGAGAAAACCACACATGGCTACATATCTAAACATACCTCATAAGTGAGCTGAATTGAAGTTGCACTGGTAGTTTTGAACTGGCCACTCTCAACATCAAAGTGCTAGATTTCTTCATGTTAAAAAAGGTTCTTTTAAGTATTTTTGCTGGATATAGTTTAAGTAGAAATTTTACTTCCAAAAGATCACAAAGTATATTTAAAATTATCAGTCTAGAGGGTCTCCCAACAGGACATGCTAAGATCACATCCCTCCAACTGGGTCACACAACCCGAGGTGGGACAGATGCCCTCTTCTCCCACCACAGCACTGAGAATGGATCCAGTTTGCAACTACAGCTGGAAAGAGATGATCGTAACTCCGGGGGGGGGGGGGGGGGGGGGGGCAGTGAAAACACACACAAAATTATTCTTTCTGACAGGATATGGAGCTTGAGCTTGTGATAGTATCTAGAGAATGACAGGTATATATATACATCCTGTAATTCACAGGACAAGCAGCAACCCTGAATACATTAAGAATTTGATGTATTGTGGTTCTCTCACCTACCCTGTGGGTTAGCACAGGGAACCTGTGCACAGGGCTGCCTAGGACACAGCTACAACATCTACTATGTTCAGTTAAAACTAAAGGGCAGTTATCATCTGGGTCTGATGGTGAGTTATGTGGCTATCCTGTGCAGGGAAAAAACCAAAATCAAAACAACCAACCCCTACAAAAAGTCTTTTTTTTGTTTAGTAAGCATAAATGGTCAGAAATTGTTCCCAGTCTAATATGACAGGGGACAGGGCGCTCTCCAGTGGGACAGGGTCCTTGTGTCCTGCCCAGACCCTGGTTCAGTAGGAAGAACACCCACTTCCTGTACCACCCAAAGCCAGGTTTTTTCTGCCCTACATTCAAGTGGAAACAAGGCCTACATCAAAAGTGTTCTTATGATTTAATCAGATTGCAGCATATAATAGGCACAGGCCTGAACAAAACCTCTCCTGACAGGAAACTCAACTGTGACCTACTTGAGCACACATGAAATTATACCCTACGCATGGCAAAGGGGTACCCATTCATACATCCGCTGATAAGAGAAACGTGAATGAGGAAAAGCAGGAGTGCCAAGAAAGTGTTTGTACAGGTCCCACATATCTCAGCATACTGGAATCCTTTTTCTTCCCCACCCCCCCTTTTTCCTGCATTTGTTTAATGTCGCATAGGATTTTTACCTTAAGAGCTGAAACAGGGCAGCCCAGCTGGCAGCCTACTGCTTTGCCTTGGAAAAGAGGCTGCTACTGCTAATGTGGCCAAACACTTCTGCCCATCCCCAAGAGCTGAGTCCCGCAGCTGCCCTTGGCTGTCAGCTAGGCTTGGTCTCCCAGAGCAACTTGTCTCTCTGCAGTAGGCTCCCAAAAACCATCTCTCCTGCCCACAGTAGTAAGGCTGGACCACACCAAGCTAGACATGAGCTTTACTGGACTACCCATATAGGACAGAGTTGTCCAACCAAGATGCATCTTTTCAGCGATGTCATTTTTGTCCTAAATGTTTGGGTATTGTCAAAACCAAAGAATTCTCCTAAGCGATATCATTCCTCCTGAGAAAGGTAAACTCTACCCATGATGGACAGACCTATTCCCAGGACACTTCTCCTACTCTTCTAGAGATTTCATGATCCCATTTGAACACAGCAGCCACTTCAAAGTGCTTGCAAGGAACAGACCTCTCCTTACTCCATCACACTTCTGCATCTAGCAAATTGTAAAAACCCGCTTTCCTTCCCTGCGAAGCATCTCCTACAATGAGACTCATTTCCCCATGTGTGAAAAGAGGTCTTTCTGTTTTTCAGGGTTTTATTTCACGTGGCATCTTCCCTGACTCTGAATCACCGCCAGGGCAGGAGATGACTGAGAACTGCCAGAGCTGTAATGGCCACGGGGCAGTGGTCAATCACAAGCCTCTGCTCCCCAGTTCCTCTTCTACCACACTAGATACAGGACATACATGTCTACCCAAACACCAGCTTCCTTCACCTACACACTGCTTTCTTACCTAGTGCTTTTTCCTTTAGAAAATCAGACCAAAAGCAGGAGAGCAGAATGGTTCTCTGCCTGAGAGCCAGCAGAGCAAACTGGGGATTTGCCTTTAGATGTAACACCCTCCATTAACAAAAATACAGTTATTGAGACCCAACTGACCATTTGTTAAAATACAAATACAATTTCACTGGTTTCTGAAGAGTTGCGCCCCATTATATCAGTAACATCTCTAATACTGAGTGCTAATATGAGGCCCTGGCCAGAAGAATCAGGATAAATGGGCCAGTCTCTCTGCAGTGAGGAGGTCTGTCAAGCTGCAATCAGTACAACCAGAGACCTTCCATTGCATTTTGCATAACAGAGGAAGCCATCGGTATCAGCAGTCATTTAATGACCATCATCACTCTTAACTTACACAGTGCAACAACTGACTGGCCATTGCTGTCACTTTTTAGCCAAGATATCAGTAATCCTGTACAAGTAGAGGCACCCTCAGAATAACAAAATTATCTGTAGCACAAATACAAAAATATATGATAGATGTCCTCGAAAAGCACGTAGGTTCTTTGAAATATAAAGCCCCCACCACCTCAGCCCTTTTCTCCATGCTAACCTTAACTCCACTCTGTCCAAGTACTGCTTTCCATATTTTTTGATTTCCATACCGGTATTTTCTTATCCTATTTCTGCAGGAAAGCCATTGTAGACTGCACCAACTGTTCTTTGGCACACACAAACTTGTCTTTTTTTAAAGCACAGTTCCAAGTTCAGTGGTGAAAAGGTAACAGGTTACTGAAAAAAGTCAAAACAAGTAAAAGCAGGAAAACATCTTAGAGGTCAATGGTTAACAGGGGCTAAAGACTTTTTTCCACGATCGTTGCATTAACAGCAGGAAGCACAGACTTCCATTGTCTAAGAAACAGAAAATGTTTTGCATATTTGAGATACAAATATTTGTATGAAACTTACACCAGGCTGCACCTTATCTTGTGTATCCAGTTTATAAGCTAACACAACACAGAGGGAATTAGATCGACAACAGGTTGCACCTACATTTGGTGAAGGGGAAGACTTTTCTTGATGCTTCCAAGCAGTTCTGTGAAAGTAACAACTTTGCAGTTATTCTAACTTTAATTACAGGATATCACAGTATCACGGTATTTTTTAATACAAAGTTGTTTCAGGGCAAGATGAAACAATATGGAGCTGATACTGTTTTATCAGCTCTATTTTATTTTTCTCGCTTTTTAGCTGTTGTAGGCAGTCAGCCAGGTTACTGGATACATTGCAATTCCAAGTTCACAGTACTGACCCCACAGCTAAGACTTAAAATGTAACTTACCTTAGGACATAATTCTAGCTGCCTCACAATCAATGGTTTTAAAAGATCCTATAAATTTTGAAGGGCTAATAAAACCAGGTCTGGCAGCTGAGAACTGGAGTTACTTCTTAACAGAAGTCTAACTGGCAGTACATTTTAACTATGAAAACTCCAGATCTTTGTTTTTGATTTTCACATCTGTGAGATTATCTCATTTAAAAAAAATAAAATTTAAAAAAGGGAATAACCAGGTGCCAAATATAACCACATTGTTCTGTTTTCAGTAGTTTCAGCAGGCAAGCTCACATAAAAATAATTTGGTTCAAAATGTCAGTAATATTCATTCAGAAATTTACCACAACACATAATCACCCTTTCATTGAGGACTAAATGCAGAGGTAAATGTGATTATTTCACCATAAAATGTAATCTCTAAATAACTAAAACATGTAAAATAAACCCTAGAGAAATATGAAGACTATCACAGGAGAGTCCAATAGGAAATGAGCTCTTTTCTGCTGTAGTCCCCTTACAAACCAAAACCACCAAAAGGCTATGAGTTGTAACCTGCCCAGGAGCTACCTCCCCACCTGCAAGAGGAGCACCCATGAAACAAGACCAAGACACCTAAAGGGCCTCCCTCTTCTGCACAGATGACATGATCCAAGCGGCACAGTTGGTGTGCTGAAAGGAAAGAGGGGCATGTGCAAAATCACTCTGGCTACACCCTCAAGTGTAACTGGGAGCCCATTTGTATGGGTGCTGCTTTCCAATAGCCCACAATATGCTGAACGTTTATACAGCAGCTGGAAGTAATAACTCGTCTTCCAGTCACTGGAGAGTTCTGAGAAATTAAACAGCAATGCTTCACCCTGCAACCACACTGTATCAGACAGGCAGATAAAGCATAAAACAATACTAAATATTTCAGATTAGCACTTATCATAGTAAGGCACACAACTGTCATTCAAAGTAGGGAGCTTGTGGCTGTGTCTACTCTAAAAGGCCAGTTTACAGTTCAAAGAATTATCAGTTCCAACTCACAGAGACACAGAAAGGAAGCCTGGGGAAAAGCACCACACAAATCTAGCCATCTACTGTTTGAGCTGCAGGTACACGGTATCCCAGTACAAAGCTCCATAAGAGCATTCACCAAGAAAGATAACCAGGCTGGGGGAATTATTAACATGACTGATCTCACACACAAGGTTAATTGCGCCTCGACACGAAGCGGAACAGTCTTAGTAAAGCACCACAGTTACATGGATAGAAGGAAAGACTCAGAGAAGAAAGTCACCTAAACAAGGAAATATTCACAGAATCCTAGAATCATACAAGCTGGAAAAGACCTTTAAGATCATCGAGTCCAACCAGCAACTTTAAACTGGACTGGGCAGCCCGGGCTACAACCCCTTATACTACACAAATTGCAACAATTTTAAGCAAAGGTTTAAAGCTCCCGCTTACAGCTTGGAGCGACGCCCGGGCGGCGAGGAAGGAGCACCTCCGCTCTCCGCTGTCACACATGTTCTAAACCGCGATCAGAGGCGGCTGCGCCCCGGGACTCGCCACCCCCCTGGGCCGGGCCGGGCCCTGCTGCCGACGCGGCTCCGCTACCTGCGCCCGGGCGGCCCCGCTACCTGCGCCAGGGCGGCCCCGGCTGCCAGCGCGGCGGAACAAACTCCCCCGGTCTCTTTGCGGGGACGACCCTGCTGCTCGCCGGCCCCGGCTCTGCCTTACCTGGGCGTCCCGGCCGCCGCCGCCGCCGCGGAAAGAGCCCCGGCGGCGGGGAGGGAGGTGGAA
>VYZX01031056.1:6074-20822 GCA_013401335.1 Brachypteracias leptosomus | reverse complement strand
TTAAAAGTTTTCAAATATAGACACAAAGCAAAAATAAATGAAACCAGTACTTAATAGAGGATAAAACTCCAACCACAGATATTATCAAGTTAACTTATATAGCTAAACCAAAAGCATTATCACTATTTCTCTAATCGAGAAGAAATACCATTAAACAGTATTTCAGATCACTGTAAAAAAAAGTATCATCCTTTGCAGTCTCAGTTTTTAGCAGAGTTTCTGAAGATAATTAATCAGACAAATGAGGCTCCTGATGGAAAGCATGCAGCAGGCTGCTTGCTGCAAGTTATTTTTGCAACAGAACTACAGCGTGTTCGTTCCATTACTAGACAGAGCAACACGTGCAGATAGGGGTTCGGTTCAGCCTTTGCCATCAGTCACAGAAGAAATTAGAGAAGCTGTTTTAAGACATCAGTTGAGGAATCCTTGGAGAGGCACAGCTTGATCAACAGTGTGTGCTTTTAAATATGGAGATCATGCTTTAAATACACTGAATCCTTTGAAGGTACTGTTACCATAGCCAAGGCATTTCAAATGATACATAAAATTGTTGGGCTCTTTTTGCTCTTTGGGTATTTGTCAATGTTTTATATCAAAGGTTAATATTAAGGGTATGAAATAAAGAAATAGAAAAAAAACCCAAACAACATAAAACATTGAAAAGTGGCTAAAGGTTATAAAATAAACAAGTATCATGCAGGGACATTAAATTATAGACAGCTGTTCTTCAGCAAGCTTCTCCTAGGGTGATGAAGATCAAACTCTCCCTGTCCAGTTTGGAAACTGTTGTACCTTAGGAATGGAAATAAGTCATGCAAAAGAAGCAACCTGGTATCTGTCATAACTCCATTTCTTCTCCTTCATTTGAGTCTTCAGAACATTATGGAGAGGTGTTTTGTGTGATCGCCCTGCAAAACTCCATAGTGTGGTGGCTGGTAAAAAGGAAGCAAATACTCCAGCAAAATATGCTCATTCATTTACAACATACAAAATTTTATGGAATTAAGTTCCATGAAGGAAGGTGATGGTCCTTAAAATCCCCCAAAAACTTGCTTTTTGTAACATTTAGAACCATTTAGGTTGTTCCTGTTATATGTTTGTTTATAGCCTATGCACGTTGTTGTCTATAAACTCCAGTATCTATTTTACAATAGGAGAAATGGAGACTATCAGAAGAAACACTTCTTGTCTCTTCACCTGTAGGTATAGCCTAGTATGTGATAAATATGAGAAGTTCTACAGCAGGGGAAAAAATCTTCCTAATTTCTTGATGAGCAAGTATTAAATTAGGCTATTTTTGTCTTAATGCACATTTAATATACGCTTAAAAGTGAAAATTAAAAATTAATTGTCTTAATGTGTTTAAGGACTATGATTTCCATGAGATTTTTCACAGACACTTTGAGCAGGCTGTGTACTTTAGGCATGAATACAAATGCTGTTTGCAGCAATGGCGAGTACTGATCTTAAAATCATTCATGGCCCTTAGTGGTGTATTTGTTTCTGCTTTTATAACTTACTGTTTTGTTTTACTAATTATTCTACATCTTCTCTCTTTGGTTTTATGCCAAAGGCTTTTTTAATGAATACATCAATTTTAAAGGGAAAAAGCAAATGTAATGAAAACAAACTACTCTTCTTCTATACAAAGAGGTGCAAGACAAACGCTCCTATGAAAATAACGCCTATTAAGAGCATAAATATATTCAAGTAGAACTGGAAAGTGGTGTTGTTTCCCCCTATGCTAAGAGGAAAAATCTTTGCCTGAAAAAGTGTGATAGAAAAGGGCCACGGGGTAGACAAGAGTGGATTTAGAAATTATTTATCTTCTTAGACGATGTTAGCAAACCAGCCTTTTAGCTCAATCTGTCTTGATTATTTGAAACTAAATGTTTGGCGCAGGAAATGAAAATAGGTTGATTAAGCATATTCTCATCCTCACCCCATGCAGTCCTGTATATTACTATGACACCCCGTGATGTAGGACAGCTACAATGCAGAGGTAATAGATGGGAAATTGTTTCAGACCCTGGTGGTTCTGGGGTATGATTATGATCCAGGCTAGCAATCATAGAAATTGCTTCTGAAAGTCATATACAGCTCACCCATTCACCGAGCCACTCACCAAGGCAGGGGATTTGTGTGCTTCAGCAAAGCATATGTTATAAAGGAGTTATTTATAATGAAGTCTTGCAGATGAGTCTTATTTCTCTAACTCCTTCGTGTGCATTATAGCTGGTGAAGACAGGAAAGAAGAGTTATATCGAACTGTTCTGTAAGTCATTATCTTCCCTTGACATATGGCACAATTTCTTGTTGGAAGCAGATGCTGTCAGTGTAGCAACCTAGTGCCAATGAAGACATTGTCAGTTGTATGGTTACATTACAGTCAGTGCATAATTAGTCATTTTACATCTACTTTTACTTTATTTTGACAATTAGGAAGTTTAGCAGGAGAAGGCTACGGAGGAACTGTGACTTCTCTGCTTCAGTCAGAACACAGACTTGAGAATTGAGGAGTTTGTACTTTGCACCTCTTCCAAGTTCAATTTAAATTGAACTAACAGGTTTTCTGAATGTTTTTATCATAGATATGCTTAATGTCTGCTGTAAATTGAAGTAGGCTAAATGTACTAGAAATTAAGTATATTCTTGGAAGTATCTATGTCCTTTCTGAAAAGTTTCATTTCAGACATTTAGAGAATATCTAGTACTATCAGTTTTATATGGTATTTATGGTTGTATGTTATACGAATCAAAGGAAGGAAAGGAAAATTAAAAACCCCTGAGAATATAATAAAAATCACGCTTTACAGATACTGTAAACATCTCCACTTTTCTACAAGGCTATGAGGAAAAAGCTGGCTGAACTTTTCCATTGACTCAGCCTTCAAGCACAGATTTTAAGGTTTTATGAAGTTGCTGATTATGTTTTCTGACATCATGATAGCCTGTTAATACCAGCTTGAAACTACTTGGTTGGTTTACTAGGGTCTAATCTCACTTCCAGTGAAGTCAACAGAAAGATTGTCAGACAAGGGCCTCTACCAGGCACCTCTGACTGAGATGTGCTGCTGGGTGAGTCAGGTGCGGGGGAAAAAACCAGCCTTCAAGAACTGAACAGATTTGGTTTTGTTTCTTCCTCCTGTAGTTTACAGGTGGAACATCCAAGATCCAGAGTTTTTACATCTGGAAATAATCAGAAATTTGGGAAGCAGCTTCAGTGGCTGAAGGGAAAAGGGTTTTCTGTTTCTCAACAGATGCACTTTAGAATTCCCAAAGATTATATGCTACATATCTCAGTCTTTTAATGAGGACATTGGTAACTGAGAAGCTTTCATTGTACATATTTTACATGTTAACATCACAACCCCAAGCTCCTAATAAGCCACCCTTTTTATTATGTGATTTCCTCACTGTGCCTATGTAGTATTCAATGTCTTTATTTCTCATTTCATCTGGAAGACAAATAAGAAGTCACCTAGCAACTTACAGAGATTTATTGCCTGCTTCCCTACTGACAGGTGAAATGACTAAATAAAGGGAATAAAGCTTTTTTTCTATTCTTTTAATTAAATGTTTACAACTATTTGAATCTTGAGAAGCAACTAAAATGTGTCCCACAATGACAAACATTGAATAAGTGATGAACATTGACAATTTCTGTTCATTTTGATTTCCTAATTCAATTTGTTACTCTGGAAATTATTAATATAAACAACTTCAAATTATGGGTCTTTTAAGACACCTCCTGGGCCACTTCCTGAGACCACCTTTTACCAGCTTCATCAAAGAAAACCAGCACCAGTCTCCCACAGAATCTGCAGGTGTTCAGCATCATATTTGACTATTAGGCCAACTCCTCAGGGCTAAATGAGGGACAGAACTTTACTCTTCATGTCCTCAGAAGCATTGTGGCCATCAGCCTGGCACTTTTTGTGTGTGCTGGAGTGATGTGCTGGGTTCATTTTCAGAGTGCTTCTCTCAGTTTATAAAAGAATGTCTTAACAAAGATGAAATTGAATTAAGACTATGGAACAATACATCATTTGGCTTTTATAGAACGTAGCATAACAACAGAGGAAATCACACGACTTATTGCTACCACTCCATTTTTTACTGCAACTTGCTCAGGCCTGTTTCTGTAAATATAAATTCACAAATATTTTAAAGCAATATGTAATAAGGAGAAATGAGAAGTCAAAAACACCTTCATTCAGGTCCCTTTCAGAAAGGACATGGCAGCAAAATTAACCCTAGTTGGTCCTCTTCTCACGAACTCCTTTCTCTCTCATTTGGCTTTGATAGCAGAAGACCAAGCCCATTTTTCTGCTTCACACACAGCTCTTTATGCAATTAAAATGCAATATTGAAAATGAAAATTTGTATAAACATTTCTCGCAAAGGTTGTGTGTGTCAAGTGACCTGTTTTCTGGCAGGGTTTCCTACAGCAGTTTTGATTTTTATGCAACCCATCTGGAACAAGCTCCCGGAGCATTTTAACTCTGGAATGCAATTTTAACTTTGGTCTCCAGATGGCCAGCTCCTTAGAGTTTTGCTAGTCAAGTCACAAATAAAGTTATCTAGGCAAAAATAATAATTAACAAAGATAAGTGCTTGTATTTAGCAAAAAAACCCCTACTCAGAGAAAATTGGCAGCTACAGTGCAGAGAGCACAGCTCATTTTCTCTATTGACACAGACCCATAGAGAATTAGGATTAAACTACATCATTTGTTTTCTAAAGCTGAGGAACCTCATTGGTGGTCCCATCCCTTTGTACATGAGCTGTACTCAGGCTGGAGACTCCCGGGGCGGTGGACCCAGCCCCCAGATCCCCATCCTCATGGGGTGGCCCTCCCCCTGCTCCCTGGTAGGCACATTTCTTTGGAAATGGGAAGTTTCTCAGTGATTTCTGAGGAAATCACCGAGAAAGCATCACAATTAATGATTGGAAGGTGAATGGCTCCCAGTATTATTGCAGACCAAGGAATATATTAAGTATTATGGAATTTATTTTGCAAGAAAGAGTAAGAAATATTGCCGATTTCAACTTAAAATGCAAACAAAGTCAAATGGAATAACCATTAAGTCATCATCTTTTGGAATGAAATTCCAAACACTCTGGTTTGAGGCCTGCTGCTTTTATTTTACCCGTGTTAGAACAAAGACAGCCCATACTGCTCAAACCCACCGAGCTGTCTGCCCCATGAACCTTTGGGTGCAGGGGTTCAGTGGGGTCTTTCTGGGCCAGCTCATGTGCTAATATCAACCTGTCCAGTTGTCATGTATGTAATGGGGAGGGTGATGGGTAATGGTACTGCACCCGCCTGGGCATCTGCTCTGCCTTGCAGCTGGAGCTCAGATTAAAGAAGAAACTTCCATATATTGCTGTAGATTTTTTTGCAATTTCTTTAACTGCAAGAGAGATTTCTTCCCCCCCACCAGCCTTTACCTTGTCATCTTTCTTTTCCTGTTCTGCTGACAGGAATAATTATTTGTAACATGTTTGTATTCTAACTGTGGAGTATTTATTTCTGAGAATGTATGTACTACCCACTGTGTTTCCTGGTCTTATTAATGACACTTCACTGCTTCCCAAAGTTGATAAAGCTTTCTTAGTGCTTCAGAAATACTTTTCTGTAAACACTGGACGTATTCAGAAGCTCTGACACCTTCAGTTAAAATTAACATTCCTTTTTTTGCAATCATTTGTGCATATTGCTAATAATCTGGACTGGATATGTATTCACTTGAGTTGTACTTACCTGGAAGTTGAAGACAGCTGGTGCTTCCATTCTGCACATCCCATTACTCCACAGAGAGATAGGAGCTATCTTTAAATGACTGCAGTTTCTCAGAAAAGAAAATTAACCTGTGTGGAGCTCTGTGCTGTCACTGCTGGTTTGTTTCCAGTTACCAAATGAATTCATTTATGGTAGTTTTGATGTCGCAGTGGCACCACAGCTGTCATGGGAGGTATATCTAATGATTTCAGTGAAATTATTTAAACTGGAGAACTAGTACATATGTGTTTTTATATGTGGTTAAGTGCTTTGCAGACTGAAGCTCTAATACATTTAACAGTCCCTGTGTGCACTAGTATCTGGAAAATGAGTGTGTTTGTAGAAATCTGTATTTCCATTTAACTATTCAGCATAGCTGTAGGCATGGCTTTTATTAGACATATGTTTTCTTCTTTTTCATGTTTCTTATTGAACATAAAGATTAGAGCTTTAGACAGATCTGAAATAGCTGAAAAATATTAATGGTTGTTTACATAACTCTTAAGATAATTAACAGAGAAAAATCTGAGTTGAAATCTTAGCGACAACACATTTGCATATATATATGTATGCATGAGAGACTTCCCAGCAGTTAAAAATTGTATAAATTCTTATTTATAATTTCTATGAAACTGATAACTTTTTGTATCTACATCAATTTTTAATTCCTTCCTGAGATTATTTCATTCAAGCTCTCATCAAAGACCTGCACACCTGAAGCTAATATCTTTTTGTTTCTCAGTCTATAGAGATTTAAATGTCTTTTATTTAGATTTGGGAATATAGTATTTTATGGACAATGTGCTCCTGTGGTTCTGATGTGTCACAGGCCACTTAGGTTTAAGTAAAGAGACATATGAGTTTTTTAACTTCTGCTTTCAAGGACTATATCTTGTTTCTGGTAAAGCTTTTCTTATCTGACATACTGAAACCAAGCAGCAGACCACCCTCAAACACGACAGATGGGCTTCCCCTGAGCAGGGCCTGGGGAGTGCTGTGGAGAACTGCTGGAGAATAAGGGATGGGGGACAACACTGACAGACAGGCCCCAACAGGTTAAATATCAGCATTTTGTACTGCAGCTCTTGTAATGTTTTAAAGATTTATTTTTTTTATTGCAAGTAGCTAAATAGTGAAAACTGAGGAATCACGAGGCTTGTAATTGTGCTGGGTGTATTCTGGGCAGCATGTCTGTGTCACAGGTAGCATAGTGTGATGCTGCTGTTTGGGGCTTGCAGAGGAGCTGTGGAGGAGGAGGGTGTGCTGGCAGCCAGAGCATGCCCACCTCATGGAGGTAAGCTGAACCCACCAGAGAGGTTCTTTAGTGGGGTCTCTATCTCCTTGCTACCCACAAACTTCTGGAGAAGCAGAAGGAATAGAAATTCTAGTTAAATCTGGTACAAAAAATCCCCAAACCAAAAAAACCCCACCACCCTAAAACCAAAAAAGCAAAAGCTTTTCTAGTGAACACTTGACTAAGTCAAGCTACCTGTGAGCTCTACATGCATTCAAGTATGAATTCATGCTGAAGAAAACATCCTCCTGAGGTTTAATGAACTACATAAACCCAGAAAAGTTTTCTAAGGAAGCCGTAAATTCTGTTTCAATCACTTGTACATTGATGGAATAAATGGCTGCTTAATGTAGTTGGATAAAAAGCTTT
Organism: Brachypteracias leptosomus; assembly: GCA_013401335.1. Lineage (NCBI taxonomy): Eukaryota > Metazoa > Chordata > Aves > Coraciiformes > Brachypteraciidae > Brachypteracias > Brachypteracias leptosomus. The sequence continues at coordinate 13,374 of VYZX01031056.1, read as the reverse complement.
GAGATGAAAACAAAAAGAGATTTAAATTGTGGATCTTAGAACTCCGGTGTGGCCAGGGGCCAGCTGAGAGACCCCAGCAGCAACCTGTCTGCAACCAGTAAAATCCAGAGCTTTAAAACAAGTGTGGGTGTCAGTCTGTACTGCTCTGTCATGAACCCCAACACACAGGGACTAATACCCTGGAGACTTCCAGTTCACTCTGAGGCATTTACTTTTTTTCTTAAACCAGTGTTTTTAATGAAAATAAATGCACTTTTTCCACCCCCCAGGGAGATATTTTTTTGTTTCTCCACCTCACTGCCCCATTTAGTTAACTTTTTCAATTCACAGTGTGTGGTGAACTGAGAGCACTTCTTGTACCTTCCCCAGCACTTAGTGGAGAAAAAATGGCTGGTCACAGCAGCTTAAACGCATGACATTTTAAGCAAAAGGGATTCAGAAAAGGACAACTGTCTTTGCAACAAAAGAGAGAAAGCCACAGAGCTGTCATTTGTTAAATTGGGTATTGTCTTGTTAAATTTCTAAGCGTAGTCTCAGGAAAGATTAGGAGCAGACTGACAGATTCAGCTGGCTCAACAACTTTGCCACAACCACACAGAAAGCATTAGCTCAGCTATTAAGGATATACATAAGCTAATTTCTGACAGGCATTTGCTGTTATGTGAATTTGATATAATTACAGTTCTTTGGGTATCCCAGCCATAAAGCAAACATACTTTGCCATATGGTGAGAAGAGGATGAAGAGATAAGCTAGGGAGGATGAGAGAAACTATTTTCTTCTATGACTTGATCTTTTTCAATGAGCGAGGGATATTCTTATCAAACAAACCAATTCCAACAAAATGAAATGTACCTTGAACCTTCTGTCAAAATTGGAGTCTAAAGCAAAGACTTTCTGAGGTTTGAAAATGACCTTTTCCCCATCATTTAGGTTGTCATTTCTCCCATTCGTGAAGCACAGGGAATGGAAATATGGCAGTACTATTACCAAAGTAATCATACTGTGCTCCAGGACCAGATTTTCCTGTGAAATATTCAGGCCAGAGCAAGAATAGTGCCTTGGAACCAAAGTGAACATTTGCATGAAATTTGTGTGAGTCAAGCCATGCAGTATTTCTCTGCTAATATTTAAAGCTCTAACTTTTAATCTAAATGCAGAATTCCTTCATTTTCACTCTTTTTTGACAAATTTTTGTCTGGTCTTAAAAAAAAAAAAAAAAAAAAAAGGAAAAAGCCCAGGTGTGGGAATAGTGTAATTGCTGAAATGCCAGGAGGGCTCGTGTTCCTTGGATCTCCTGTGGGCAGGGGGCTGAGGCGGGCTGGCCTAGAACCTTCTGGAGCAGGCGGCCATGTTTGCGCAGCGAGAGCACCTCCTGCCCCTCCTTCTCCCCTCACCTTGCTGCCTGCCCCTAGGGCTGTTCCTTACGCTTTTCCCCTCACTCCTCACTGCCAGGCAGCCTTTTGCTCTTTCTCAAATATATTTTTGCTGAGTTACCACCAGCTTTGCTGGCCTGTGTGCATTGAGGCCTCTGCAGAGCTCAGCACTGGGCAGCCCCCGCCTCTCCTCAGGAGCCATTGCCTTGTACACAGCTTTTGTGGGCCAAATCTTTGCAAATGCCTTCATTTCTCTGAGGAAAATGCATACCCTGTTTGCAAAGTCAGAGGGGAGAAGTTTGGTTCTTTTAGATATGGCCTTGAATATTGTCTCTTTTGTGCCAGAACTTAAAAATCAAGGCAAGCAAAAGGGCTACTCCAGAGGTGCAAGGCGGGAAAAGGCTTTTGCAGCTCAAGGTGAGTTGGAAGGAGGTGAGGCCTGCAGGTGTGTTTTGAGGGGCTGGTTGGGATGATTAAAGTTTGTTTCATACGATGGTATAAAACACCTTTCTGCTCCAGTGTGCGCTAGGCCTCTTTAAAGAAGTTTTTAATAAAACATGGATAAAGCTAACACATAAAGTAAAACAAAGCTGTGAAGTCAGACTCCTGCACACAAAGCAGGTTTTCCCAGATGCCTTCCCCACCACACAGATGCTCGTGAAAGGGCCATACTTTTATGCCAGTGGTGTGCAGTGCTAGTAAACTTAAATTATCAGGTTTCCTGTGGCTTAATACTGGTTTTCCTCACTTCCCGCTTTCTGCCATGGCTGACATGAAGCTTTGGGGATTTGTTTTCCTTTCCTGCTACCTGCCAATGGAGAAGTGCCTTAAAAACACCATCTAAGTGCTCTAAAACTTCATCAAGGATATCATATTGTAAGGCTGCAATTCAGTTATAACAGTCCAAACACATGTATGAATGAATTGATTACAGGCTCACCATAATCCCAAATGCATGTTGTTCACTTACTCTTTATCTTCAGTAACTTTATTCTGTACATATACACATATAGAGATAAATACTCACTTACCTGTGAGCATTACAAGCAAAGAGATATAATCTGTCAAAAGAGCAGTGCAAATAGAAATGGTTTTATTCCAGCAGCTTCTTTTTACTGGTATAATAAGAATTGGTTTATATTTCTTGCACAGGAATTGTATGTGACATTCAGGGATTGAGATTTCTGAGGCCTCCTTCCATCAGAAATGGATATCTGTAAACCTGTGCTATTGGAGGTGTATCATAACAGTTCATTAGATGTTTTACCTTCAAATACATAGAACAAGACATGTTTTAGTACCCCCTCTCTGCCTTGAAACTATTTTGTAAATTTTCTCTGCCTCAGAGTCAAACTTTTACCTGCAGATTTATGTTTGAGTTTAAAAGCAAGTGCTTTTCTCACACTAAACATGACTGACAAAACCTAGGCAGCAGAGCATTAGATCCACAGTGGATGGGACTCTGCACAGCCCTGGCATGTCAGCTTTCTCCAGGTGATACCAATTGAGATCAGGAGACAGTTGGGCTTGGTGTTTAATGGGTTTGAAATCCACCAGAAATGTAGCAGCTGTGCTATATTTTGACTGTTATATTTTTCACAAGATCATAAAAATGAATAAATACAATTATAGTTATTTTAAAGCATTTAAACATCAGAAAATAGTTGTACCCAAACAAGTCCTTCTCAGACACATCTGCAATTAGCACATTTTCCATGATGACCACATAATTATCAGTCTAAGTCCTGCTGTGCTTCCAGAGCTGCCTCTGATTGGCTTCACCCCAGGGGAAGGTCTTATAGCCACAACACCAAGCACCTGTGGGGGCTTCTTGTCTCCTGCTTGGTAGCACCTGTGCAGAAAATAGCTGCTAACCTTGATACTGGTTGAGCTGGAGGGAGAACAGCACCAGGAACCTTGCTTGAGAAAGCAGGTATTTTAGTATATTTTACTTTTCTTGTAAAAAGGTAGTGCAAAAAGAGCAAAGAAACACGTGCTTCTTCTTGTAGGATAACAATGTGTGGTATAAATACTATCTGTCAACTTTAGAGGTCGAGTGTTTAACTCTAAAGTGTTGTGCCCTGTGGGAAAATGTGCTTGGTGTTGTTTGTAGGTGGAAGTGATTTGTTAGGGCTGGAGTGTGGTCACAGTGGTATAAATCAAAGATGACCTGGTAGACCATAAACACTTTTTTTTGTAACTGTGGAGTGTATTTTTAATTTAACAGTGGTGTGCTGTGAAAAGTCTGTTCAATTGTCCTTCTGTTTTCCCGGGGATAATGAGGGGAAGTGTGGGATAAAAAGTCTATGTCTTTGTTTAGGAAAATAAACTTATTTCTCCACACCATATCTGTATCAGATTTTAGGGAAATCAGGAATTGTATCTTCACCAGGTGATTTTTAAGTTTTCAACTCGTCACTGTGTTCCTGGGTGCAGCTGCACCACCTCAGAACCTGGCTTGTACCTAATATTGCACACAAAATGGGGGTTACATGAGAACAGTCCTTTGGTTTTCATAGTTGCAGAGGAACAAATTAGGCAAGCAAGAGTGCAACCAAATTTTTTTTGTGTGATTCTGCCTGGTTTGTGCTGCAATATGAGCAGCAACAGTCTACAAAGCAGAGTCTTTCCTGAATGAAGGCTCTTCTTAGTTTGAGGTCAGCTTACAGCAGGTTTTATCAAACTTTAGTTAATAAAATAGCTAAAAATCAGATTCACAGTGAGAAAACAGCTGAGTAATTGTTTTCAAAAATATACAGATCATCTTGATTCCCTATTAAAATGCTTAAAGATTTTTTAAAAAACTTCTATAAGCAAAACTTATTTTAACAAAATGTCCCTTCTTTTAATTGTTTTAAAAATAAATCTGTTTATGTGATTTTTATTTGTGTGTGTGTGAAATGGCTTTTAAATAAGATATGTTTTATGGCTTTCCTAAACTGTGTTTTGTTTTTACTTCTCAAGGCAAAAGATTTTATTAATCAACAGAAGAATAATACTTGGCTGATAAAGAACAGTTTGTCATTAGAGATAGGGCTTGTAATTTATTGTGTGTAGGAAGTGATAAGCAATAGCTCTGCTTCTCCAGCAATAATCGTAGTTGTACTGTGTGTAATACAGAGGATTCTTCTTTTTACTCAGTTGCAGAAATATATCAGGTCTTTGCTAATTTTCTGTTGCTAACTCTGCATCAGCTGACTTGGGGTGTTGTATACACAGAACTTAGGTGCTACTCCACTTTATTGCTTTGCCTGACAGAAACTCTTTGTGTTACTGATTCTAATTCAGAATAAAAGGGGGGAAAATACACATGGAGGTGGTACAAAGAGGTTGCTACTTAGAAGAGAATGATCATCAGGGTTGCTGTTATTTTATTACTTTTCCAAATTATTTGACTGTTCCACAGCAGTCATAAACCAGGTATTAGCTTATTGATTTTTTTTTTCATTAATTAGCTCAGTTCACCAATGGCCAAATCCTCTGGAAAGGGCAGTAAATAGCTAATTACTTTGAGCTGAACATTTTGGGAAATCTACCTTTCTGAAATTGCCAGAGACCTGAAAAATACGAAAAAATGGAAGAACTATAATTTCTTGATAAATCTGAAATATCATTTGGCTAATTTATACTGGCTTTTTCAGCAAGATGCTTCAAGAGCCTAATTCCCATGAAGTTTCTGGAATGCAGAGTGATTCATACAGAAACAAGGGACGAGTTAAGAAGCTCTGTTAGTGTGTGGTGCAAGTGGTTGTGCTTGTTTTCTAAGTCTGTGAAATGGTCTATTGGGAAAACAAAGTTTTATACAGGAAGCAACTTTATAACCATCCTAGTCTAATTTTGGCATCTTCTAAAGTACTCATAGATGGTGCTTACAACTCCTTGAAAAAGGCTTTATAAATCTATTTGTACCTTTGATTCCTTCAACCTCTTTGTTTAATCCAGGAACTTGATTTGCAAAAAAATAATATTATTTTATGTACTTAAAAGAGATTTTTTTTTTTTTTTTCTTTTCAGCTTTGCTACTGCTTACTACTTTTTCTATTCCTTTCACCAGTATTGGCTCTTCTGATGCCTCTACTTGTTCATTTAAATCCTTCTGTGAAGTTCAGTTCTGCAGTTTCATCTCACTTAACCAGGTTACATAAATTTTCAGTTGATTTTCCTCATGGAGCGTGTGTTGTTATCTATCTGAAATGTTAATCTTTTTTTTGTTTTCTTTTGGTCAAAATTGCAGCATCTTAGATCAAAGACTGCTGGATAGCCTTAAGAGCTTGATTTTTAAATGATTTTTTTTTTCTTTCCTCTACCCCTCAGGGTTTGTCTACAGAGGTGCAGACAGTTGTCTTTGCTGGCAGCCAGCTGGATGGACGCCAGAGCTTGTTCAAAAGCCATGTGGCAGAATTACTGCAGCTATGAGCTGAAGCTCCTGGATCCCGCCTCTTGGTTCAGGTAAGGTAAATGTGTCTGTGTTCATTTATCTGTCAGCCTGTTCTGGGATACAAAGAGTTGGAATTGCCTTTGAAAGTGGACTCCTTAAGGAGCAATACCATACAAGGTATAAATGAAGTGCTGTCCGCATAACTGAGCATCTTCTGGGGAGATGGGAAAGCTCTATTAAGGGTTTAAAAGGTTTTCTTCTGTTTTGTTTTAGTACTACCTTCTAGAAATTATTCTTGTTTTTTATTTCTGAAAGAAATATTTTCCTGGAGTTTTATGTATACTTCTTTCTTTTTAAAAAAACTATGAAATATTTTCTAATAGTGGTTTAAAAGTGTTTCACTTATGTTGAAAAAGTACTGGGTTTAGTGCTTGGTACTGTCAGAAGAATGTGTTTGCCCAGCAGGTTCAGTCCAAGATGGATAGAGAGATTAGATTTTGATTGTATGCACATAACTTCTCTGTCACCATGGTCCAAAGGCAGGCTTTGATTTTTCCCATTATTAGGAGTAGCAGAGCTGTATGTCTTCTGGCAATGACAAGTTTAGTTTCCTGCTTATGAAGTCTGATGCTATATCATGGTGTGTTAAGTTAGAAATATTAGAAGGGCTTATGTGGAGAGAAAATAATCAGTGAAAAAGGTAACTTGCTGAATTGAGAAGACCTGGCTTTGAATTTATACTTAATCTGTATTATATTCCAATTTACATTCATTAGAATACATTAAGATGTACATCAGTGTTCAAGTAGGGCTCCTCAGTAAGATAACTTTAGGAAAGAAATTTACTTGTGTGTGTTTAGAAACTTTTGGTTGTTCACAGAATTCTTCCTTTTGGACCTTGACAGTTGTGTTTCCAATTACTGTTTGAGAAACTAGAAATTATGGCTACATAGGAATAAAGTATCACTATGTGGAGGAGAGGGAGCAGGAATAATATTGACACATAAATAGACAACTTCATATTTTATTAAGAAGTTTGCAACAGTGAGGGGGAGGGGGGAAATCACTTCATTGAGTTAAAGATACAAATTTGTCAATCAGTGGAACTTGCTCTAACCCCAATTGTGTTTATCTTTTGAGAGATATAGTTTTTTATAACAATTGTCTTTCAAGGACTGATGATATCCAAATTGAGGTTGTGAATGGAGCCAACTTGTTAAGGGAAATACTATTGCTCAGTACTGGTATAATAATAATGTAATAATAAATCACATATTAAATAGTGTGCATCCACCTCTAGTGTGGGTCAAGTAAGGAAGACCATTTGCTCATGTTGTTTAGATAAAGGAAAAAAAACCTGTTAAATGAGAATTACTGGATCTTTCTGTCAGCCATTTGCCAATGCAGCTGGGAGAGGAGGTGTGTGTGAACTCTATGGCTGCAGTAACCTCAGAGGAGAAGGTTGAATGTATGAAGACATAGCCCTTAGTAACTGCTACATAATTACCCCTTGGAAGCCCTCTGTAAGTGTCAGGAACACCTCTTGT
>VYZX01031055.1:12724-43748 GCA_013401335.1 Brachypteracias leptosomus | reverse complement strand
CTCCCCTTCCTGCCACGCTCTGTACAAAGGACACAGGAAGTTCCTCTCACCCCCTCCTTGCTGGGATTGCTGCTGGCTCCGGACGGCTCTGTGGCTGCTACAACTCCACGTGGCTTGGGAGAAATCCAGTGGCATCCGAGAATCGATGTTGTATATATTTGTATATATACCTTCCCTTGTTACCTCTGTATATTTCCCTTCCTCTGGTATCCCTTTTGTTACTCCCTGTTAAAAGTTGTGATCTTAATTTTCCAATTTTGTGTGAGGCTTTCCTTCCGCCCCTGGGAGGGAAGAGAGGGGGCGTAAGAGGGGTGAAGCAAATTCTGTTCCGTGGGGGTTGCCCTGAGCCTTAAACGGAGACAGGGCCAAAATATTCTAATACTTTTTTTTTTTTTCTAGTTGGAAAATGTTAATTTGTCAAAACCAAACCTTTCTTGGTAAACACAGATTTTGTGATACTTTTTTCAAATACCTTTTTTGAGTTCAAGATGAAAAATCTTCTCTCCTCCCTTTTTCAGCTATTCTGTTTGTTAGAACACTGCCCAGACAGTGAGAAATCTAAGTTTAAATCCTTGCCTGATTCAGACGTAGACTAGAACACTAATATCTAATTTCCATTTCGAATGTCTCAAAAACTCAACAGACATTTAATTATTTCTATATAATGAACAGATTCAGCTAGGATGATTACATCGTAACTTCCGTTTGAATCACACAGAATATCTGTTTGAAGCTGTTTCTTATTCATCATAAGCAAGCACATTAGCTAACATCTCATGGACTATATTAAGCAAAAGCAAGCTTTAGTTGTACCTGTCATTTTGGAAAGAGTTGCAAAGGACCTTTTCCTTCATACATAGTGAAAAATCATATTACCAAGTGTCCAAAATATGGTTTAAAACATGAATTTCCATTCATTGTATTCATTATGGTCTCCATCATGTTACAGCTTCCTTTGCAGTCCTTGGCACAATATTCTAGCTGGAATCCTGCATATCTGTATTTACTAATACAGACAGGCAAACACTGTAAATCAAGAAATTGATAAACACTTCAAATAATTCCGGAAGACTGGAATTCCATTAAAATTGTCTGGCAGCTTTTGGCTGATAAAATCTTTCCCCCAAAAATTTTCATAGATTGTAAAGGAAATATATCTCCATATTTCTTATATTGACAATGGCATATTTTAGAATACAAAGCACCTGTCAGTGTGGATAGTATCAGATATTTACATATCACATTTTTCTTTCAGAATCTGATATAGCTGATAGAGTGTAGGTCAGTCTTTTCCTCCCTGAAAACAATGAAAGCATTCCTACTGTTGTTAAGATCATCATGAAGTACACTCAGCAAGTCAATGTTTTCACACCATTACCATTTCTTTAAGAGATGTAGCGATTATACAAATGAACTAGACAAAGGTTAAAACAGATTTACCAGAAACTAGGGTAAAGGAGAACAAGTCATCTGAATAAACAGTTGACAAGACTGTAGTATTACTGGTAGGGAGGAGACTGGTGGCAATAGAATTGGACATTCTATACTGAAGTTAGTTAATGTCCCCTGAAGGTAAAGAGTAAGTGGGAGGTAAGAGATGAACAGAATTTCAAGGAAAAAATTCCACTCCCTCCTCCTCCCTCCCCAAAGGAAAAAAGAATTCATGGGGGAGTTTTCATTTTGAACTAAGGACCTAAAAACAACCTTCTATATACTACTAATGTGAGGAAATAGTAAATTCTGAGGCATTCACATACCGTTATTTCCCTCTTAATAGCACAGAAGGCCTTGACAACAAAGAAATATATAGTCCTAAGAAACCAGGAGGCTTTTAAAAACTACTTACAAATGCTTTTTTCTCCCATATGCTTTCATTTATTTAATTTGCATTTAGATCACGCAAATAGTAGAAACTTTATAAACAAGTGGTGGATGACAGCAGGACAAGTATAGAACACCTTGGGATGATGAACTAACATACCTTTAAGTATTGCAACAGATGATAGAACAGATTTCAGGAAGAACAGATCCCAAAAACTTCAGCACTGACTATCATGTAGATCTGATGTCACCTAAGGAATAAATGATAATAAAAAGTATCTTCCCCTTTCATTGCTTAGATCCTTCAATTAAGGTGGCAGTTTCCAATAGTTCTTCCTTACATTACAATTTAGAGATTTTTTTTTAAGTTAACATTTTATTTTTTAATTAATAAAATGTTGTCACAAATAATTATCTGTGCAAACTCACTGAAAATGCTAGTGAAGGTGAATCAAGTTTCCATTTCTCATGTGTGTAATATTACCAGCCAGACATTCTCACAGTGTTTCATATATGTAAAATATGATAACTTTGCATGAAAACTCAGGTACATGAAGCAAAGATCTGATTAATTTTAGGCCTATTTGTTTATCCAGAGAAAAAATAAACTCTTACTCTGCTATTTGGATTATCACAGATTAAAATATGCCTACAACATGGCTGTGTACTAAAGAGCAAAATGCTATTCTCTGGTAAAACAGGCAACTATTGTTGCTGGATCCTCCTTATTTAAAATAAAAAGAAAAAGAAAAAGAAATTCCAGGATGAAAGCTATTCCTGAGACATACTCTGGTATGAGTTCCAGTTCATATGTAGTGCATTTATTACAGTTATCACACAAAAGAAAAAGACATCCACAGTGTCAATAATGGAAAAAGAAAATAATTGTATCTCTAAAGAGCAGAGTAATATAAATATTAACGAAATGCTAGAAAAAAAAATCATATCTTTTTGAGGGACTGTAAATTACATTTGCCTAAGTTCTCAGATTTTGATTTTCTTATCAAAGTCCTACAGAGTATTATGAAACAACGATACATAAATGTTTCTATAGGATTTAAAGGTGATCTTGAAATAGCTGTGATTAATAATAATACAAAACCCCAGCTCTATAGGATTCTATATTATTTGCCCCAAACTATCATGGTAGTAATACAGATGATGCATTTGTTACTTAATAAAGATTTTCCTTTTTTGTAAGACAGTCTGAAACTTTCACAGTACAAGACTAGATTCTGTTTTCTCGGATGCCAAAGAAGGCTCTCTCTACTGGAAATGTCTCATCTGTCACTGAATCGTGATTGCACCTGCATAGGAGGAACAAGCCTGAACTTCTCTTTTATATATAAGCAGTGTTCCCAGCAATTTAACTAGGCAGGAGGTGAGATAGGACCTAAGCACTGCCCTTGTGGTGTTAGCTTCCCTCACCTCCTGTTGCCTCCTAAAAACATTGAACCTTAATGTCCAGAAATCCCACAGGACTCATTCAAGGTAAAAAATTGCTTATTCACATGTGAGCAATATACAAAGGCATTCAGAAGGTTTTTACTGAACACGTAAACCCTAGGACAGGCATGGAATGCTATAGTTGGTTGAGTATCTACTGGCATATATTTGTCAATAGTCCTGGAGACAATAACATATTCATGAGAATCAAATTATTAATGTCAGCAAAGGAGCTTTAAATCAAAGATACCAGTGTGAAAGGACCTTTGTGAAGAATCACTCTGCTGACAATAATTGACAAAAGTAAACTCATCCTTTCTAGATCATCTGTATTCCTTACCACAAGCAAACAGGATACATGCTTATCAAGCCTGTGAATTGTAGATTGGGTAGGATAGGACAGCCTGATGTTTCACCAAGAAAAGGTTTCTGATATCTCCAGCTGCCACAGGTGTGAAACAGCTCCAACACAGACAGCTCCAACAACCTTGATTTTTCATGCCAACAATCCATATTATATGAGGTGCAGACAAACCATCTCCCTTCCTTAAATGGAAAACTTGTCTTTTAACTCTATGCCTGGTAAAAACGTCTGGCCACATGGTACCACCTGCACTCTCTATGGGGTAATTCTGATGTCTAGAGAAGACAATGAATTATAATTTAATCTTGGAAAATATTGTGAAATATAGTGTTGAACATATATAAGTCATAGTGATGTGTTAAAACAACAATGAAAATACTAAGTGATTCCAAATCATTCTGAATGGCAGAACAGTTTTTATTTGAGCCAACATATCAGCTTATAAGGAGGGGGAAGGATAGAGTGAACACCGGTTTTTAGCTGCTCTGAACACACTGCTCTTTTCCTTTAATCTGACTCACATCACACAAAACACAGTAGCCTTCACAGACATTTCAGAGCTGACAGCTCTATTCTCTGTTTGAGCATAAGCAGATACATTATTGTAGTTTTTTTGATTTACCTTAATCAGATTTTTTTTTAAAGTGTACTCAAAAATTCATTTGAGTGATTTGGGGACTTCACTAGAACTTGAAATTGGGTCAAACAACCTCTGAATTATGTTTTGCTTGTTTTTCACAGCTCTCCTCCATAGTTATAACATGTCTGAAACATGATTGTATAATGTGAGGTTTAATGGGGGCATACTAGGATCAGAATATGCTATCATGTAGTTAACAGTGATGTAAGTGTAGGGAGAACAGAGTATTTTGTGTGGTTTGCCATTTGGCTTTGTTTCATTTTTCCAGCCTAGTCTAGATAATATGTTATCTTACTGGTTTATTTTTGTTTGAATTATCCCCTGGTACACATAGGCCTCTAAGCATTGACACTGAGAAATTGAAATTATTATTGAGTTTGACTTGGACATATTTCATTACACTGATATATATTTTTCTCTCCTCTTCTGAACTGCAATATATAGCTGTTGTCTTTGACTCAGACCATACCAAAGTTTTTAAAGGACTTGAGCACATTACTGAAGTCACATTGCTATAACTCTAATAAATTGTACCTGTGAACTTCTCTCTGGTTTATTTATATACTGTATCACAGGTTATTAACAGAAAATAACCCACTGAGATACAACATTCTTGTTTACAGTGAGATGCTGGTGGTGACAGCAGGAATATAAAACATAAAATCAACAGGGAATACAGAACTAATAAAAAGACAAGGGTCTATAAAGCAGAAAAAAACCCCAAAGCCAACTGTGAAGGCAAAAATAAAATAAAATAAATTTCTATCATAAAACAATCAAAATCTGCAGTATATTTATAGATACTAGGGAGAACAAATACCCACTGAGCTTGAATATTTATGGGTGTCAGGAAATCTGTGAGCTATTCAGAATCAAAACTTGATCAGCAGGACATATCTTTCTAAAAAGCTGGTTATATCTACTTCACTATAGCAAAGGAAAAGAAAAAAGAAGAAAAGACAAGAAATGGGTAAAAAAATCACCCTCTGAGAAAAAAAACCTCTCATGTTTAAAGAGAATAAAATAAGATTTGAGAAACTGAGAAGCTTTTGAAACTGTTTGAAGTTGCTTTTCCCCTTAAAATTGTTTTCAGATGAACATCTAGTATCTTTACAGCTATCCTGATACATACATTGGATAGATGCTATGAATACCTTAACCATTCAGTTGCTCAGCATCAGAAGTTCTCTTTGTGATACAAAGAGAAATATTACCTGAGAAAAGAATGAGAACCTGGAAGTGGTAAAGATATGGCAAATATTTTATATAATATATTATATTATATAGAATACACTCTGTGGAGTCCTGTAGAGCTCCTTGTCATTCCATAATTCTCCACACTTTATACTCTATAGTGTATATATTATTCTAATGCATAGTATATATTCTATTCTATAATATATAGTGTATATATAGTATGCTATTCTATATTCTAGACATTCTATACCTGTATTTGTTATCACCTTAGTTTCAAAGGGTTAGAAGTATTTGTCAAAATAAGAGAAAATGAAGCTTTTTTAAGAAAAGTGGGGAATATCTCTTCTTACTCCTGACAGTTTGAAGAAAACATGAAATGCCACTATTTTTAGCATTCATTGCTGACAAATTTGAAGTACCATCTATCAAAAATAAATTAAAGGCAAAAATATTTCTTAGCTATAAGTACTATATGTTCAGGCTGGAAAACACAGCCACAAAACACTGGTGGTGTTGGAAAAAGATAAGCTTTGGTATAAGGCACACAGTTATATCCTCATCCTATGCTGAAGTGCATCTTCACCTTTATCTCATAGTGAAATAGTACATTCCTGGGAAAAGGCAAATTTACATATCACTTAGTCCTGGACGAGATTGCCAGGCAGACACTGACGGAGACCTGAGGACTGGAGATTGGATAGAGAGATAGTGCTTACGTCACCAGGGATAAAATAACAAGAGAAATTGGTAAGAGAAAAATGGTTCAGAGGAGGAAAAGCAGCAACAAGATTCTGTGGCTCATACAATGAACTCTTTGATATGATTTCCCCATCCCTCAGACTTACTCCATCATCCATGCACCAAATAGCTACACAATTACTCTGAAAACCTTATCTGCCCTTAACAGCACAACGTGGTTCAGTTCAGACTACATGAGGTCACACAGTCCCCCTTTTCCATAAGAGAAGGCTCTTAGGAGTGAGAAGGTTTTATAATGTAAATAACATTCTCCTTTTTCTTTTTTTGATTCTGGATGTCTGTAGTAAAATACAATAAATTAATTTCAGTCAGTGCAGATACTGCTGTCTGGGCTAGTCACTGACCTGATGCATTAGTTCTTTACATTATGCAGTAAGGTTAAATGAGATCACCAGCTCCCCAGGAGATGCATATCTTGTGCGGTAACCTCACTGAGTGTCTACCTTGGCTGGATACCTTTCTGTCATTCTACAGCTTTAGCAAGGAGTGTTCCTGTATTGTAAAGTTTTCTTTCTCCCTTTTTTTCTCCTTTTTTTCATTTTCCTTCCTCTTCATTCTCAACGACAAAATACTTCACATTGTTGTCAGAAAGGCTGAAGTAGAGAACCACCTGTGTTGTATTTGTCAGCTGAAGGGAATGATCATTGTTACGAATAGCTTCAGTTTATGTATCAGCTTCCCCCTCACCCTACTAATGAGCGCAGATGTCTGATTTATTCACTTCTTTCTGAGTTTGAATTCATTGTCTATAGCAGTTGCAGTGGAAGTGATATACAGCCTGTAAGTCAAACTCATTCCTTGTGAGATTTTCCAAGGAGAATATCAGCCTTCTTGTGTGTTTTTGAGAAAAATCTTCCCCTAATTTTTACTAAAAAATAGTGGACAGCAATCATCTGAGCTATTTCTTGTGCACCTGTATGTAACTAATCTGTTCAAGACTGATTAATATTCACATTCTAAATACGATATATTAAGATGATTAATATCTGATTCCTTACCACTCTATGAAATACCCTACTGTTTTCAGCAGATCTTGGAAATTGACTGATCTGATCCAAAGCAGTTTTTGCTTGCCTTTGCCTCAGGATAATGTTAATATGTAGTGTAACTGACACTTCATCAAATATATTAGCTTGACTGTAAAATTTTGTATTTAATTATCAGTAATATCTTTAATTGTACAAAAAAGAAAGTAACAAACATATTCTTATCTGTTTTGTCTTAAGCAGTGATATGTAAATTGAACTTCAACTTCCAAATTGGAAATAGTCACCTAATCTACAGCATAAAAGCTATTTTAATTTATAATTGACATTTTTGCTTAGCTCATATGTATCCGGTGCATTTAAAAGAAAAAAAAAAAAAAGCATTTACAAAGGGGTACAATCGTCCCTGGAGACACAACATCTCATTTTCAATTCAGTTTTCAAGAATACTAATTGCATTATCACATATTCAGCAACATTCAGCAAAGTTATTTATTCATTCATCCTTAAGACCCAGGATGTCTGGCAGGCCACTGCCAATAAGCACTACCTTGAGAATCTCAGACGATGGTATACAAAGAAAATTAGATGTGGAGTTGCTTGAAAAAAAATCACAAAAATATTAAACCTTTGAGATTTGCCTCTTTGCAAGCTTCACAACTGAGTGAAAAAAATTTATTTGTGTCCATGAATAAACAAAACCAAAAATCCCCACAGCTTTAAAAAGAGCATGAAAAAGAAAGGAGGAAAGAAAGGAAGGGAAAATATGCAGGCTGATCTGCAAATCATAAAGTATGAGATTATAAAGGATGCAGAGAAGCTAGGAGTCAACATGCCAAACAAGAAGCTACATCCCACAATCTGATTGTCTATTTGTAGTGGGTCTGTCTGAGCTGATTTTCACCATACAGCCCTCATGCAGCAGTACTAGGACCCAGAGAGTGTTGATAACACACACCCTTGTTATGACTATCAGTGCCCACACAGCACCAAAGGTACAGGGGGCAAGATCTGGGAGGGGATACAACCTGGACAGTCGACCCGAGCTGACCAATAGGATATTCCATACCATATGACGTCAGCTCAACTATAAAGGGAGGAGGACGGGGGGATTTGTGGGAAGACGTTTGTCCTCCGAGCAACCGGTACGCGTTCTGGAGCCCTGCTTCCCGGGACAGGCCCGACACCGCCTGCGGATGGGAGGTAGAGAGTAACGGCTTTGTTGCTTTTGCTTCGCGCGCGCGCGACCTTGCTTTCTCTGCTGTTTATTAAAACTGCTTCTTATCATAACCCACGGGTTCTTCTTTTCCATCTTATTCTCTCCCCGCTTGCCTTGCTGACGAAGGTTTGGGGTGTGTGGGGGGGGAGCAATAGAGGGACTAGGGGTGGGCACCGGGCACCCAGCCAGGGTAAACCCACCACACTATTGCATGTGCGTTGTGCTCAGCTTCACTGATTCAGAGGCAAGCCAATGAAATTCCAGAATAGTTTTCAATATTTTTTTTTATGTTTCCTTTTTTTAAATTACATTTGGCATTAAATTAAAGCCTACATCTTTCACAGCATATAGAGAAATATTGGGAAAACGAGGAAAGACAGGCAAAATTAGGACAAGTAGTGGTATTTATTTTCTGTTCTGAGGAATATGAGCCTCAACAATGCGTTGTTCAAACAAGACAGGAACAAATTAAGTCTCAAAGAATGAGTTTGAACAGCAGTCATGTAAATGACAGTAGTATAGTAATACCTGAACTCAATTTGTACAAACTGGTTTGGTTATGGGTAACAGAGCAGACCACAGCAGAGATCTCTATGAGTTCTCATTTGCTCAGTTTCACAACATGACCTTATTATAAAACAGTTTGAGGAGGAAGAAAATCAGAATGGAATGAATTGGAAAAAATGGATTTTTGGTAGGAAAGAGGAGCTGTAGCATACCAGAAAGGTGAGAAGAAAGTCATAACTGCAGCTGAAATAGGAATATGTTCGAATGATCATGGTGAGAAACTTGGGACTAAATCCAAGATCAAGGTCCAATTCAGAGAGAAATCAAATATGGAACAAGGAGGGGAAGAAACAACCTTATCAAAGGGGAAGGCAAAACAACAGTAAGAGGGAAATTATTTTGGGTTTGAAGTCTAGGTCTCTTGTTTTGGGTGAGCAGGGTGGACCAGGACAAGGAACCTGTGCATTAGAGAAAACGTGATCAAGTGTTACTGAGAAATTATAGGTGATAGTTTTGTATCCAGAGGGTGGACAGGAAAGTTATGATAAGAGAGAAAATAAACTCACATCAGGAACATGAAAAGGGAATTGGACCAAACTGGGCAAAAAGACTGGAAATGCACATTTTGTGGAAAAGAGAAAGATGCTTGAACTAGGAACACCGAGTAGGTCATAGTGAGACAGGAATGTGATGGCATCCACTTGATGCCATCAAAGAGCTGGAAGACCCCTGACCACTAGTCTGTATCATAGAATCATAGAATAGTTTGGATTGCGTCAAGGGTTAGGGCAGGGCCAGCAACTAGATAAATGACAAATGCTCTCTATTAACCCCTCTCCCTTCCCCAAGAAGAAAAGAAAGGAAATAAGGGAGGGAGACTTATGGATTGGAAAATAAATCTATAAATAGCTATAATGAAAATAATAATAAAATAAAATACATACAAGTATATACAAAACCAATATTAAACCCAACCCCCTTGATGGCAATTACATCACCATCACGGCTGATGCTGTGGGCAGGCACTAGAGAAGACCCAGACTGGACTTAGTGGCACATGGGAACTGGATTCAGGAGTTGGAATCTGGAACTGGATTCAGGAAGGCATAGATTGGAATTGAAGGCAGAATGGACAGAATCATCCTTGGACACCAGCCATTGAAGAAGAGAGCTTGACCCTCATGAACCTCAGCTTTATACTGAATACGATGTGTATAGGATGGAATACCTCGTTGGTTAATTTATGGTCACCTGTCCTATCCACTCCTTCCTGCAAGTGCCACCTCTTACTTCATCCCCAATGTTGTATACAAGATTTAGCAGTGACCTTGGTCTGTACAGGAGCAGATATGAGCAGAAGCCTTTCTGCACACCAATCCTTGATAGTAACTCTAAACATCTAGCGTTGTCATTACTAAAAGCAGACACTGTCTGCGAAAACATATTGTGAACTTCAGAAAGTGCAGTTAGTTAGAAGACACAGCTGAAAAGGAAAACCACTGAACAGAACTAGTTCTGTTCTCGCGCAAACCAGGAAAGGTTGGAAGAGTCATTTAAAGGCCATCTCGTCCACCTACCCTGTAATGAGCAGGGACATCTTCAACTAGGTTAGGTTCCTCAGACTGCTGTTCAACCTGGCGTTGAATGTTTCCAGGGATGAGACATCTACCACCTCTCTTGGCAACCTGTTCCAGTGTTTCCCCACCCTCGTTGTAAAAAATTTCTTTCATGTGTCTAGACTGAATCTACCTTCTTTTAGTTTAAAAAAATTACCTCTTGTCCTGTTGCAACAGGACATAAGCCCCTTTTAAGTACTGAAAGGCTGCAGTAAGTTATCTCCAGAGCCTTCTCTACTCCAGACTGAACAACCCCATCTCTCTCAGCCTTTCCTCATAGGAGAGGTGCTCCAGCCCTCTGATCATTTTTCTGGTCTCTGAATAAAGGGTAACTGTTAACCTCTCACTGTTCCAAGAGGCAGAGGTCTGTTGGGAGGAACTCATAGGACTGATCATGTCAATAACCTGCAATAACATGATGCTCTGTGACAACAATTCTATGTTCCCACCTCGTTTTCAGATGAAAACTCAGTTGCTGCATTCTGAAACATTTAAATGTTAAGATTAAATGAAGATTATGTGATGGCTTGAGGTTGTAGTACAGAGAGTTTGAAGTCCATTGACATAACATTTTCTGTGTAAGCATAAAGCTTATACAGCTCTTTTGCTTTCAGTTTTAATCTAACCTTGTACTAGATTTTAAGATGTAGATCTTCAACTGATGTTAACAGTAACAGTTCTCTTTATTTTAATAGTTCTTCATGATTCATTGCATGAAGCTGAATGACAATGCGTTGGAACAGAACTGATTTTTTCTTGTTTCTTTTCCAATCTCCTCTGTAAGTTTGCCAGATACCATTATATTGCTCAGACCATCTTATGTTCCTCTGCTGACTCAGTCACTCATAGCAAAGCAATAAGCACCAAAGGAAATGATTTTTAACAAGTAAATCTTCTGAGAGGCTCAATGGGAATATTTCTAACCAGAGTTAAAACCCAGTGTTATTTAAGGAAATTCAAGATAAGCTTTCCCACTAAGCTAAAAGGATGTATAGTTTTGAACCATAACAATCATACATTTTAATGTCATAAAGGACAATAAGGTAAGGTGACCATGTAAATAGATCATAATGTTTACCAAGGGATTGGTAAACAGCATCCAAAACTATTTTTTCAGCTATTGAGTACTTCTAGAAAATTATAATATCTTGATGTAGACTTTAAAGGATGGAAGAAAATATCACATCTTAACTAAATTATTAAATTACTAAGTTATTAATAAGTATTTTATCATTATATTTTTCTCTTTAATTCCATTTTTTCTTTTTTCTTATTAGATTATAAAGCTGTTTACTGTTATAGAAACTCCTTTCCACATAGGTATTTTGAAAATCTCATTAAAATAGCTCTTTACCATCTTTCCAAAGAAAAAAAAGTCTTATCAAGGCAGATTTCTCATATCTCAACTAGCATTTTGGCAATACTTTTCAACTCCTCATCCTGCCTCGCAAAGGTATATAATAAAATAGTATGCAGTAATGACCTCAATGAAAATTCCCCAGAAACAACATTGCTAGCATGACTGAATTGCCATGCTTAAACATAGTTTAAAAATATGCCTTTTAAGCACAGCACTATCTTAAAAGGTTATTTTCTATCATAGAATTATAGTGATAGTATGTTCCTTCTCATTGTCACTGATTGTAGGATAGTGTTTCCCATCTAATGGAGTGTGACCTAAATATTTTTCCTCTTTTTTCTTTTAAGCTATATGAACCTGAATTTGGCTATATAAAAATGAACAATAGTTCAGACTAATATTTTCTACCAAACAATCCAGAGTGGTCAGTTTAGTGTACTTGTAGTTACTGTTATTTACCACTCCATCAATTTCTGCAATGTTACAAGTTACTGGTTTGGGGTTTTTTTAATATTCCTGATTTTTTTAAAAGTTGTTTTTTCAGTGGTGGAAGCATTTCTGAGGCTCAGAAACTGCAAACAGCAGGAGCCTGGATCTGGATATTAATTTCATTAGATAGATCTATACGGTATCTCTGCAACAATCCAAACCACTGGACAGAATGTAAATACATTTTCTGGTGTTTGAGCAATGGGTTCAGATTTGTCACTCCGTACTCCACCCTCTCCTCCAGCATCCTCAATGTGATCATAACTTAGCAATATCCTCCTTTTCTTGCTATCTTAGCAAAGTCATCTCTCAGCATTAGTTCAGTCTATCTTGACTAACAACAATTATATGATCTTTAACCAATCCTTTTAGCATGCCTTACATCTTATCATTAGTGGTCTTCACAGCAATGCAGTATAAGCTAAATTTGCTAAGTAGAAAAGAGTTCATTTTTCAAAGACACTCTCATGGGGATATTGTATGTTAATAACTGGTGACTGAAAAGGCTACAAAACAGAGCTTAAAGCAAGTGCTGTGTTTTGGCCTTGTTATATGTTACTAATAATATGCTCAACGGAGCTGAGGAAACAGCTCACTGTATTTCAGTAGAGTTATTTGTGGAGCGAGTTATTGTCAATGTAATGGCAGCAGTCAGATTCATGGACTACATTTAGAATGTGCTAAAATGCTATATTAAATGTGGTAAAGTCCTATTGTGACTGCCTTCACTGGAGAATGCGAAGCAAAGTATCCTGCAAAGTGAAAGTAATGCAGCATGCCAGGTAGTCAAATGTGGAACCTACCTATCTCATTTGTCTTGCTGCAGGACATACAAGATCTTCTGACATCTGTACTGTGCCTTACTGCACCCCACACTACCACACACAACCTCTATCATTTAGGGCCCAGATTAATTTTTCATTTCTCCCATTTTTCCAAATTGTCTATTACTTATGCAGTTGGGGAATGACTAGAGAAACAAACCTGATAGTGTTATACAAACCTGACAATGGTAGACATACCCACTATTAGAGACCATAATCAACTGCAGTAAGTCATTTCATCTCACAACTCATACTCTTTTGAATGTTGTAAGCCTCAGCCTTGGCTGAAACCATGGTATAGTGCCTAAGTGGAAGCAGGAAAGCTTCATCAATCTTAAATGGCCAAGACAGCCTTGCCTATGATGAGGGTTTGACACTGATGTTGCAGACATGCTAAATTATGCCCACCATCTCATAATGGTTCTGATGCAATCATCACAGACACCTACTGAAGAACTACAACTTTTGAAGTTGAAATTCACCTTCGTGATCTCTTACAATAGCCCAGCACTGGATCTGAAACAGAAGAAATCTCATTTCCAGGCTGTCATTTCAGCCTATGTGTAGGCGGGCATCACCTCTGCCAGACTCACCCCGGTTTGAATACAGCTGTTTGGAATTGTGCATACACTAGAGGTGACGTTGTCAAGAAAGCAATTTAATACATTCTCGTGTCCTTCTGTTTATCCATACATCTGAAGGTTTTCTGGCATTGCTTTCAAAATTTGATAAATGCTAGCATGAACAAAACTGTCAAGATCAGGATGGCCTGCTTCACACTACCCAGTTTGAGCACTGACAGCAGGATGCTATTCCATGCAGAGTAGCTGTTACACGACCAGTGAGGGCTGTAGAGTTCACTAATCACTGCCTCCAGAAGTGAATGCAGAATGTCCTTTCCTGATCTATAACCCTTATACACTTCATCCACACAGTCCCACTGTGAAACTTTCTGCTGCTCCACTTGTTCATCCCAAATGTGATTTCTTTGGCCCTCCTTTCTCTTTTGTTTTCCCTGCTCTCCTAAGGCAGACGACAGCCCATTCCCATAACATCAATGCAGCATCCTGGTTTCATTGTTCAGCCCTAATTGCATTTTTCTGTACATGGAACCCAACAGGATACACCCACAGGTACTGAGGGAACTGGCAGATGAGGTTGCTAAACCACTCTCTATTATATTCCAAAAGTCATGGCAGGCTGGTGAAGCCCCCACTGACTGGAAAAGGGAAACATAACCCCCATTTTCAAAAAGGAAAAGAAGGAAGAACCAGGGAACTATAGGCCAGTCAGTCTCGCCTCTGTGCCTGGTAAGATCGTGCAGCAGATCCTCCTGAAGGCACTGCTGAGGCAGAAGAATAACAAAGAGGTGACTGGGTACAATCAACACAGCTTCACCAANTTACAAGAAAGATATGGACGTGCTGCAATGTGTCCAAAGAAGGGCCACAATGATGATCAGAGGGCTGGAGCACCTCTCCTATGAAGACAGACTGAGAGAGTTGGGGTTTTTCAGTCTGGAGAAGAGAATACTCCGAGAAGACCTTATTGTGACTTTCCAGTATCTTAAGAGGGCCTACAAGAAAGCTGGTGAGGGACTTTTTAGGATGTCAAGTAGTGGTAGGACTAGGGGGAATGGATCAAAACTAGAGGTGGGTAGATTCAGATTAGACGTTAGGAAGAAATTTTTCCCCATGAGGGTGGTGAGACACTGGAACAGGTTGTCCAGAGAGGTGGTGAAAGCCTCATCCCTGGAAATTTTTAAGGCCAGGCTGGATGGGGCTCTGAGCAACCTGATCTCCCCCAGTATCCCCTATGGCAGGGAGGTTGGAACTAGATGATCTTTAAGGTCCCTTCCAACCCTGACAATTCTTTGATTCTATACACAGCTCTTTTTCCACCTAGGAATAACAGGGATAAGGATCCTTCACAATCAAGGTAGTTTTTACTCTTCTCCCAACTATCCAGACAGCATAATCAATATATAATTGTAGAATAAGACCTTATATTTTTTCACTCTCTGCATCTGTCCAACAAAAAGACTATTACAGAAAAGATACATATTTCAGCTTCACTTCATATATAAACTCCTTATCTATTCCCATGCTTCAGTCATATTCCTTTGTGCACATAAAAAATAAATACGAGCTACAAAGCTCTCCTGAATTTCTCATTTCAACATCATTTTCTCTGAGGTTCTGACTTCTTGTTTGTTTCCTTTTTAATAAAATTTTAGTTTAATTTGGGTTGGCTAGGGTATTTTTTTATTTATTTACTTTAGGTTTTGATTTTAGCTTTTTTTTTGGAATGCAATAAACCTGACATAAACTGAACAAACTTCTCATTCCCCAGGTGGTACTTTTGTCCTCATTTGCCAATGGGAGAACTTTAGAGTTAAAACTCTTCTGAAAGACTATCAAATTAAGAGAGCAGAAGCTTTCTGGAAAAAGAAAAACTCAAACAAAGCAAACTGCTTTGTTTCTAAAAGCACTAAACCAAAACCAACTGTTAACATGAGTTAGTAAGCTTTAGAGCTCTTATATAAAGAAACTGTGATTACAGAGCACACCTTAAGAACAAGCCCAAAACCATAGACATTTTCAATATTGTCTGCCTCACCCATCCCCCCCCAAAGGAACATTTGCATATACAAATGTAATAAAAAGCTTGTCTTTCTAACTCAGCAGCTAGAGAATATTTCCATACAGACCACACTTATCAATGGGACCAGCTCACATTAGTCACAGTTCTTTAAAGAAAAACTTTGATATGGGCCATCTGTTGGACTCTAGTAAAACTATATGCACATACAGGCTGAAGCATTAAGCAAAGTATCCAGAGAGAGATAAAAAATACAAAATGAGGCTATGTACTGACTTAGTTCCTCTAATCTGGTAAAAAATGATTTGGCGTCAATATAAACTAAGTGAGGACAACTTGTACTCCACTGTATTTTGGATAAATCTTGAATTCAGATCCTAGACTGCTCTTCCACATATTCAGTAAAATGAACCCATTATCTTTCTTTTTTATGCAGTCTCCACTAAAAAAGCCTGGAAATCTCCAGCTTTATGCCTTTATTTTTCTTCCAAGGGAATAAAACTGATGGTGGCTAAGAATTGCTACATACTGCATAGAAGCAGCCTTCCTGCAAAATACCTCCCTTATAATCCAGACAGGAAGACAGCTCTCTTTTCATCCCTCTCCCTTATTACGCTGAGAAAGCTGGTCTCCCTGGATAAATCCTCTTTTTCTTTTTTTTTAGTATTGCCCCAGGTCTTGTGGTCTCTGAGTCAGCCATTTGTTGCTTGTTGCAAGGTGCTTGCAGCTCACCTTGCTGTAGCTATGGTGAAACATTTCATTTTCTCTCTTTCTCTGCTTCACAGACCAAGAGAAGGGCAGGCACTTTTCATATATGAAGATAGCATTCTCCAGGTTGCTGTGAGCCCTCTGACAATTTGACTGTCATATCTAGAAGCCTGTTCATTTATGTTTGTTATGAATTTTTTTAAAAGGTAACCCATATGTGGCAGCTTGGAGAGGGTGGGAAGGGGAAGGGACAGGAGGACTTTTTATTTAGACCAGGTTCTGTTATTTTCTGTGTGCATCTTCTGGAAGACAGACTCACAGAACTCCATCCGCAGAGTCAACAGTGCATATGTAGATATCCAGGGAGGAGGTCAACAAGCCAGATGCAGTTGAGTTTTCAGCCTTTGATATATAACAGGTGGAATGTCACCAGCGACCCTGAAGGCACCCTTAAAGCTGGTCAGAGAATCTGGCTTTGAGAGTACTCGTGTACAAAGTATAAATGCAGACAGTAAATGCGCATTGCATTTTTCTGTTTCAGTCCCCAAAGGTTCTGCAAGCATCTTATGGCTTCTTATTTGGAAATACCCTGAGTATTCCTATCAAAACATCTGCCATAGTCAGGTCATTTCTGAATGATGTATTGAGAGTGCTCAATTTTGAAACATTAGATAAATAGCTTGGTTGTGAATGTACACAAAGGCCATAGAAGCATGCTTGTGTTCTGCCTTAAACTGATTAGCTCTTGAAATCAGCTTCAAAATCTTTCTGTGAATGTTTCTCAATCAGTGAAAATTCATATTAGTATAATACTTTGGACAACAAATGTGAAAATAATATGAATGCATTGTTTAGATTTTTAAAGTAAATTTTTATTATTACTCCCTCTTTCTGTATCACATCATTACAGTTTGCTGTGGAAATGCTTCTTTTTTTACCCCCAGCCTTCCAGCTGCTAGTGCCTGCAGTGAAATAAACTAGCTGCCTGCTTGCCATTCTTGACATTTTTTATTCAAATAAAAAACATCACCTTAAACTTCCTCTAGGTTATATATGTAACATGAGACAGCTAGTGAAACAAAATGGAAAACTGATTGGAGGCAAGAAATGTTTTAGGAGTGGGGCTGAAGAATTATGCATTAGCATGAGATTTCCCAATGTTTTAAAAGTATTGTTTCATGGGAATTGCATAGTAATAACCAAACTTGAAGGGAGAGTGAAAAAAACCAAAGCTATCTAAGCAACAGCTGTGACTTGGGTACGCAAAAAGATTTAGAAAATAAACAAGATCTATAAATGTCCTTTAACCAAATGTTGGGCATACCTTGTCAGCTGTATGAATGCCCCCGCTTTTTCTGGTTGTTTCTTCTGCTCTTAAGTTAAACATTTTTTTGTATGCCTTGCATCTTAGCCAAATTAGACATAATGTATTACTTTTTTTTTTTTTTTTTTTTATACTTTTCTTTCTCCTCAGGCATCTACTGATAGGCTCTTCCTTTCAAGGAGGGCCACATGGGACAAAACTGCTGAACTTGACACAATTGGTTAGCATGAGATACTTAATTAAGTACTTCTCCAACACCTGTAGCAACACTGACAATACATTAAGACTGATTCAGAGAGAAGACTTTATCTAGATAGGCTACACCACTGCACCAGTAAAATATTAACATCTCTGTTTCAGAAGCATGTAGATACCTTCTGGCCAAGCTACAAATTGATCAGTGCAGACACCTGTTTCTCTTCTATGACAGAAAGATAATATTAAATACTCTGCTGCTGAAATGAACTGTAATCCATTGTGCTCATGATATATCCCCACAAAAGAATTAACTATAATTTTGCTTTTCTCCTTCCCTCCCTTGTACACTGTTAAATCCTGTATGCACATATATAGTCATTTATCAATCCTAATCCCCATCTTTGTGAATTTCCTGAGCTCATCTGGCAGCTGCTTTCCCAAGACTAAGCCTACAATGTATTGAGATAAGAATGGGCTGGTTCAGAAAGTTCAGGTAGTTTCATAAATTCCCTGCAAAGCTATAAATCCTATTTCTTGATAACAGGAAGAGTCACAGTATGCTTTGCCTTATTAAGATTTCTCCTGTGGCAAGACAAACTTTGATACTCTACAATAGAAATACACAGGTGATTTCGACCCAGCTGAGTGTTATTTGGTCATCTCACTTCTTGCCTGAATGGTTTTGGGCAGAGGCAAAAATGACAGCACTATATTTCAGGCACAAGCATCAGACCATTATCAATCTCCAACACTCTTCAGCCTTAGACTCACCCTCTATGGCTCCTGCAGTCAGTGAAGCTTAGACACACCTTCAGGTTCTTAGTCACACACTGCTTTGTTCAATATCAGTATCTTGATGACTAGACAGAAATGTATGTAATTATATGTTAGGATAAAATCATCAAATGAATTCCAGCTGGTCTGGGGAATCTCCTCTCTTCTTAAATAATCACTTATGTTCTATAATACTGATGCTTTGCAAATCCATGTCTACTCTCTCTGTAATAACATGGGCCAGGTATTTTGTTGGCAAGATCCTAGATAAAACGCTTTTCCTTAAAAGCATATAGAAATATTTTAAATATATTTTTTATCTATTTATAATGAAATATGAATGCATAAAACCTTTCTGATAACAAGAACAGTTAGAATATCTCACTTTTATTCCACTTAAAACTCTTGATAAAACTGGACTTAAGTTGCATAAAATCTGACTTTAAAAGATAAACTTAGACAAGGATAATATTGTAACACACAGTCCGATTTCTATATTACTGCATTGGGTTTACTTGGCAAGGTTTTGGTAGCATAGTGGCCTCTGTAAGAAGATACTAAGGGCTGCCTCTATGCTGGAGCCAGCTGTTTCCAGCTGGCTCCACAACAAACCCACTGCTGGCCAAAGCTGAGCATATCAGTTAGTCTGGTGTTGCCTTTGACATAACATAGTTAAGAAAGGTTAAAAAATGCTGCACAACAGCTGTGAGAGAGAGGAGTGAGAAAAATGTGAGAGAAATAGCCCTGCAGACACCAAAATCATTGAGAAAGGAAGATGAGGAGGAACTCCAAGCACCCAAACAGAAATTCCCCTGCAGGTCACAGAGAAGACCATGATGAATCAGGGTGTCTGCCATGAATCAGGGTGTCTGCCCTGCATCCCATGGAGGACCCCATGCTAACAAGTGAATGTACCTGAAGGAGACTACAGCCAACGGAGAGCATAGGCTGGAATTGGTTTCGGGCAGGAGCAGCAGCCTGTGGAGAGGACGTAATGCAGGAGCAGGTTTTCTGTCAGGACCTATGACTAATGGGGAATCAACACTAAATCTTTTCAGGATTAGTCTTTTCCTGAAGGACTGTAGCCCATGGAAGGGACCCACACTGCAGCAGAGGCAATATGTGAGGAGGAAAGAGCCACAGCAACATGATGTTATGAACTGACTGCAACCACTATTCCCCAGCCCTCCTGCAGTACTTGGGGTGGGGAGGAGGTAGAACTGTCAGGAACAAAGTAGTTAAAGGCCATGCAGACTTTAACCAAATAAGCAAAGTCCATTTTCCTTATTAAGATAAGTGATAATTCATGTAATTCATGTGAGATCAGAACTAATCTGAATATCAGGTTCCAACATTGCACAAAAACATGAGGGAAGCCAAAATTTCTGTTTTACTGTTTTTTCCACACTTGTAGGATCAAGTAAGCTAAAATCACCACAGAAAGGCTATTGCAGCTATTCTGAAACAAGTGGCAGAAAAATCACATGAGAAAATTCAACAACACAAAATTTCCACCTAAGCTAAATTTGTCTCAGCAAGAATCAGAATGTCTGTGCTAGTATCAAGAGTACACTGAGCATCAGATTCATTTCATATATAATTGTAATTAATTTTTAGTAAAAGCAGCATTTTAAGGAAACTTATTAACAGGAATATCCACTTTTTTGTTTATGAATACATGTCCTCCTATTAGGCAGACAGCATCTTCCACTGTTAAAAGGAAACCAGAAGCCAAGGTGATAAGAAGTATACAGACTGCATGCATTCAATTTTATGAACAAGTAGAGATGTATTTGGAAAACTTGAAAATGTTCAATTCAGATGTGACACCAACATGAACTCACCCCCAGCATGCAGAGTAGGGAAATCCTCCATCTAAGGAAAGTGACCCCATTAATTTCATAGTTCTAAATAACTAAAATCCTTGAATCACTGTGGTGTTTAATTATCATTCTCTCTGTTCTTGCTTTTTCAATAGTGTTTTCTCAGAGTTAGAAAAAAAGTCACCAGACTTGCAAAATTCCTAAAATTCCAACTTCCCTTTCAACAATGTCCTTTAAACAATAAAATCAAAAGGAAATGGTCAAATCAAATTACATTTTGCAGCTCCCTTTGAGATTTTGTGTTTTGCTATGGCCTTCAAACCCCATATTCCGGTTGGGAAATAAAGGCCTTGCCCATGGTAGAATATTTTATCAAATAACTATAATACTAGTACTTATCACTACTGTTTGCTCACCATGGCTGTTCAGCACTATGCTATTTTTTAGCATGTTATAATGAACCCATAACTCCAGATATCTTATCTATCTTGGGATAGATTATGTGTTTGTATTAAGTCTCCCAGACAGCTCTCCTTTCACAGTAAGTAATGTAAATCAGTAATTGTCAGGCCTCACTTTCTTTCAGGCTATTGTTCCTTCCACTGATCTGTCAGAAAACTAACTAGTTGAGAATTCTCTAAATAAAAGTGTCTGTAGTGATAGAAGCAGCCAGTGGAAGATTTTGATGAGAATGCATCATTCATCATTGATTTTTATTTGGGACTACTGTACTGGAGAGACTGCTGGTTATTTGTATAATTTAAATTAATCTCAGAAACAGCGGAATACAGAAGCAAAAGAAAACCCTCCTTTCATATGTCTTCATAATAAATACATTCTAGGGAAATCTAAGTCTGTGATATATAAAATGATCTTGTCTTCTTCATTATTTCCTTTGGGAATTATCAACATACGTAATAGCTAGTTCCTAGGGGGTGCTTATTAGGTCATAAATGCCCGGGGAGCTATTCAAACTCATGAAAGTTCGAGACATGGTCCTACATGTTGTTCACTTATGATCCTATATAGTGTTCACTTATGAAGCACTCAAACTATATATATTTTTTCTCTTTATATTTCCTTGGTAACAGAACAAATCAGAATACAAAGGAATTATGTAGTCAGGGAAATATCAGATATACTCATTGAAAAACAAAACATGCATGTCTACAAACACAGAATTTTTTTAACAAGGATGTAAAAATTAACCAGAAATCAAAACTTTACATGAAGAGGCCAGGAATTAGTAAGAATTGGAATGCATTGTCTGCTTCCAGTCAAACAGAAACAAAATTGGCAAGAAATGAAAGAAGCTGATGTCACTGCAAAAAGTCAAGAAGCATTGTCTGTGTACATGGTTCCAGAATTCAGCTGGAATTACTCTTGGGCTGTAATTCTGCCTGTTTACCCTTTTCTTCTCTTTTGAAGAATAACATGTAGTATTGATGAAAGATGTGAAAATTTGATTGTGCCTCTTCATTTCATTCTACTAATTCAGTTTCAAATATGACGTACAAGTGTATCTGGGGTATCTTCTCATTAAAAGTATATGTGGTCCTTTGTGGTAATTTAGGCAGAGGCAATGACATCTAGCTGAAATCATATAACAATGGTAGATAGGAAACACAAGAAAAATATCTTCTTAGAAAAAGTACAGAAAGAATCCATGGGGGTAGATCTAATATTCATAATAATCCTTTCCATCGACAGTTTTGTTTCCATTTATTTCCTAAAAGGAAACAATTTGCATTATGCAAGCACAATGATGAAATCCTTTTATGCCACTAAAAACAATGATGACCATATAATCAAGGGTTTTATAAACCAACCTATGAGTATGACTAATAGTGTCTCTGTATCTCACTGGAATGCATGTTCAGCTGGTTTCATTGCAGTGAAAAAAAATATTGTGAGGGAAGAATCTACAATAACTTGGCAGATTTAAAGTACAGTTTACTCTTCAAAAAAATCTAACAACTTTTGGGAAATGTTGCAAGACTGATCTCTTTCCACAGGCATGTCCTTATTCATTAATCTGTTTTAATTATGGTCCATGGGCAAAAGTGCAAAATTGGCCTTGACACATAGCAGTACTCACCACTGTCACTTTGGGAGGTTCACAGAAAAAACAAGCATAGTAACTGTAGCAACTAAATATTTAGTCATTATTATTTCTTCGGTACCCTACGGTTACACTCAGCATCATTAATATGTGAATGTGCTGCTTGTTAGCTTACCATTTCTGCTCCTTATTCTCTCAATCTTTCTTTTTCTCTCTCCTTTGGGAACTTTGCCTCTTCTTTAGGAAACTGTCCTTTCCCATCCTATATTAGATTTTATAGCATCATTAATGGAAACTTTATCACTAAGCAAAGTTAATACAATTAATTAATACTGATAATGAAGTGTCATTAACTGGTTTAAGCCCTTTTTGGAATAAACAGAATATAATAATAATTCACCATTTTGTGAATGTAACTTTCTGTAAGCCTTTCTGCAGACCAAAGTTTGAGCAGTGTGCCCAGGTGGCAAGAAGGCCAATGGAGTCCTGGCTCGATCACTGTCCTTGAAATAGTGTGGTCAGCAGGACTAGGGAAGTGATTGTCTCCCTATACTTACCACCTCGAATACTGTGTTTAGTTTTGTGCTCCTCAGTACAAGACAGACATTGAGGTGCTGGATCATGTGCAAAGAGCAACAAAACTGGTGAAGGATCTAGAGCACAAGTCTTATGAGGAGTGGCTTAAGGAACCAGGATTGTTTAGCCTGCAGAAACAGAGACTCGGGGGAGACCTCATCACTCTCTACACCTACCTGAAAGAAGGTTGTAGTAAGGTGGGGTTGGTCTCTTCTCTCAAGTAACAAGTGATGGGACGAGAGGAAATGGCCTGAAGTTACAACAGGGGAGGTTTAGATCGGATATTAAGAAAAATTTATTCACCAAAAGGGTTGTCAAGCATGGGAACAGGCTGCCCTGGGAAGTGGCTGAGTCATTATCCCTGGATGTATTTAGAAGACGTGTAGTTGTTGTGCTTAGTGGCATGGTTTATGTGTGCACTTGACAGTGTCAGGTTAACAGACTTGATGATCTTAAAGTTCCCTTCCAACTTAAATGATTCTGTGATTTTAAGTAAATACTGCCATGTTGTTATATTCCATGTAAATATGCTTTATGTGGAATTAGTTACCTATTGGCCCATATAGATAGAAACACAGTATTTGTTTTAAATAAATGACAAATCTAAATGTGTGCAGTGAGCCGTGTAAATATGTACCATATTTTTGACTGATGAAAACAATTCATTTCAAAATTTTATGTACAAAAGTTGCTGGAAAGATTTTGTGAAAAAGGGATTTTGATCTTTATCATCAGTAATGATTAAGTTCACCTTAAGTTCTCAGCCAACAGGGCCAAAATCAGTCATTTTGGAGACTAAGGTCTTTCCATGCCTGGTCAAGTTGAGGAGGAGATAAGAGCTATTCCACGAGCTATCACATTGAAGCCTTTCAGATACACTTGAGAGCTAGTTAAAAACTTGTTTGAAGCTGGATTCCTGTGTCTAATTCTACCCTTTGTCCTAAATTCCTTTTGCAGTACAGGCTTACTGTTTTTTTAAGCTTGTGATCATGTTTCTTGACCAAAGTCTTGGCTTACTACATTCTTTTCTTTGGAGCTCAGGTGACAAACTATTAACCTCCAGTAACTACTTGTGGTTTTTATTCTAATAGTGATCATTTAAATCATCCTCAAAATCCTTATATCTTTTTAATTCAATATTTGCAATCTTTATTCTAGGAAAGAAAAAAAAAATCAGATACCAAAAAGTAAATTCTTAGTGTAATAATAAACTATAAGTAATATAATTTAAAAAATAATTAAGTCTTCTTATTTATATCTTAGTGGTATATTTTTCCTTGGAGCTGATAATATACAAGAATACAGGTTTATCACTGGAAATACTACTGTAAAAGTAACCAATTTTGGGTGGCTGGCACAATGAACTTGTCATGTTGATGTCTTGAGGACACCTATGTGCTCAGGATGATCTGTCAAAAATTTTTCTCTACTAAGAGTTCTATATAGCTAAATCTACTTACAAAGTAGAACAAAATTAGTGGAACATTTTCCTTGTGTACATGCTGCTAACTCTCTTCTTCCTCAGACCAACACCAAGCTCAGCAACATCCCCTCAACATAATTTCATCTTTTATTCTTCATCTGCTTGCTCTTCTCTGTCTCAAATCAGCCAAGGGGGAACACACCACTGAGAGAGAGCTCAGCAAGTTGCCCCCAGCAGGAACTCTCTTCAAACTGATCAGCTTCTGTTGCTGCTCCTTGTTGCTTCTCTTAAACTGCTTGGTTCCTGGTTAATGTAATTCTAGCCTCACCCACCACCCCAACCACAATCACCTGGGGGAAGGTGGGGCCTCACAGAGGTGGGCCAGGTTCTGTCTTTGGGGCCTTGGGGAACCACTTAGGGAACAAAACATGTTGCTGGGTTGTGACTCATCCATAAGACAATTCTAATTCAGGGCCCATAGCCCAGGCTCCAGCACTTCAGTGTATCATATTTCTGTAAATCTCAAAGCAGGTAATCCTTAATTTTTTTCCAAGTAAAGCAGTATAAAATACAGCAGAAACAGCCTGTAACCTTTTTATTTGTTTTGCATGAAAACTCGTGCCCTTAGACACGAGAGTCAAGACATATAGGCATATTCCAGCAGTATGATGCTTTTCAACTTACCATTTCATAAAGTATTTCATAATAAAGTAGTGTGCATAATTTTTGATGAACTTTCATCAGCCATTTTCCAAAAGGAGTTATTTTGTTAATACTGAAGAGGAAAGAAGAAAAAATACTACTAAAATCCAGGAACACGCAACTTTTCAAACTAAACACCTTCTCAAGTGGTAGTTATCATACAGAAAAATTAATGCATTTGAATAAATATTTATGTATATTAAAACAGCATTCTGACTTGTATTTCTTCATGCACCTTGCAGGCAAGTTAAGAAAACAACTATAAGTCATAAATAAGGCATTAAATGAACTCTATTACTGTGCTCCAGCCTGGTGATAATTTCTTTTCTTGGTTTGTTTTTTTCCTGGTTTTCTTTTTAGTTCCCCTGAAGTATGCTTCCATAAACAATCTGAAATAGAAAAGCAACAGTGAACATAAATTGAATTTATAGTATGTGATAGTAGGATCGCAAAATTATATATACTAGAGGATAAATTAATTTTTATTCCTTTCTGCCAAGACAGGACTGTATCAAGATGTTCAGTCCTATTGTGGTACTGAAGCAAAGATATTTCAAATTGATTTTAAAATTCCTGTTCTGTAGAGCCTAAAGTAAATTAAGTCTTAAGGCCACATATCTAAACTTTATATCTTCTTCTTTAGTTTCCTTTCTGTTCGATGTCTTAGTTTTACTTAACCTTAGATAAAGATCTAAGTAGAAATGTATTTTCTTCATAGTTTTCTTTTAGATCATTTGAAGGGCTATATTATAGCTCCAGCTTTTGTATCATGTTTGCCATATTTTCATTAATTACATTGGAATTATTGTTTTTCAATTCTTTTGCTACCTTTCCAGGTAATATGCTTTTTCCAGAAGAAAAGTAAAATGTAAGTTTTTAACATTACATTGCTTTAGTGCTTTGTATTTTCCATCCATTTCTTTGGGGAGCAAGGCTCAGCTACTAGTTTGATTTGTCACCAGGGCAGAGTAGAGAGGGAGGAGAACCTCTCTTGATCTACTAACCACATCTCTTCTAATACACCCCAGGATGCCATTGGCCTTCTTGGCCACAAGGGCACAATGCTGACTCACGGTCATCCTGCTGTCCACCAGGGCCCTCAGGTCCCTCTCTCCTATGCTGCTCTCCCAACAGCTCAGTGCCCAACCTATACTGGTACCTGGGGTTATTCTTGCCCAGATGCAAGACTCTATACTCGCTCTTTTTATACTTCATTAAAATTCTCACCGCCCAACTCTCCAGCCTGTCTAGGTCACGTTGAATGGCAGCACAGCCTTCTGGTGTGTCAGATACTCCTCCCAGCTTTGTGCCATCAGCAAACTTCCTGACAATGCACCCTAATCCCTCATCCAAATTGTTGATGAATATATTGAATAGTATCGGTCCCAGTACCGACCCTTGGGGGACTCCACTAGATACAGGTCTCCAACTAGACTCTGCCCCATTGACCACTACTCTCTGGCTTCTATCCTGAAGCCAGTTCACAATCCACCTCACTACCCGATCATCCAGACCACACTTCCTCAGTTTAGCTGCGAGGATGCTGTGGGAGACTGTGTCAAATGCTTTACTGAAGTCAAGATAGACCACATCCACTGCTCTGCCATCATCTATACACCTGGTTATGTCCTCATAAAAGGACATAAAAAATCATTAAGGAGAAATCATTTTCATAACAAAAATAAAGAAAGAGTTAAGGATTTTAATATAAACTACTGGTTTAGACTATATCAAATACAGTGTAGCTAGACAGAACAAAATTTAATAAACCTATATAATTTGCTGTGTCCTTGGAATAATCAACTCTATTGGAGACAAAATATAGCAAGTCTCTAAATTCATACATTTTTCATCAAAAGCCAGCCAATACACAATGCAGAAGGCCAGTACTACAATCTAGCATTGAACACTGCTCTAAGTGTAATTGCTCTAAGTAAGTCCACCAATATTGTTATGTGTCTTCAAAATCGTGACAATTTTGAAAACATTTAGATCTCACTTTAGAGCAAGGACTCATTTTTCATCATTTGGCAACTATCTACAATTTATTTAAAGAAGTTTTTCTCTTCCCCAATTTGTTTTCTGAAAAGGATTTTTGTTTAAAGAAACAGCTGATATAACCATTATTCTCAGTTATCTTTTGAGAGCAAGTAGATTTCCTTAGGAGCAACAACTAACCTATGTGGTTTCAAAAAAACTGATGTCACCTAGCAGTGACAATACAGTAGGACAGAGTAAGCAAGGTTAAGTTCCAAGAGCTGATCAAACAAAAAAAAAAGAAAATATACTTAACATGGGCAGTAATCAGACATGAAATATCATCAGACAACCAGTTCTACAGGGCCTTTTTTTTCATATTGAAATCTTACCCATTTTCACAAATACAGTCCAGTTTACAGAATTGCTTCCACTCATTGGTAACACAGACAGCTTCTTGCCTTCCAGGCCCAAGGTTCTGCTCATTCATTTGTTTAAGGAAAAAAGGAAAATGAAATTGGTCATCACTTAGGCAAACCTCATCAAGATGCACGAGTCCTGACAGCCCATGCTAGAACCTGGGACCTGCAGCAGCAAAACCAGCAAAATTAAACCTCCAGGGCTCTCTACATAGCTCCCATTCTTTCTTTTTATCCTTTCTTGTGTTTTGTCAAATAAATTTCTCCTAGCCCAAAAGTATCTCTTTGGTTATATAAATAAGTTTTGTGCATGCTTTTAAAATGTTCCAAGCTATATGTGCTCTTAGATTAAAAACTGGCTGTAAATAGAACTTTGTATATCATTTATGACAGGAAAAAAGGTAGTATTTTCTAATACCACCTGAAAATTTTGGAGTCTGCATACTCCAAAACGTTCACATCATTCTTCAGGTAGCCCACATAAGTGCTGTTCCATGCTTGCTGTACTTTCTGGCCCCAAAAGACATATTTTGTTTCCTGTAGTGAGAAGTTTCATACTTCCTTCTCTTGATCAGAAAAAAAAAACAGATGCCCAGATACTTACGGGTATCCCTTGAATGTCACTTTAAATTAGTGAGATTAGGACAAGTGCTTTTGAGAGTTATTGCATAAAGCAACCTCAGGCTTTCACAGTCCATTCTTGATGTTGGATTTTTAAACATTCTAAAATGATACTGCTCTCTACACGTTACATTGAAATGACTGTTTATTTATATCAGCCTGCAGAAAAGTACAGATATACAAAACATATTTGTGTCCAAATAAAAACATATGAAATTAATAAAGATTATTTTCTGGCAATGACTGCAAACTGTACCTGATAGTTTGTCACAGAGTTACTATCAGCAGTACTTATGTAACTGCTGATGTCATCAGCTTGAGGTATAGAGGCATCCAAAATTATATAATTTAGTTTTGCATATTTTAGAAATAAACACTAGTAATTCTAAATTTTTATTTTATGGCAAAAAGATGACTACTAAATTCAAGGAGAATAAACACAATTTTTATTCCATTGACTTTTAGTTAATACTAAGAAACTAATGGCATTATTTTATTTAATTTCTTTAATTTTAATATTTAATATTCTTTAATTTTAATATTTAATTATCCTGCAGTGTCAAGTGCAGTTAATAAAATTTCTGTCATGCTGCTGCACTTCTGAAATGGAATGGCCTATGTATGGAAGTCAGCTTAAAGACCTTTCAGAAAATTTGCATATTAAGCTGTCAATGCACACAACATGTTTCGGAACAAGAGACAAGAATGATCAAGGGACAAATGAGAATCAAGGATGATAAAAGCCAAACATCTCATTTTCAAAATTAATGAGCACTGAGCTACTATGATTAACTCTTCTGCATTTTAAAAATCTTTTTATGATCGAGAATTGATTAAGAAAAAACTAAGCAACATTCTAATGAGGAAAACATCCAATTAGACTTCCATGTCATTAGAAGGTGTGCATCAGGAAGACCTTATAACAGCCCTTCAGTACTTAAAGGGGGCCTACAGGAAAGACAGGGAGGGACACTTTATCAGTGAGTGTAGTGATAGGGCAAGGAGTAATGGTTTTAAACTGAAATAGGATAGATTTAGATTAGATACTAGGGAAAAATTCTTTACTGTGAGGATGCTGAGATACTGGAATAGGTTGCCCAGAGAGGTTGTGGATGCCCTGTCCCTGGAAGTGTTCAGGTCAGGTTGGACAGGGCATTGAGCAATGTTATCTAGTTAAAAGATGTCCCTGCCCATAGCAGGGGGGTTGGAACTAGGTGATGTTTAAGCTCCCTTCCAAACCAAAACATTCTATGATTCTATGTTTAAATTTAGGATTAGGAAAATAAGACTTGATCTTACAGATGCACGATTTTATAAATTTTCTTAAGAATCTTCACTGCAGATGTTCAAAGTCAGGAAAGTCCTTATATTGATTTGCTTCCTAGAATTTTAGTGGAAATTTAAACACATGAAAATATTTTTATATTTATTCTTAACTTACGTCAAGAAGAATATTTACAAGATGACATAATGACAACTTCAGTAGGATTATAAATCACACCAATACATTGGTAATTAAATGTTTTGATTGCTGAAGTATTTTGGAACTTAGACTACATAGTAAGAGTGATTTAAAAGTATGGGAACATTTTTATGATTGTCTAGAGTTTGAACTGGTCATTTTAAAACACATTTCATACTTACGACCTGAGTTTTCAAGAAATAGTAATGAATCACACATCTAACTCTAATTGCATTTAAACATGTCAAAAATTTATAGTTCCTTCCTTTTGGAAGGTATCACCTAACTAGATCCCCTAACCAGAACTCATGATCAAAACCCAGTAAATATGCTCACTACAATATTACTGTGAAGTAAAGAAATATTTTGACTCTTGTTGTATGGAAGTCTCTATTTCAGTATCAAGATATTACATAAAAAATGCTTAACCTTTTATAGATATTCAGGATTTAGATATTCCAGGAGTGAGTATGGAGGGCAACAGATATTTTTAGAAATTAGTTACAGGTATATGATTGTTGTGAGTACTATGGCAATTCTATTGTGGTTTAGGATAAGTTCTCAGGAGAAGTACAAGGCATTTCTACATGTCAGATGTAACTGACATAGGCTTCGTACATTGCTAAACAAGACTTAAAATAGGCATATATACACCTGTGGTCTTAATCCTCATAATGACAATCAGCTCAGTCATCTGTTCTGATCTTCTATTGAAATATTTTTATGTATGACAAAAGATTTGTCTGCAGCGTTTTATTTAAATTGCAACAAAGTCAACAGAATAGACAATACCTATTGCTTTGTGATGGTGCCAGCTGGATTAATGAAAAGAGGGGCCATCTTCTAAGGCTACCTGTGTAGGTCACTGAAAAGAGAAGTGTGTTTGGGCTAAAGAAAATATCAGTCTCAGTTACTCTCTCAGTTACTGTTCAACTCATGTTCTTATCATTGCCAACGTGCAGCTAGTAAAAAGCTGAAGTTCATGTACTCTGGTTCTTCTTTTCATTGAAATTTGCTGTGACCTTAAAGTGAGTCATGATTTCACTCACATTCTTCTGAGCAACCACAATTCACTCTCCCCATGTACTGTAAAGAGTGCTTGTCAGAGCCTTGTTATAAATGATGT